>JBBHKE010001362.1:0-355147 GCA_037447655.1 Zygnema cylindricum | reverse complement strand
CCCCCCCCCCCCCCCCCCCCCCCCCGGGGGGGGGGGGGGGGGGGGGGGGGGGGGGGGTTTAAAAAAAAAATCTAAAATTTTCATTTTCGATATATCGGCAATATATCGGCGATATATCGCGATAATTTGGTTTTCGATATATCGAAGCGATATCTCGATTATCGGGTGCCTGAAATTCGATATATATCGAATATCGGCAAAAGGTCCTCGATACCCAACACTACTGTCCAGTTTATCATGCCCGTACTGCGGACGCACGGCAACGTCACGTTGTGCTAGCGGTACGGCGGTCTGTACCACTGACGCACGGCAGCGACACGTTGTGCCAGCGCTACGGCGGTCTGTACCGCTGACGCACGGCACCGTTACACCGCGAATCGTTATTGCTAGTGTTGTGTATCGGTAAAAAATTTATCGCGATAACACCGATACCGATAGTTATCGGTTATCGAACGGTCAGAGGTTCCGATATATCGGTCTGAGACCAACAAGTTCCATATCGGCGATAACTTACAAAAAAAATAGTATGCATACAATAGTACTTTATAACATACTGCATTATATTATTGACTTTATATAGCGTGGCATGCTGAAAGGATCGACAACACAATCAGAATGCGCATAAAATTGACAAATTACACAATGCGGAAGCGAATTTAACTTAAATCAATTATCAACCAGCTCACATACATTAAATTCTCATAAACATAGATAGAGGCATTACATAATTCAGAAGAGGAAATTCGCATTAATTCTCATACATTAACTTTACAATAATTTCTCCTTAATTTCTCCTTAGTTGTTCCCTCACTGGAACTTAGTCGCCAGATTACATCTAGAAATCTAATTCTAGAAGCGTCGCATGTACTTGGACAAAAAATATAGTACCACACAAATTGAACTTCTCGAAACGAAACGTCTAGAAGTACCGTACTCAAAGTATGACGTAATCTACACGAAACAAAATTGCTAGACGTACTACGCACAAACCGAAATTACTAGAAGTCCCGTACTCAAACGAAATAGACCAAAGCGTTCACACTTAATCAAACGAAATTAAAAGTACAAAACAAAATACACGACGTGACGCGCGACAAAACTGACCCACACTAAAAAACGAACCAGAATCTCACATTGCAATCCTAACATTCCCCCTCTCAATGTGAGGATTTAACAAACTACTGACCAGACTCAAAATAATCCTAACTTAGATCTCCCTCTAACAAAGACATCATGCATTGCAGTTTTAGTTAACATATCTGCTGCCTCCTCAAGAGTAGGAACAAATATAAATTCTAACTATTTATCTTTCACCAAATCTCTCACAAAATGCCACTGAAATAAAATTGTGAGATTTATCACTAACTTTCATTTGAAGATTTAATCCCTCAGGTGCCTTTCCCTTATTCTCTCGATTACTCCTCCTAACAACCACTTCTTCTTCGATTACATTCTTTTCACTATTCTCAGAAATTGATGGCTGACTCTTTTCACTAATTTGACTTTTCAAAGATAATTTTGAACTCTCAGACTTATCATCACTCAAATTGGATTCCAAATCAAATCTGTCAGAATTTGAAACTTTACCAAAATTTGGTTTTCATTTTGGAGTCTCATAATAATCGTCTTCCTCATCCGACGAATTCGCCACTTTGAACTCCTCAAAATTGTTTTTTTCTTCAAAATGTAAACTTCGCTCCTTTCCGTTCGAATATTACATGGCTGCTTTTAAATTATCGTGGAAGTCAACATTCCGTGACTCCACTACGTTTCGCGTCAAAGGATTGAAGATTCAGTACTGATTTGTATTCGCACTGTCTCCGACGAAAATTCCACTCCAACTTCGTGGACTAAACTTGCCGGTCCGTTTGTTTCGGTCAATATATACGGTCGCTCGGCAACCCCAAATTCTTAAATGTAGTACGAACGGAACCCGTCCACTCCAAAGTTCTTGAGGCGTCTTTTCGCCAAAAATCGAAGTCAATCTTTGATTACAGCCATAGTTTGCCGTTACAATGGCTTCTCCCCAAAGCGAAGCATTGTGCTTCGTGCTATGAAGCATCGCACGCACCATTTTCTGCAATGTCCTGTTTTTCCTTTCGGCCACTCTATTAGATTCGGGTGAATAAGCGGCGGTAAATTGTTGCTTGATTCCCCGATCCTCACAAAACTCTTTAAATGCGATGAATTCTCCACCATTATCCGACCTCACGGCTTTCAATTTCCTGTTCGTTTCCCTTTTTTGCCATCACAACAAACTTATTAAAATAATCCAAAGCCTTCGACTTCCTTTTCAAAAGATACACCCAACTCTTTCGGGAAAAATCATCAACAATCACTAAAATATATCTATTTCCCCCAAGACTCCTTGGCTTAATAGGTCCACATAGATCCACATGAACAAGTTCCAAAGGTTGACTTGCTTGAAATTTTACATTTTTGACAGGATGTGGTTTCCTCATTTGCTTCCCCTTGCTACAACCATTACATCCATTCACCTTTTCTCCGGTCGCCAATTCCAAACCTCTCAACGAAGAATTCTTAATCATCCTTTTAATGTTTTCCTCCAAAGTGTGGCATAACCAATGATGCCAAAGGCTAAGGTCGCCTTTCTCCATCTCCACGGAAAGCATAGAAGGTTCCTCTTTAACCGGCCGTTTCCAAATTAACTTACTAACCAAATTATCCGACACAAATCCTTCTCAATTTGAATTCCTACTTACTTTAAATCATGATTCTAAAATCCTCCAAAGAAATAACCCTACCTCCGGCCTTTTGAATTTGAGGAACACTAACCAAATTCACCACTCCATTAGGAATAAACAAAGCACCATTCAACTTAGTTTTATGCACTCTAACATTTCCAAATTTATCTCTCACCGGTAAATCAATTCGGACCGTTCCAACCGTGTCCACCGGAATCACATGTCCACTAGCAACCGTGACATTCTTTGGAACCGTAAGCTTCCTTGTATCCGAAAATAGACTTAAATTCGTACACACATGATGTGTTGCGCCGATATCAATAATCCAATCTTTTACACAATGATTACTAGAAGCCGAATTCAAAATTGCTCCGGTTTTCTCGTCCAATAAAATAGTCAAATTGTAATATCGCTCCTCAATATCTTTTTCAAACTCCGTATATTTTACTTGATAACCGGATCCTCTTAATTGGCCACGACCGCGTTCGCGTCCTCGGCCACGTCCTCGTCAATTTTTTTCGATCGTCATAAAAGGAAGAATTTTCGCCTTCTGGTTTGAAACAATGAGAGCTCACATGTCCCCACTTGTGGCAAATATTCCATCTCTTCTCCTTATCCAGGCACTCGGCTGCAAAATGCCCAATTTTATCACATTTGAAACAAGTCACATTAGAGGTGTTAGATTTATCAAATTGACTCCTAAATCAAACATTTTGACTTATTCCTCTACCTCTTCCTCTAAAATTTCCTCTAATACCCCCTCTTCCTCGGAACAAATTAAGTTCCGCGGAATCCGAGGTATTTACATTATGGATTCCACTACTTTCAAAACCTCCACCTAAACTCTCTCTAGACTTCTCAATGGACTTCAAATAATTTAACGCATACTCCAATGTAACCTTCCTTTTAGATTGAATTATTTCACTAGGCGTAGAATATCTTTCGGGTAATCCCTCTAAAAACACTTGTAACTTCTCATTTTCGGGTACAATTTTACCAAGATTACTCAATTGCTCCAACAAAATATAAAATCTTTTGACTCCATCATCTATTGACTCATTGTGCTTAAACTTAAACTTAATGAAATCCTTGAAAACATAATTTGCCTTATCTTTGACTCCTTTCTCAAAATGATTTTCTAATGCTTGCCAACATTTATGTTATGTATCATGAATAAGAAAATAATCATGGATAACTTTAAATCAATCCGTTCATAGCCGCCATATCTTTCAATCTCCACAAATTTTGCGCCTTGGGATCTTTTGGCATTTTCTCCTTGCCGTTGACGATCTTCCATAACTTCTTCAAGATGAGACTCGCTCTCATGTTATTCTTCCAAATAGCATAGTTCGATCCGTCAAAGATAATGGGCTTGCCTCCCATTCGAAAATCTTCTTCTCCTTCCAACTCACTATCAAAATCAAAATCCTCTTCTACTTTTTTTTTTCTTACATTTTTCATCATCATCTGAATTATCTGAGCTGCTACTAGAACTAGAGTTTGAGCTGCCATCGGATTCCTCTTTCACCGAAACATTTTCATTCTTCACCTTTTTATCCTTTTCCTTCATAAATTTTTGCCACTCCATATAAGTGTCTCTATCTAACCGAATGTCATAACTTTCCTTCTCTTTAGGTTGATCCAATCCGAAGGGTTTAGCTGGCAATGACTCCTCGGACTTTGGCGCAATTCCTTCACTCAAAATAAATTCTCGAACACTCGGATCCCGAAGAGATGGCTCGGGAGTCGGCGGAGTTCTCGAGGTCCCCATAGGCATCCTCGGTCCCGATGGAGAGGGTGTATTCTTCTTTTTCTTCCCTCCCATGCTAATTCACTAGATCCTGAATGTGGAGCTAACCTGCTCCGATACCAATTGAAAGGATCGAGACTCAATCAGAATGCGCATAAAATTGATAAATTACACAATGTGGAAGCGAATTTAGCTTAAATCAATTATCAACCGGCTCATATACATTAAATTCTCATTAACATAGATAGAGGCATTACATAATTCAAAAGAGGAAATTCACATTAATTCTCGTACACTAACTCTACAATAATTTCTCGTTAATTATTCCTTCATTTTAACTTAGTCGCTAACATTTTAACTTAATCACCAAATTACATCTAGAAATCTATTTCTAGAAGCGTCACATGTACTTGGACGCAAAATAGAGTACGACGCAAACTGAGACTTATTGAAACGAAACATCTAGAAGAACAATACTTAAAGTATGACGTAATCTACACGAAACGAAACTGCTAGACGTACTACGCACGAACCGAAAATTCTAGAAGCCCCGTACACAAACTAAATAGACCAAACTGTTCACACTTAATCAAACGGAACTACAAAGTACAAATGAAACGAAATATAATGCGTGACATGACGCGCGACAAAACTGACCCACCTAAAAACGAACCAACATTGACAAAATCCCACATTGCAATCCTAACAGGTGATGGGGTCGGAGTAATAGGGTAACGACAACATTTTGTTTTTTTAGTGTTTTATTTCATTATTTTTTTAAGGGGAGGAATAATTGGTTGTTTTTACATAAAATTCAAGCGCTTTAAAAAATTTGAAGCATTTTAACATCGGCCGTTGTTGAACGGCCAATTTATCTGGTTGCGCCCCCCCGTGAGAAGTCGTACGCCGCCAGCTAAGATAGGTATACCTGGCCTGGTGACGTCTTCGCGCGCCAATTCGACATGTGTCGAATTGGCATCCGCGGGAGTCTCCGCGATATTATCACGCGACCGACGTTATTCTCCTCGACCCTCCGCGAGTCTCCTCGTTTCGGCTCGTACCGGCCGTCTGCCGCCGTTTGCTCTCCGCGCGAAGCAGTATACCATTAAAAAACCACTAATCGACACGCACGTCCAATTTTTTACGCAAGTGACCCTTGTAATTTTCGGGCCCCGAAGAGCGTATGGGTCTGTGGGTCGAGGAAGCGCACGCGTCCACGTCGCCCCTCTTTCATTTCGTTTTACGACGCGCCGCGACGCGCAACCCTTCATATGTATATATATATATTTAGGTTTTATTATTATTTGTGTTTTTGTTTATAATATAAAGAAAAACACATATAATGAAAAACCCTAAGCATATAAACCCTAACCAGGTACCCCGTAGATCTTGTATATTTGTGGTCTAAGGCCTTTTTTGCTTTGAAATTCGAGACCCACGAGACCCACACGGGCGATACTTGTAACAAACCAATCCTGTACCTTACGTAAGAAGTGACGACGACATTTAATTGAAAGGTGTTAGGCATAGAGGTCTTTTTCGCATAAAACGCCCGCATGAAGTTGCCCCAAAAAATGAATATACCCATGGAACAAATGCACCATTTCTAACATCCGTTGACCTTATTTGAACTATAATAAATGAAAAAATAGAAACGCATTTAACCAACTATTACACAACAACTTTCCTACCAAGGGAAAATAATATGGTGATAGAAAACATGTGGAAAAAGCGAGAGCTACATACTCTATATGTAACTTTAATAAAGGATCAAACTTGTTCGTAAATGGGTATTAAAGTGTTACGAATATAGAGGTTTAAATTTGGTAGACGTCCACGAAAGAATCACACGATTTGGAGTTGTATATTAAAACCTATAAGGATTCGTGTATTTATGCGACATCGCGATGTCAAAAGAACGAGTGGGTGTTCATTCTAACAGGTTAAGGGTCAAACTAGCAGCGGAATTTCAGGCGCACGTTTAAAAGTACCAAATGAATCAATATTTCGTTTGATACGCACGATGGTTCGTTTCGTACAATTTTTAGTACGAAACGTCACTTTCACTTTATGGAATTTCGTGGGTAGTTTCGCTTGTGAAATTTGCGACGCACGTTCGTGCAAAATCACGTTTAGCAAGAGATTTCGCACCCTTTTGCATTGGTCGGTCTGAGTCCTTGTTGATCAATGATTGGCCCAAGTAAAACCTGATCAACAGAGCATTGACTTTGGCTTGGCTAGCCCAAGGCGATGATAATAAATAGTGAACTCTAAGAAGAGAGTAAACATCTTTTCATTTGGAAAAGTTTGTGGAAATTGTGACCGATCTTGGTCTTGAGCCAAGAATACCAAATAGGAGCAATGACATTTTTTCACTCAAATCTCTTACAAACTAAGTAGTGTTTTAGTAGTTAAGAGATAAAATATTTAAGATTGGAGAGTAGTGGAAAATACATTAATAAGAAGGGTTGAGCCACGAGGGCAAGAGACCAAGTTAATGCTATCTGGACAGAAGCTTCTTCTAATTTAAAGTTTATCTTTATGTGAGTGTTTTCTGTTGAAATGTATGTATTTTCTAGGTCTGTATTGCAAAAAATAAATAGAGTAAGTCAACAAAGGCAGCCTGCTTCTTGCTCAAATCTCTCCGGTCCCCATACTTGTTGCAGTCACTGAAGACTAGAGAGAGAGCTAGAGCCATGTCTGTCTAAAGAGGATAGGCTAATTCGTCGTTTGTACCAAAATGATTGAGCCGAGTTTAGGATTTGATCCTGGTACCTACACACTATATTAGACGTTAGCTTTAGCCAATAGCTAAGAGTAAACGGTGGCATGTGTGGGGTATAATAGGTATTTATATATATAGAAGTAGAGAGTTCTAACAAACTAACAAAGAACCAAAAACTGCTCTTGACCAGATTTGAACCATGGTCTATAGTTATATTTGTAGAGGTAAGCCTTAACGAATAAGGCGTTATCCAAACAATACACGTCATGGGTTTTATAAATACATAAACTTTAACACAACAGCTAATTGACAGCACACTAACCAAAAGGAGCAATTCCTGCATGTACGCGAATCTGAACCGTGTAAAATATGTTTTAATCGGACGGCCGGTATTATAGCCGCCACGCGAAGTGAGCTTTTGGCGGCATACGGAGATAGCGTCACGCGGTGCCACGTGGCGCCACATTATTTGATACCGGAGAAGATGGAAGGAGGAACCATGGCTTCCGATTTGACAGGTGTCACCTTATAGACCTTGTCGTACAATGGTCGTACAATAAGTACATCGCCCATTGTACCTTCTTGTACTATATAGTGTTCCTATTGGACTAGGGTTTAGCAGTAGGTAGTCGTAAGTAGGCAGACCAAGACTTAGTGATATTTAGGTACCTCTCTCTAAGAGAGCTTGTAACTATAAAGGTCATCTTTGACCAGCCATAACTTAATGCTCGGGTGAGCAAATTCAGTGATTCTTTTTGCTGCGGACTCAGGGGAGTCCAAGCTACACAAGGGTGAAGTCGGTGAGAGTCTTTGCGTGCCAGGGTGGCACTTATTCAGTGGGAAAGTCAAAGTGGGGAATATTGTCCAAAACACATATTGAAGCTTTGCATTTTGTGGTGGAACTGAGCACACAGAAGGTCTTCTTTTCACAGGGGTGAAGGTATATTGGGGTTCTTATTGTCAAGGGATCATTTATTTGGGTTTATATCAACTTGGAGTCGGCACTATCTAGATTAGCTTCTTTTGGATCTGCGAATTCTGTGGGCAATGGAGCCCATAGAATTTCATTTTCGAAGGTGGATGTGTATTTTCCAATTTGTGGAATGTGTGGTTGAAATTGGTTGTAGTAATTGGATTTTTCGAGAGGTAGAAGATCATATTACATATGGTATCGGAGCTTTAGTTAGAAACCAGGGAGAAGTTTGCTCACTTGAAAATCCACTGCCGTTTCCGGTTAGGGTGCTCTCACCTGTGTCGGTTAAACCACAATGTGAAGTGATAGGGGATTGGAGGGAAACTAAGTGACCACACTACAACTAGCCACTGGTTAGATGTGGGGCGTGCTTAGGTCCTAAAGACTAAAGTGGGGTGGGTAGTGTAGCCACCGTTGAAACTCACTCTAATTACCTAGAGGCCAAACAAACTTGCCTTCTCCTAGTGATGATTCATGTGTAGAGGGAGGGCTTGAAGCCATGAAGGGTGAGGATGTGAGAATTAGAGAACAAAAGATCCTGATGTAGTGGAAAATGGGAAATTTGCTAATAGAGGAGAAAAAAAGTGGAGCACTTTACTTCTTCAAGAGCAAAAGAGTCTAAAAACGACTCAAAACTTTTCAAACCCTAAATTGTTTCCTTTGATTGCTTTGAATTTTGCTGTTGCAAAATTTGTGGGGAAACATTTTACCTTTCCATTTCAATTTTTGAGAAAATTTAATTTTCACTAACTTATTTTTAATGTTTATTTGCTTTCTCAGATTTTGATATCTTTCAAAAGATTTGTAAAGGAAAGGAAGTCTTGGATTAGAGAAATTTGAGGACTTCAAATCCGCTGCAAACTCTTTTGGATAATTATACTCTATCTTTCTTATTGCTTGATTTCATTGTGTGATAATGGCAAATTTTGCATGAAAACATGAAATAGAAAATGCTTTAAATGTTTTGAAGAAGCGTACTGTGAAATTGGTTAAAAGATTTAATAATCATTCTGCCGTTGTGGATGAAAAAAAATTTGAATTGAAGAGTGAATTGAAGGATGTTAAGGAAAATGAGAGTGTTTCAAATCAGAAATTGGATGAACTAATTAATTTAATTCACACCAGAAATAATGTTAATGACCAGAAGGGTAGAGTAGTAAGTAAAATGGCAGTTTTAGGGAGGATGATCACGATAGACCTAAAAATATAAGAGATCTGAAGTTGTCTATTAGTGAGGCACCATCCTTTGATGGTAAGAAGATTGATGAGTTAGATGCTTCGATTTTTCATATGGAGTATTATTTGGAATCTAGAAATTGTGATCGTGATGATTACACTTCTTTTGTTATTAGATGTCTGAAAGGTGATGCTCAAATTTGGTATTACACTTAGACGAGGTCTAATTTGATTCTTGATAATGTTGATTGGGAAGCCTTTAAGACCGTGATCAAATCGCGTTTCTTGTCTGTCACTTATAAATCCAAAATGGAAGAAAAGTGGTTGAACTGTAAGCAAACTAGATCTGTGAAAGATTATATTGTGGAATTTGACTCATCTAGCATTCATGTCATAGGTTTGACTGATGAAATGGCTAAGTTGCATTTTTTGAACTATCTCAATTATATACTGAAATCAGATTTGAAACATCAAAAGTTTAATAATTTGAAGGAATTACAAGATAAGTCATTGGAATTAGAGGATCACTTGGGGTATAATCGGGAAACTCGATCACTCAGGGGTAATTTGAATGAAGTATCAGAGTGCGGTGAGGAGGAATTGTGGAAGAGGGTCTGAATGCGAGTCTCGTGAATAGGCAGAGTATCTTCAGGGGTAATCAGAGAGGTGGACAAAGTTTTAATGCAAGAAACATATTTCACAATAGAGGGGGATACATTAAGAGTCCTAAACCAAGTATTAATGCTCAAAAACCCAATCTTACCATTCCCACGTGCACTATCTGTCATAAAAGAGTTCATAGGGCATTTGAGTGTGCACAATTGAAGAAAATTAACTGTTATAACTGTGGAGAGGAGGGACATTTCAGCAGAAAGTGCATAAAACCGAAAAAGAAAGTCACTTGTTTTAATTGCGGAGGCTTAGATTATTACGCTAAGGACTGTACAGATAAGGGATCTCTTAAAAAAGTTGATGTCAATGATCTCTTGAAAAAGTTGATGTCAATTAAGGTCTTCAGGAAGATATTGCATTATACCTAGCTGAGCAGAAAGCCTAAGAGGTGGGAAACGGAAAAGACTAGCTGAAAGTCCTCAGTTGAGGCGACCATATCCAGAGGTTAAGGAGCTAACTCTGGAGGGCAAGCTAATGAATAACAAAGGCTAATATAGCTGAATTTATTATGATGCTAACCACACTATATAGTTTGAATAATCGTTATGATGAAACTCTTGACAACAGACCTATGTTAGGACAGTGAAATAACGATTACACCCAAAACAGTTTGACCAGATTCCAGTCTTTAGTAGAAGGGAAACCATTTAGAGTTATGGTAGATTTATGCGCTACATATAATTTTATTTCACATAAGTTTGTAGAGGAAAATAAAATTCTTACAGTAATAAGGGAAAAACCTTTGCATGTTCAGGTGGCAAATGGTAATTAATCCAGATTAGATTTACAAACTGACACAATAGAAGTTGATATCCAAGGTCATAAAATAAAAGTTGTGTGTGAAATAATGAATTTGGGTAGTCAAGAGCTAATACCGGGAAAACCCTGGTTAACAGAACATATCCCTCAAATTAATTAGGAAAATAACACGTTGAGAGTGAAGTCTAAGAACGGTTGGAAGGTTTTGCAAGCATTACCTTCGAAGAAATTGCATAAAAATCATATAAATAACATAACCAAATTGGGAGTGGAAGGTTTGATATCTGCTAAACAATTTAAAAAGCATTTAAAAGGTAAAACAAATCATGTTTTCTTGTTATTAGTAACTGAGGCAGTTACTGTTGAAAGGGGGGGAGAAAACACTAACATTGATGTTGTTCAAAAGATCAAACACGACTAAAAATCTTGAAAAACAAAAAAATGATTTTGTTACTGACATAAATACATCTGATGCTGCTGTAAAAGATTTGATTTTTGAATTTGAAGATGTTTTCCTAAGTGATTTACCTTGTGGAAGGCCACCTTCCCGAGATGTGGAACATGTTATTAACCTTGAACGTGGATGTAATCCTCTTCTCACAGGAATTTAAAAACATAATTTCTTTGAGAAGGAGGTGTTAAAGAAACAAATACAGGAGCTTTTGGAGAAAAGACATATTCAGCCTAACAAATCACCGTACGGAGCACCAGTTGTCTTCTTCAAAAAGAAGGACAGAACGTTGAGAATGTGTCGACTATCGTAGTTTGAACAAGATAACGATGAAAGATAAGTATCCATTACCTTTAATTTCTGATTTGACAAATAGTTTGAAAGGTGATAAATTATTTTCTTTGTTTGATCTGCGTAGTGGTTTAATTTGGTGCGAATTAGAAACGAAGATGTTGACAAAACTGCTTTTAGAACTAGAGTCAGTCATTTTGAATGGATAGTGATGCAATTTGGTTTGACGAATGCACTGCCTACTTATTAAAGATTAATGAACCAAACCTTTTCAATTTATACAGATGAGTTTGTTTAGGTGTTTATAGATGATATTTCAATTTACAACGAATCTAAAGAACAACATGTAATTCATTTAAGGAAAGTGTTGGAAAGGTTAAGGGAAAGAAAACTAAGTGGAAAATTGTCAAAATTCAGTTTTCTTAAAAGTGAACAATTATTTTTGGGACATATAGTTAGTGGGGAGGGTGTCTAAACAAATCCTTCCAAAATTACTACAATCCAAAATTGGAAGCAACCCACTAATGTCACATAAGTTGGATCATTTTTGGGATTGGTCACTTATTACAGGAAATTTATCAAGAACTTCAGTATGATCGCCGCACCTTTGACAGATTTACTTCGGGATAAACAAACGTTTGTGTGGGGAGCCAAGAAAGAGAGAGCTTTGGAGGAACTAAAAGAGAAGTTGACCTCTGCCCCTGCATTGGTGTATCTTGATCCTGCTGGGGAATTTGAATTTCTGATCACTAATGATGCATCTGATAAAGGTCTAGGTGAAGTTATAAGTGAAAAAGTCGGCAAACATTTTCATCCTATTGCTTTTGAGTCCAGGAAATTCAATGATGCAGAAAAGAGTTATCCAGCACAGGAAAAAAATTTACTTGCAATTGTTCATGCATTGGTGAATTGGCGTTGTTATTTGTATAATAAAAAATTTACAGTTCATTGTGATAATAAGGCACTCTCCTACCTACGGAGATTAAGTGATGTACAGATTATGAGTGGCAGACAAGTTAGGTGGATGCAGAAATTGGCATATTTCAAATTTAATGTCAAACATATTCCTTGGAGGACGAATGTAGTCGCACATCCTTTATACAGATGTTTTGAAATAAGTGTGATGGTTTGGGATGAATTGTTTTTAGATACTGTTAGAAATGGTTATGATAAAGATCCTTATTTTGCTGTTTTTTGCAAGAATATTTCGGAAGGAAACTCTGACCCATTGAATGAGAGGCATGTCAAAAACTTTAGATTGGAGGACGGTTTACTGTATTTGCGAACAGGGGATAGATTATGCATTCCTGAAGTGGGAGACGTGATAAAACAACTTTTGCGGGAAGCCCATGAGCATTTAGGACATCTAGGCCGAGATAAAACTCTTAGTCGGTTGCAGAGTAGATTCTTTTGGCCAGGGATGGAAAACGAGGTGTCAAAACACGTGGAAAGTTGTGTACCCTGCCAACAAAGTAAACCTAGTATTAGATATCCTCGAAAGACCATGGGAGTCTGTCAGTATGGATTTTATCGTCACATAGCCAACTAGATCTTGAAAAAATTACAGTATCATGGTCGTAGTTGATAGGTTAAGTAAAATGGCAATATTTATCCCTTGCAAAACTACTCATTCAGTTGTAGATATTGCAAAGTTATATTTTGACCACGTGGTTAGACATCATTGAGTTCCTCTATCTATAGTCACCGATAGAGATTCAAAATTTACCTTTGCATTTTGGAAATAATTGCAGCAAAATTTGGGCACTAAATTAAAAATAAGTACCTCTTATCATCCTCACACAGATAGAAAGACACAAATGATGAACCGTACACTCGAGGAAATGCTTAGGACTGTTTGTTGTGGAGTCTAGAACACATGGGAATCTAAACTACCATTAATGGAATTTGCATACAATTCATGTAAACATGCTAGTACAGGATTCTCACCGTTTGAAGTTGCATACGGATACCAACCAAGAGAAGCATTAGACTTAATAACATGGGTCACTCAAGAGAATAGGGGTTCTGGAACAAAATTTTGGAAATACATTCAAACGGTTTGGAAAACTGTCTAGGATACATTAGTGGAGGCACAAAGAAGGCAAGAACTAAATGCTAACCGCAAACGGGGTGATTGGATGGTAAGCACAGGTGACAATGATTGGCTTTCAACAACTCAGTACAGGTGCAAGATCGACGGAGAAGCGGATCATACTGGGAAATTTGCTCCTAAGTACATCGGACCATTTACTATAATCGGGATGATATCGTCAATTGCTGCCCAATTGGACTTTCTGCCTTCAACAAAAATTCATCCAGTGATACACATCAGCGAGTTAAAACCAGCAAATCTTCGATTTGTCTTTTGTCCTTTTTGTCCTTTTTTATTTGTTGTCTTTTTGTCTCTTTTAGTCTTTGCCTTTTTGTATTTTTTTTGTCTTTTTGTGCTGTCGTTTTTGTATTTTTTGTCTTTTTACCTTTCTTTGGTATTTTGTCTTTTTGCCTTTTTGTCTTTTTGTCTTTTGTCTTCTGCCTTTTTGTCTTTTGTCCTATTTGTCTTTTTATATTTTTGTCTTTTGTCATTTTGCCCTTTTGTCCTCTTGTCCTTTTATTCTTTTGTCTTTTGCCTTTTTGTCTTTTTTGCTTTTGTATTTTTGCCTTTGTTGTCTTTTGGCCTTTTTTGTCGTTTTGCCTTTGTTAAAGCGTCTTGTGGTCGACCTTTCTAGTAAAAAAATGAAATCTCTGTGGTTTGTGTATTATATTTAAAACAGGTGTATTTATATATTTTTATTTTTTTTTGGCGGATTTTTTATTTGTAAACTGGTATTTATATTTTTATTTGTTTTATTGAAAGTAGGGCGATTGGGCGGGTATATATATATATATATATATATATATAGTGTGTGTGTGTGTGTGTGTGTGTGTGTGTGTATGTGTGTGTGCATATATACGTATGGGAAGGAGAGGGAGAGGGAGAAAAAGAGGGAGGAGGAAAGGGAGGGGGAGAGGGAGAGGGAGGGAGATGCAAAGGGAAAGCAAAAGGGAGAGGGAGAGCGAGAGAGAGAGGGAGAGGGAAAGGAAGAAAGAGAGGAACAGAGGGAGAGGCAGAGGAAAAGGAAGTAAAAGAGAAAGCGAGGGAGAGAGAGAGAGAGAGCGAGAGTGAGGGAGGGGGAGAGAGGGAGAGGCAAAGGAAGAAAGGGAGGTAGAGAGGGAGAGAGAGAGAGAAAGGGAGGGGGAGAGGGAAGGGGTATAGGGAGAGGGTGTGGAGATTAAATTTATAATACCTGTTTATTATTCATACACAAATGCATATATGGGGCATAATTCAAGTGTATACAGTCGTCAGGAAGAATGCACATTGGGACACTTGAAAACCGTGTACGGAGAATCTTTGCCATAATACAAAGTGCAATGTTCATCACTTTGTGTAAAGAAAAGAGGCCTTTACGCTTTCAGCGCTGACAAACAAACAAATGCTTTTTCTTTTTGTTTTTTATTTCCCTTGGTACCCATATTGTTTTACCATCACCAGTTTTGCAATAAAAGTTTTACTTATCGCCACGTGTAAATCATCTAGGCACAAAGGAACAAAGGACAAAAGAAAGCTAGGAAAAGTGTGTTTGAATACGTAAGAGTCAAAAGAAATCAATGATATTCCTTACGCTAAGCGACATGTTAGTATTAAAGCAAAATCAACTACTTTAGTTTGAGTTAAATTGACACATTCGATTGGATCATTACTAACGCAAAGCGTTAGCTAACCCTGTTTTAATGATTTTCAGCCAGAAAAAGTCGAAACCGAACTATACTATCCATCGTTATTAGCGTAAGGGATTTACTAATGTTGATGCAAAATTAAAATGAATAAATTCATGTCCCCATGTATTCGTAACTTAGGGCATGTTCCCTTGTGATGAAGTAAGGGCTTTTTTTTGTCGTTTTCCTCTAAAACCTTAATGAGAAAATCTTCAGTCGTGCCGAAAAAATGAAAATGTAAATACCACAGTACAATTTGCATCATCATCCAACTTTGAGTGTACTACAGTTTGTCGTCTCGCGCATTTCAACCCACTTCCACGTCACTCAGTGTAACAGTAATAGAGGATCGAACTTGTTCGTAAATGGGTATTTAAGTGTTACGAATATAGAGTTTTAATTTTGGTAGACGTTTGCGAAAGAATCGCACGATTTGGAGTTGTATTTTAAAAGATATACAGATTCGTGTATTTAGGCGACAGCGCGATGTCAAAATAACGAGTGGGTGTTCATTGTAACGGGTTAAGGGTCAAACTAGCCGCGGAATTTCAGGTGCACGTTCAAAAGTACCAAATGAATCAATATTTCGTGTGGTATGCACAATGGTTCGTTTTGTACAATTTTTAGTACGAAAAGTCACTTTCACTTTATAGAATTTTGTAGGTAGTTTCGTGTGAGAAATTTGCGGCAGACGTTCGTGCGAAGTCGCGTTTTGTTTGGCGCGCACTTTTGCACGTAAATGTTACGTAATGAAATGTAGCGTTTGATTGGTTAGTAAATCCTACGTAGTTAGTGGGAGATTTCGCACGCATTTGCATTGGTCAGTTTGAGTCCTTGCTGAGCGATGATTGGCCCAAGGAGAATCCGTTCAAC
The DNA here is from genome assembly GCA_037447655.1 of Zygnema cylindricum. Taxonomy (NCBI): domain Eukaryota; kingdom Viridiplantae; phylum Streptophyta; class Zygnematophyceae; order Zygnematales; family Zygnemataceae; genus Zygnema; species Zygnema cylindricum. Next base: position 339,016 of record JBBHKE010001362.1, on the reverse strand, counting down.
AGAGCGTTGACTCTGGCCTGGCTAGTCCAAGGCGATGATAGATAAATAGTGAAGTCTAAGAGGAGAGTAAACATCTTTTCCTTTGGAAAAGTTTGTGGAAATTCTGAAGTCTAAGAGGAGAGTAAACATCTTTTCCTTTGGAAAAGTTTGTGGAAATTCTGACTGATTTTGGTCCTGAGCGAAGAATACGAACTTTGAGCAATGGCATTTTTGCAGTGAAATCTCTTAAAAACTAAGTAGTGTTTTAGTAGTTAAGAGATAAAATATTTAAGAGTGGAGAGTAGTGGAAAGTACTTTAATAAGAAAGGTTGAGCCACGAGGGTAAGAGACCAAGCTAATGTTATGTGGATAGAAGCTTCTTCTAATTTAAAGGGTAAGAGACCAAGCTAATGTTATGTGGATAGAAGCTTCTTCTAATTTAAAATTTATCCTTATGTGAGTGTTTTCCAATGTGGATGTGTATTTTCCAATGTGTGGAATGTGTGGTTGAAATTGGTTGTAGTAATGGGATTTTTTGAGAGGTAAGAGATCCTATTACACAAACCCTTCCCCATTTTTAATCCCTCTCCCTCTCTCGTTCAAGCTCTCCATTTATTTCTTTTTTTGGGTTTTATGAAGGCTTTGAGAGAAAAGGACAAATCAAACGGGAGCATGGTGATCCTCTAGCTCTATTCACAACATAATAAAGAACACGAGTGCTTTTGCTCTATGATTCTTAGCGAAATCCGCTTTCGCCCAACACATATATGATGCCTTTAAAGTTTACTAAATGTAAATTTTAGATGGTCTTATCGATCATTGTTTTTATATCGCGTTGTAAATGCCACATCAATTCCGTGACTTTGATAACGACACATGTTTTAGAGGTATTTCAATAGTGTACTGTTTGAAATACTGCATTCCGTACGATAAGTGCTATTTATTTTGTAGTAAAGTCCAAAAGAAAGTGTTAATTAACGACGTCAAAACTTAAAAGTGATTAGCTTTAACACGAGAAAGTGCACTTTTATCTTTTACTCAAAGACGGGGGAAGATCAAGCGAAACTGTTCTCACTTGTTCAAACATCGATTATATGAACATGAAATGTAAGGGCTACATTATAAGAATATGTATCCAAATTAATGTTTTTTGTGTTAGCTAGAGTTATTATTTTGTTGGCTCAGGGTTATAAATCCTAATATGTCGATATTAACACTATTTTTTCCATAAATGTTTCATCGCATAAAATGCACCCATAAAAAACCCCAAAAAAAACAATGAATACGTGTAAGGAACGAAATTTAAAAGTTCATAAAACGCGTTGACCGACTTTGACTCTATGATGAAATAAATAAAATATATATATATATATATATATATATATATATATATATATATATATATATATATATATATATATATATATATATATATATATATATATATATATATATATATATATATATATATAATCAAAAATATTACTACCACTTAATCAGATTATACATTTTTTACGTTAACATGGGTATTGTTTCGTTAACGTTGATTATTCTAAGTTTTACGATGTTTCAATACTGTTATATACAAAATGCTCATTATAAAATGCTTAGTGTAAAATTGCTCATTTTTTTCTACAAACGTGCAAAGTAGCTGTTAGATAAAGGCGTTGACAAGGGAAATTGAGTGTGTCGCCACAAAATAACGTAGTCATATTTACCATAAAGTCATAAAGTAGAGGAAAAATAGTGAGAACGTATTCTCACATGTTTAAGTATACTATGTGAACACAAACCAATGCGGCTACAATATGAGAATGTGTATCCATATTAGTGTTAGGTGTATACATTATAGGGTTGTATATCAGTAAGGATTTGCCGATAACCGATATGGGCCTTTTTTCAGGTAGCCGATAATCGATATATTGGTATGATACATCGTTATCGGTGTTATCGCCAATAAATAACCGGTATTTATCGATTATTATTGGCAATAACACAGATATCGATAACTATCGGCGATATTTGTACAGAACGTACAGATAAATTTACGGCCAGTACACTCATTTGTACGTGTTATTCCACAGACGCGCTGCGGACCTCATTTCCCCCGATTTCGGTAAAAAATCGCAATATTTCCTTCATTATTTATAATTTAAGGGGGTTTTACTTGGTTTAACACCCTCCCATACCCGTCTAGAATGTCATTTTTACTGTTTGTTTTTAGCAATGCTAGTTACTCCCTCATATCACTTTCGTTGTTTGTCTACAATGGTATTATTTTAATGCATTTTCAGTCTATTTTAGAAACGATCCGCAATAAGGTCGGGCAAAATAAATACATAAGTTGAAATTTGGACTGATATTAAGACAAGATTTCAGCCCTGAAATTCATTGCAGCACAAAATTTTAGCATTCTATTTGAGAACATATAATTTGGCTTAAATTATATCACCTAATCTTAGAAATTAAGTTTAGTGCAACACTCAAATTAAGCACGATTTACAGCATTATATTTAGTGCGATATCAAATTTTAAAGCACTAGATTTTATCACCATAACTAAGCATTGAATTTCAATGTAGCAATGGATCGTGCACTAACATTAGATTTTGACACTAAATTTCATTGCCGCACTAAACTTGAAATTTAATACGTTTCTGCAGCAATAAATGTAAGCACTGAATTTCAGCACTAAAATTCGGCTCAACACTAAATTTTGGTGCAGCACTATATTGCACAGATACGTTTACCCTCTGGAATTTAGCACTGTATTTTAGTGTGCCACTGAATTTGCACACTAAATTTTAGCACTGGACATCAACATTAAAATTGAATGCGACAGTGGATTTTAGTACTAAAATTTAGCATTATAATTCAACTCTGAATTCCAACACCAAACTTTAGAATCTTCAATCCTAAATTTCAGTGCAACACTTGATTTCAACATAGAATTTTAGAAGATGCTTTTAGCATTGAAATACAGTGCAGCGAAGTCTTTTAACACTGAATTTAAACACAGAAAAGGTTTCAACACTAAATGTGAGCATTGAAATTCAACACTATATTTGCGCACTGAGTTTAAGTACTGTATTTTAGTCTTTGGCACTTTACTTTACCACTGAAATTTAACCCTCAAGTTTTGTCGTGAGATTTAGAACTGAACTTCTCTAATTCAACACTAAATTCCAAAACTGAATTTCAGCACAGCACTACACTTCGACACTGAATCTTAACATTTGATTTCAACTCTGAAATTCAGTGCGCACCGTTTTCTAGGTCTGAATTTGAGTGCTCAACGGTTCAACACTAAATTTAAGTACACTATTCATTATAAATTACTATATTAATGTTATAAATATTAATTAATTTATTTATTATTAATTACTTCACTTAAGCACTGAATATGAGCACGCAAATTCATCATAACACCCAACCCTTAACTTCTCCACAGAAATTCAATACAGTATTTTAGTGTAGCACTGGTTTGGCGGTGCATTTTAGCAATGGAATTTAGTGCGAGACTTACCATTCAGATTCAAAACTGAATTTTAGTGTAGGGATTCTAGCATAGGAGTTTCTTTAATAGAAATTTAGTGCACACTGAATTCTAGCACTGGAATTTACCGTAAAAATCCGACACTATATTTCAACACTATATTTCAACGCTAAATTTCGAATTAAATATCTGATAATTGTAAAAGTCTTAACTTATCAAATCCCAATCTCCAAAATCACCATGTCATATTTATGAAAAAAATAAAACTATAGAGTTCTAAAATCTATAGTTTTAGAACTATAAAGTATTGAATCCCAATCTCCAAAATCACCATGTCATATTTCTGAAAAAAAAAAAACTATAGAGTTCTAAAATCTATAGTTTTAGAACTATAAAGTATTGTTTTTAATTTATTGACGTTTATGTGTTGCGATGTCTGTAGTATATTTCAGTTAAACAGCTACGTAACAGATTCATTATGTGTGGTATGCCACGCTATCTAAAGTCAATAATATAATACAATATATTATATATGTAATTCTGTATCCCCTATTGGGCTACAAAATTTAGGAAGCCTCTAGGCAGTTTTTGACTAACCCACTTTCAACTAAGACCACTGCTACCTAAGCAAGCAAATAGACAATCTGACTAGCAAGCAAATAGACAATCTGACTGCTGTCTGGACTCTGGACTCTCTTCAGTCCGCAGAAAAAAGAATCACAAAAAACGCCCAACTAGGCGATAAAATATCAAGTGGCAAAGATGCCAATATTTATACAAGCTCTTTGGGAGAGAGGCGGCTACCCTCTAGATTCTTTAAGTCTTATACCCCTTTGGCAACCCTTGTCTACTAAAGTACGCTCCAATCAGAAGAGTGTACAGTATACAAAGGTACCATAGCCGATGTCCTTTCTGTACGGCCTGTGTACGACGAGGCCATGGAGTGGACGCATATCTCTTTCGAACTCGTCCTCGTGATCAACGGGCTTCCCGCTTCCCAATGCTATCTTGCCATGTGGCACAAGGTTATGTCACACCCAAAAACCGCCAAAGCAGCCATTCTGGGATCTCGACGATGATATGTGTCGTTGGATCCAAACTGGCTTTTAATACTAGTCGTTGAAACAAATGTTTGTTACATTTGTTTCGTGCTCGTTCATGTTCGCACAATGTTTTAATTAGTCTCTATGTTCTGCATCCGTAATTGCGTTAATTGGATTAGAGTTCCTAAACACTGTTTAAATAGAATTCAAACCCTACGTAGCATTACGAACTTATTCAACAGATCGGTTTAGAGCTGACGGCTACGCCTCGCTCTGTTGGTCGGAGGTTCGAGTCATTGCCGGACTCACCTTTTTGTTGAGAGTGAATTATGTCACTCTTCAGTCCTGTTTGTGGAGCTGAGGCAGCCATGGCTCCACCACCCTCTTTTTCCTTCAGCGATTACAACAAGTATGGGGGCTAGAGGGAGGAGGTGGAGGCAGGCTGCTACGCTTTTCTTTTTTGATTTTAATCTATTCAGACCTAGAAAAATATACCCTAAATCTAATTATTTTAGCACTCCTCTAATTTTCTAGTCTAACTTCAACTTCTCTTTTAGTCCACACTTTTCTCTACAATATTTTAGCTTGGGAGAGGGTACAAGTTTGGTCATCATATCACCCACCATTTCTCCATCAGACCTATACATAAGATTCACAATTATGTTTTCAATTTTTTCCCTCACAAAACTCAATCTTATTTCTACATGTTTAGCCTTCAAATGATGCCTTGGATTGGCTGCAATTGCAATGGCAGCCTGATTATTATAGAAAACTTCATGCACTCCCTCCTTCTATGCTCCCATCACTTACTTTTTGCAGGTTCATATAGTGGTTCAAGTGTTTGCCTTTTCCATCTGGAACTTCTCAAGCATTTTCCCTATAGCTTCTTTATGAGTAAGTCTGATAATGTATCCCCTATCTTTTTCCATTTGAATTCCCAAGATGTACTTTGCCTCCCCTAAATCCTTTCTGTCAAATCTGCTTCTAAGATCTTTCTTCAACATATTGATCTTTTCCATAGACTTACCAAATACCAGCAAATCATCCGCATCAATTACAATGAAAATAACACTCCCTTTCGGGAAGATCCGAGTCCTTCTCACTCTCACACTCAAAACTGATTCTTATCTTCTTAGTACATTTGAAAGGATCAAATGACTTCCCTTCATCCATGACAACTAGGTGATTTACCAAAATGATATCTTGTTTAGCTAAGTCATAGACTCTATATCGCTTGACATCCTCATCATATCCCACAAAATATCCAGGTTTCCCCTTAGCATTTAGTTTCCAGTTTTTCCTATCCGTGTCAAGTCTGAAAACTTGACTACCGAATACTTTCAGGTGAGAAATATATAGTTTCCTTCCAACCCATCTCTCATAAGGTGTCATTCCTTTCACGGCTGAGATAAAGACTCCATTCATGTTGTAGTTAGCACCGTTCATGGCTTCTGCCCAAAATCTCTTTCCTTTTTTCTTGTTGGCCAACATACTGCATACACTATCTCTTAGTGTTTGGATCAACTTCTCAGCTACCCCATTTTGTTTCGGGTTATATGGTACAGTTTTTTGGTGCTGAACTCCCTCATCTCTTAAGTACTCCTCAAACTGGTTAGAGGTATATTCCCCCCTATTATCACTCCTTATTCTCTTAATGGGGGTTCCATACAACTTCTCACTCAAGAATTTATATTCTTTGAAGTAAGTTAGTGTTTTAGACTTTGTTTTTAGGAAGCAGACTCTAGAGTATCTAGACAAGTCATCAGTAATTTTCATTATAAACCTCTTCCCTCCGACCGAAGGTACTTTTGCCAGTCCTCGAATATATGTGTCGACCAGATCTAGTACTCTCTCACCTCTATATGTGGCAGTTTTGGGAAACGGGAGTCGATCTGCCTTACCCTGGGCACAACCTCTAGAATCATCTATCATTTCATTATCCCTTAACTGAATGCCTTCTACTTCACCAAGCTTCTTCATTTCCCTTAGCATATCAAAATGCACATGCCCCAGCCGCTTATGCCACATCATCAAGTTTGGGACACCAACACAGTACGCATTTTTCTTTTCATTACTCAGGTTAAGTCTAAACATTCCTTGGCTACCCTTATCTACAGTGAAGTAGGCTTCATCCCCATACTTAGCTGTGAAGACTCCTTTTCTAATGAAGGTATCAAATATTTTATCATCTAGTACAGAGGTAGAGAGAAGATTTTTACTCGGCTGAGGAATGTATGGTACATGTGAGAATGTGAGTATAGACGTCTTACCCTCCAGTAAGACTTTCAGATCTACTGAACCCACTAACTACTCTCCAATCCCCATACTTAAACTCTACGATAGGGATCTTTCTTAGCTTGGTAAAGAGGTGCCTGTCACGACACATATGCATAGATGCACCTTGATCGATGATCCATCATTCTTACGGAGAATCCCGAATGGCTCCAAAACCACAATTCTGTTTTCGATGGATCTCCTTCTCCTCTTGATTTTCGTCAAGAAAGAGCTCCCTATCCTCCTCCTCAAAGGACTCGTCCTCCTTGGTCTCCCCTTTCACTTGTGTGACCAGAAGTGCCTTCTTCTTCCCTCCGAAAAAACCCCCTCCACACTTCTCTTTGAGCCTCAGCTTCAACAGTTTGGTACATTCTGCCATGAAGTGTCGCGGTTTTTTGCAAAAATGACAAAGACCCTTTGGGGGCCTCGGTCTTCCAGACAGATCTCTTTCTCCTTTGAAGTTGCTTTACGGCTTCTTTGCATCATTTCCCCACCGATCCGTTCCGGTAGCTAGAGCTTGAATACTCTTTCTTCCTTCTCTGAATCTCAATAGTGTTGTCTTGCACAAGTATCATCCGGACCACAATATTCCACTTCCAAGACCTGTCATCCATTTCTTGCACTCGGTACACTATGTTTCTATACTCATCAGACAACTTTATTTTGAGGTTATTGACTTTCACCTTTATTATACCTATCCACCCGACACTCTCCATCTCCATATAAAAACAAGAGAGGTCATTACAGTAGTCTAACATTTTTCCCCCTTTGTAAGTATAACCCCCTAACCATTGCTCGACCAACTGGAGCTCTTGAATGGTACCAACTCTGTAGATCTCCACTAAAGTCCCCCACAACTCCTTGGCCTTGAGAGTGTGAAGATGGGAGGTTGCCAAAGCTTGAGTAAGGTCCCTCAGAATTAAATGCTTGGCAGCCATGTTTGTGTATTCCCACGTTTGAGTATCGTTTTCCTCAGTCTTCACGGCCGCCGCTCCGGGTGCCGTGGCGATAGAAGTAAGAGGTGTCTCCTTCCCTTCCCCTTTTTCGGACACACTGCTGTCCCCATCATCTGCCTCCTTCGTTGGAACAAATGCTGCTGTAGAAAACCTCACTCCAATGAACCTTGGTGGGATTCCTTGAGGTGGACATTTCACTTGTCCACTGACAATACCGCAGTATCGTTTTTCACACAAAGCCCCTGTCATCATGGTTTCCCAATATATTACCCCAGATCCGTTAAAGATGGACTCCCTTGAGGGTGGGCCCCTAACTTGTAATTGTGTATCCCCTATTGGGCTGGAGAATTTAGGAAGCCTCTTAGCAGTTTTAGACTGAGCCACTTTCAACTAAGACCACTACTACCTTAGGAGGCAAATAGACGATTAAGTGCTCCTCTGTACAGTCTGGACTCTCCTGAGTCCGGAGAAAAAGGTATCACAGAAAACTCCCAACCAGGCGATGGAATATCGAGTGGAAAAGATGCCAATATTTATAGAAGCTCTCTAAGAGAGAGGCGGCTACCCTCTAAATTATGTAAGTCCTATACCCCTCTCACAACCCCTGTCTACTGAAGTACGCTCTAATCAAAAGACTGTACAGTACGAAAGGTACCATGGCCGATGTCCTTTCTGTACAACTTGTGTACGACAACGCCATGGAGTAGACACTAGTCTCCTTCAGACTCGTCCTCATGCTCTTTGGGATTCCCGCTTCCCAATGCTATCTTGCCACGTGGCACCAGGTCATGTCACACCCAAAAACCGCCAAAGTGGCCATTCTGGGATCTTGCCGATGATATGTATCGTTGGATCCAAACCGACTTTTTATACTAGCTGTTGAAATAAATGTCCGGTACATTTGTTTCGTGCGGGTTCATGTTCGCATAATATTTTAACTAGTCTGTAAGTTCTTCATCCGTAATTTCGTTAATCGGATTAGAGTTCCTAAACACGTTTTAAATAGAATTCAAACCCAACGTAGTCTAACGAACTCCTATGATAGACCGGTTTAGAGCTGACGGCTACACCTTGCTCTGCCGGCTGGAGGTTCGAGTCTTTGCCGGACTCACCTATTTTTTTAGAGAGACTTATGTCACTCTTCAATCGTGCTTGTGGGGTTGAGGCAACCATGGCTCCACCACCCTCTCTTTCTTTTAGCGACTACAACAAGTATGGGGGCTAGAGGGAGGAGGTGGAGGCAGGCTGCCTACGTTATATTTTCATTTTAATCTATTCAGACCTTCAAAATATACCCTAAATCTCATTATTTAAACATTATACTACTATTGTATGCCTACTATGTACTTTAAAAGTTATTGCCGATGTGGAATTTGTTGGTCTCTGACCGATATATTGGGACCTCTGAGCGTTCAATAACCGATAACTAGCGGTATTAGTGTTATCGCGATAATTTTTTTACCGATACACAATACTAATAAATTAGCATTAATTTCTGGTGGCACTGAGGCAAAGAACCCAAAATAGAGTTAATAACACCAATTGTTTCTTTACACTAGACCGCCAATCGCTATTAGCGTATTGAATGCTAATTCGGCATTGTTTTTTTTTTCCAAATTCTTAAATAACATAAATTATTCTGTTTTTTCCTTTACGCCATTTAGGGTTTTTTGTCTTATTAGCATAAAAACGAAAATACGTTGTCATTTAAATAGGGTGGGGTACAATAAGTGTCACACCGTACAAAATTGTAATTTTTTTAGTGAAACAATATAATTAATGATTTTTAGTAACCGCGGACGCATGAGAATATGCGCTCTAAAAATGGGATGAAATCGGGCTTTCAAATATCATGTTCGCACATATTCGTCCAACAACCATGTTTCGACTGTGTGAACGTACGATTTGTGTACGATTTGTCAGGTTTTGTAGAAGTACGTATATTAGTGTAAGCATATTTGCGACCGACATTTTTTTTTCAAACCCCCAAATTAGCATCAGTAAACAATTAGAATGTATGTTTTTTTTGAAAATTTTCAAATTCCTAATTAGCGTAAATCACTGTAATTATTCCTATACGCTAGTAGCGATTGGCGGTGTACAGTACTGTAGTTATTTCCAAACTTGAGTAGCCATTCACGATGTACTTTCAACCTTTTTTTGAAATTTCTTCTACATTTTAGCTGTACACGGAACGTGTACCATGTTTACGAAAAGTGAAAAAACTAGAAAAAAATAATATTTTTCGTATAAAAGTCAAAACCCGTACGAATAAGACATCTATCATTGTTTTCTTTGCATTAATATTTTTTTTACATTATAGGCTACTCAAGGTGTAATGCACTAAACATTAAACATCGTTAACGCCGTTAATTCAAGGCCACTTGCGTAAATATTGTTAACTCGAGTTTGTGGCTACTGGTCCAAAAAACACTACACCGTGAATCGTTATTAGCCTTATGTACGCTATATCGGCACCCCAAAATTTTGACATTGATACCTTAAATATAATAAATTACACTATTTAAGGACGTGGACCATAATCTGCCACGTCTCCTGGCACTAAATTAGAATGAATGACGCTAATTTTTTCTTTACACTAATAATTTCTATACGCTAATAACGATTCAAGGTGTACCTTGAATTTAAGTATTTCAAAAGTAGGTGAAAGTTGGCCCATACAATATGCCTATTGTACGAAAAACATACAATATGACCTTAAGACCCATATTGTATTGGTTGCAAAATGAAAAAATATAGTAATAGGGTTGAGTTGCACATCGATCGATACAGAATTAAACGTCATGTCTAAATTTTGAAAAACATTCGGACAAAAAAATATTTTTCTTTGAGTTTTGAGGCATTTTTTTATTTAAACCGTCAGATTCGGACGATCGGACGGTCACTGATCAAAGTAGCGATGTGAGAAGATCACATAAAAAGCCCATAACACAACTTATGATAGGACTATTGTCAGATTTGGACGACCGGATAGTCGCTGATTAAAGTAGCAATTTAACAAGATCACATGAAAAGCCTATAACACAACTTACGATAAAGGCGCCGACCAAAGGCCTACAATACAAACGCCTACTTTTGAACTATGAATTCAACTGATTAACCTTTATTAGATCGACGGCGTACCGTGGCCAGCTCGACATTACAAACAGAAAAAACCGTGACGCTTGGCACGTTTGAAATACTTAGGTCGCTGACAAACTATACTAATTAGGCCACTGTCAAGCTAGTAAAAAAAAGGCGAAAGAAAGAGAGGAGAAGTTTTTTTCCAAAAACCCGTCTAGGGACAAAGCATGATTGAAATGTAACAAGCTATACCAAAATAGAACAGTCACTAATAAGTAATTACATTTTTGCGTCATGCCGTACTTTTCACAGCTGGTGAAAGGCCACAATGAAAAATGTAGAGCTGTACACACGAGCTCGAATGGGAATGATGAAAAGATGACAGCATCCAAGCTTCGCGAAAACTGGATAAAGGTGAACTTCCACCAGCGGAAAAGGCGGGTACTGTACTATACTGTAGTTTACTAGAATGCGTACGATTTTGTACCATGCTGCAATGTTTTTTTTTTTTTTTGAAAAGCAATGTTCATTTAGAACACTTCAAGCTTCTCGAAGGGTCAAGTCGTAGGGATTGACCCTTTGGATTTTTTGTTTCGCAATCACTCGTTCTAGCCAGTAAAAAACCACCTTTCTCAACCGCCCTCGAAGACTGTGGCATGCTACAGAACAGTCGACGTACGATAGTTACACGTGGATAATAAAGGGCCACGATGTAGCGACCACTGACTCCACCTGTCGTAGAGGTTATGTGACTTAGGGTGTACGTTCACGTTTACTGGCAGTAATATTTGTAACACCTTTCTATCAGGTCGTGCCAATGAAGCAAAAATTGCCTATATGTTAGATTTCGATTGGTACCATGTAGGATCCCCAGTTTTTGTGGAAAAAGACAGGGTGGACAACGGGGAAAACAGTGGCTAAATAGGTAGAATCGCGCGCTGCGAGGAGAATAATTGTCAATATTTTGAGCAAAGTATCGGATATTGTGTGGGGACGGAAGGACGAAGGCCTTGTGTAAGGGAGGGTCTGCCCCCGCCGAAGGCGAAGGCGGGTAAAAACTTGCTCCACGTTAACGAGATGGGAGAGCCTCGTTTTTGGGAGAAAAATGAGGTTGGACGAGGGGATTTTTGGAAGGCCAAATACACATAACGGCAAAGTACTTGAGCTGCCAAAATGCGGATTGAAAAAGGCTAAAAGGTGCCGTAAGGATGAACTAAGAGAGCTTACGAATCCGCGCGAGGGGGGGGGGGGGGGGGGGGGGGGGGGAGATGGTGGGGGGGGGGGGGGGTTTAATGGGATGGGGGAGCTTGTTTTTTAGGGAAAAAGTGAGGTTGGACGAGGGGGCAAAGTACGGCCGAGTACACAGAACCGTGTACTCCGAGGTACCGAGTTGCGGATTGTTTTGTAAAGAACCGGATGTCGTGTACGATGAGCTGATTTCGGTCGGTTCGAAGCGGTTGAAGGCCGAAGGACCTGGGGTAAGAGAGGGTCCGCCCCCGCTGAAGGAGGGGGGGGGGGGTAAAAATCTGCTCCACTTTAACGAGATGGGAGAGCCTCGTTTTTAGGGGAAAAGCGAGGGTAACAAATGGAGGAGCATTTGGTGGCGTAAGTGGAGAATTTGGTGGAGATTGTGTTCGCCGAGTCGAAAAACCTACAACTTTGGCTAATGTTATAAGGGACCGAGCCGTATTTGGGCCATATCTTTGCGACGAGACATCGGAATTACGCGCCCATGTTTGTATCTCAAATAGAACTTTGCGAGCTTTCCAACGAGCTATCACACGCCAAAATCCGGCAAACGAAGCCAGAAACCGAAAGGAAACAAAAGTGAAACGGGACGAGGCTCCCTTAAATTGGGTACCGGGGCGAATTTCGGCAGTATCTTTGGAACGAGTCATAAGAAACGTGCACCGTTTATTTCGCTGTAGAAAAGAATTCGAAAGCAATGCAACGACATAATGCACGTTGATTTCCGCGTAAGCCGAGTGGCAAAATCCAAATGTTTCACTAAGTATCGGAAGTCGTATGCGGCGAGTCAAAAATGCCGAAAATTTGACAAAGTAGAGTGAACCACCCCCCCCCCCTTTTACTACACTCACTTTTTGACGTAAAACCAGACTCCACCAACTCGTTAACTACTGTATATCGTGTAAGCCTGTTTCAGACCACCCAAGGTTTACTTTACAAATAGGTCAAAAATAAAGATTATTTTAAGTGAAATGCACCGAAATCCGGTGGAATTTGAAGTGATTTAATCAAAAAACCACTGATATCGACAGACTTAGCAAATTTTGCAGTTGAAGATGATACTTTCATACCATACTGGGCAAAGACACGGTCTTACAGACTTTAAACTATTCAACATGCCATTTTTGGAGAAAATCAAGTCGAAATTAGGTGGTATTTAGAGAAGTTTCATGAATAGGCCATTACTCTAAATACAACCCAATTGTGACCTTGTTTTCCCGAAATATGAAATATTGAAATGAGTTCTCTTCTGATAAAACAAAGTCATATTCCGATACAATATTCAACTTATGACTTCAAATGCCAAATTTGGGAAGGTGTGTGTTGGTGTGTCCATACCATCTCGGACGAATCACAAGTATCCTTTTGTTTACCAACAACAGAATTTATCTTCCCATGGCCACCGATTTTCTTCCAGTCAATCTGATGATGATAATGAGACTGTATTTTACTAATAACTCACTCTCACGAATTACAAGCGCTCGACTATGGCTTTTTTTTTTAGTACCAAGAAAGAGGTTGGGGGTATTCTAAGGAGAGCTTGCGATAAAGCAAGCGCTCCTAATACGTCCGACTTTTGCTGGTCTTCGCCAAAAATGCGATGTCGAGTTAGGTTGCATTACGTTCAAATGAGGTTACTTTCCGATACGGTGTTCAAATTAAGCCATTAAATGCGAAATTTGGTACCAAATTTCCCTGAGGAAAAACGGTAAACATTATCATCTGATTTGGAAAGCCTAGCACCACAATGGTATGCAACACCCAATATTTTGATTCAGGGAAGAGCGTCGTGAAGCTCCCCATCGAAAATGAGTAAAATTCTACACAAATGTTTTAAACCTATTTCCGCCAACCAACTTTGCACAGTTTTCGACAAATTTTACATTCATCAGAAAAAGTACCCAGTTCATCAAGCCAGCATTTTATTCCAATGCAAGAGGTCATTTTAAGAGATTTCCATTAGAAGATCATATGTCAAATGCTCCACGGTTCATCCATTGTAATTCCTCAAAGTTCGTTTGCTCAAAGTCCACTTTAGTGGACCGAAATCGAAGGCCACATTCCCGAGATGTGGAACATGTTATTAACCTTGAACCTGGATGTAATCCTCTTGTCACAGGAATTTATAAGCACATTTTTTTTAGGGGGGAGGAGTTAAAGAAATAGATCAAACAACTTATAGAGAAATGATATATTCAGCCTAACAAATCACCGTACGGAGCACCAATTCTCTTTTCGTCAAAAAAAAAGACGGAACTTTGAGAATAAAATTTATCAAGAACTCCAGTATGATTCTTGCACCTTGGACGGATTTACTACGGGAGAAGGAGACGTTTGTGTGGGGAGCCGATCAAGAGAGAGCTTTCGAAAAACTAAAAGGGAAGTTGACCTCTACCCGTGCACTGGTGTATCTTGATACTGTTGATATTTGGGTATTTTCTAGGTCTTTACTAGATAGAAAAAGAGTAGAGGCAGTCTGCCTTTGACCTCCTTCTCCAAGCCCCCACAATTGTTGTAGTCACTGAAGGCTGGAGAGGGAGCTAGAGCCATGGCTGCCTAAGCTCTCCAGAGAGACGGGAATAGATAATAGGTATGTTTACCAAAATGGTATTTGACGGACCCAGGAATTGATCTTGGTACCTACCGTCCGTCAAACGTACCGTAGCCGTTAGCTTTGTCCATTTAGTATAAGACTAGTGCTAAGACGTATATGGTTTGATAAATATTTAAATACTTATAGGTAGGCTTTTCTATTTAACTAGGTTACGGTATATAGGGCATAGAAACAGCTGTACTTTTAGTACCGGACGAAACAAATAGTACGGACATTTGTTTCGACGGTCCGTATGAAATGCCGAAATAAATCGGACGGTCGTGATTAGCGCCGGCTACGCGAAAGGATATTTTGGCGATTTGCGGACGTCACCATTCCGGATGACACGTGGCGACATCTTAAGGGATTACGCAATTTTCGGAACGGCAGAAAAAAAATCCAGGAGTGACAAATGTCGCACTATGGCGACATTGTACAATGTACTTACAGAAAGTACTCTGGCACTTGTACTTTCTTGTAAGGTACCATTTTTCTGACGTGGCATGACCTAGCGCCACGTGGAGAGATAAGATTTGGAGGCATGAATTCCAGAGATTATAAGAGCGAATCCGGATAGGACATTTGTTGACTTTTTAGCCATGTCGTACGATGACCGTACAAAAGGTACACCGGCATCTGTACCTTTATGTACTATATAGTAATGTGATTGGTCCGTACCTCAGTACTAGAGGGTTTAGAGAGGGGTTTAGGACTTAGAATATTTCGGGTAGGTAGATGACTCTCCCAGAGAGCACCTTGTATAAATGACAAACTTTGGCCAGCCATAACTATCAAATCAGTTGACCAATTTGAGTGATTCTTGTTGCTCCACACTCAAGGGAGTCCAAGCTACACAGGGGTGTAGTCGGTCAAGTGTTTGCCTGCTAGGGTGGCTGCATTTCTAAGGGAAAGTCAAAGTGGTTGAATGTGTCCAAATCTCATATTCTAACTTTGCATTCTGTGGTGGAACTTAGCACACAGAAAGTCTTATTTCACAGGGGTGAAGCTGTAATGGGGTTCTGATTGTCAAGGGGTCAATCATTTGGGTTTATATAAACTTGGAGTCGGCACTATCTAGATTAGCTTCTTTTGATATGCGAATTCTGTGTGGCAATGGAGCCCATAGAATTTCAGATACTGATCAAGAATTTGAAGTTTTGATCACCACAGATGCATTTGATAAAGGTCTATGTCCAGTCATAAGTCAAAAAGTCGGCAATTATTTTAATCCTATTGCCTTTGAGTCCAAGAAATTCAATGATGTTGAAAAGAACTACCCAACACTGGGAAAAAGAATTCCTTGCAATTGTTCATGCATTGGTGAAATGGAGTTGTTATTTGCCTAATAAAGAATTCACGGTTCATTGTGACGATAAAACACTTTCCTATCTGCAAAGATTAAGTGATGCACAGATCATGATAGGCAAACAAGTTAGGTGGATGCAAAAACTAGCATATTTCAAATTTAACATCAAACATATTCCTAGAAAAACAAATGTAGTGGCAGATGTTTTAAGTAGATGTTTTGAAATAAGTGTGGTAGTTCAAGACGAATTATTTTTAGATGCTGTGAGAAATGGTTATGATAAAAATGATTTTTGTTTTTTTGCTGTGATTTGCAAAAATCTTCCGAGTGGGAATTCTAACCTGTTGAATGAGAGGCATGTGAAAAACTTTAGAATAGATGATGGTTTAGTGTATTTGCCGACATGGGATACATTATGCATTCATGAATTAGGAGATTTAAGAAAACAACTTTTACATGAAGCCAATGAGCATTTAGGAGATCTACGTCGAGACAAAACTCTTAGTCGGCGACAAACAGTAAACCTACTAGCCAAAAATTAACATGTCTCTTAAAAACTTTAGATATCCCCAAAAGACCATGGAAATCTGTCAGTATGGATTTTATTGTCAGGTTGGCAGCTACTTCTAGAACAAATGATAATATCCTGGCCGTAGTTGATTAGTTCAGTTAAATGGCAATCTTTATCCCTTGTAAAACTATTCATTCTGTTGTAGATATTGCAAAGTCATAGTTTGACAACATGGTTAGACATCGTGGAGTCCCCTTGTCTATAGTCGGTGATAAGGATTCTAAATTTATGTCTGCATTTGGAAAGAATTGCAGCAAAATTTAGGCACTGAATTAAAATGAGTACCTCCTATCATCCTCACACAGATAGACATGCAGTAACATGAACCTTACACTGGAGGAAATGCTTAGGTCTGTTTACCGTGGAGTTCGGAATGTTGATTTTGGGAAACTTTAAGTCTCAGTAAATTACTGTGACGACAGAAAGGTAGTAATATGTAGCGTAAGTTCAGAAGGACATCACTTGAGTGCAGTACAGGACAACACAGCTGCTATGCACACAGAGCAGCGAAGCACCGCAACTGCTATGCAGACAGAGCAGCGCAGCAGCGAAGTTGCGACACAGACAGGAAAAACGCAGCTGCGGTTACTTTAGATATGATCCGTACAGACAACGCAGTTGTTGTTATCTTGGATATGATTCGGTACGGGACACCGCAGCCGAGGGTGATATGAATGTGATTCGGTACTGGACGACGCAGCTGCGATTGATATGAATCAAGTCAACGGACGAGATTCATAAGAGTATCACAAGTGACTTAGCCGACAAGTATTTGTACAATCACATAATATAGATTCTCAGTAATATTGACTGTACGATGGTAGATTGGGTTGGCAGGATTAGGAACACGTAGATCTCAATAGGTGGGTTGATTTTGGACATACCTCTCAGGTACACTAGTATCGGTGGTAGAACACCAAGAGTATAAGACTTCGGACTTAGAGCATTTGATGTATCCAGACTTCCAAGTAGTAAACTGCAAACAGTTTTTGGGAAACTTCTGAGTATTATATCTTGAGTGTTGTCGAGTCAATTGTGCTGAAACTTTGGGAGTTGTCACTGATTACGCTACGCTATATTCTGATAGATTTTTGTGAGGTTTGGATGCTTGTATAAGATTTTGTGAGCACTGTAAAACAGTTGTTTGATAGGATTTTTGATAGCTTCTGAGAGTGTATCATGTCTACTTCTACTACTATTGCTGCTCCTCCACCTGCACCGGTGGTTGTAGAACAATAGGTTATGGGCCTGTTATCGAGAATTCTTATCTTTTCCGAGGAAAAGTATGTTTACTGGGCGGATAAGGTGGAGACACATTTTGAGGATGTCAATCTTTTGGACATATTGGATGGTTCGCTAGATGAATCTGATCCATCATAGTCTAAGAAAAATACGCAAGCTCGCTCTATTCTGAAATTTTGTATATATAAGGACTTAGCTATGTCTCGGATAAAAATGAAAAAAGCAATTGATATCTGGAAATCTACAGGACAACACAGTTGCTATGCACACAGAGCAGCGAAGCACCGCAACTGCTATGCAGACAGAGCAGCGCAGCAGCGAAGTTGCGACACAGACAGGACAAACGCAGCTGCGGTTACTTTAGATATGATCCGTACAGACAACGCAGTTGTTGTTATCTTGGATATGATTCGGTACGGGACACCGCAGCCGAGGGTGATATGAATGTGATTCGGTACTGGACGACGCAGCTGCGATTGATATGAATCAAGTCAACGGACGAGATTCATAAGAGTATCACAAGTGACTTAGCCGACAAGTATTTGTACAATCACATAATATAGATTCTCAGTAATATTGACTGTACGATGGTAGATTGGGTTGGCAGGATTAGGAACACGTAGATCTCAATAGGTGGGTTGATTTTGGACATACCTCTCAGGTACACTAGTATCGGTGGTAGAACACCAAGAGTATAAGACTTCGGACTTAGAGCATTTGATGTATCCAGACTTCCAAGTAGTAAACTGCAAACAGTTTTTGGGAAACTTCTGAGTATTATATCTTGAGTGTTGTCGAGTCAATTGTGCTGAAACTTTGGGAGTTGTCACTGATTATGCTACGCTATATTCTGATAGATTTTTGTGAGGTTTGGATGCTTGTATAAGATTTTGTGAGCACTGTAAAACAATTGTTTGATAGGATTTTTGATAGCTTATGAGAGTGTATCATGTCTACTTCTACTACTATTGCTGCTCCTCCACCTGCACCGGTGGTTGTAGAACAATAGGTTATGGGCCTGTTATCGAGAATTCTTATCTTTTCCGGGGAAAAGTATGTTTACTGGGCGGATAAGGTGGAGACACATTTTGAGGATGTCAATCTTTTGGACATATTGGATGGTTCGCTAGATGAATCTGATCCATCATAGTCTAAGAAAAATACGCAAGCTCGCTCTATTCTGAAATTTTGTATATATAAGGACTTAGCTATGTCTCGGATAAAAATGAAAAAAACAATTGATATCTGGAAATCTATTAAAACTGATTATGAAAAAGCTAATGTCCAAGATGAGCTCTTTTTGGCTAGAAAAAATTGGGACTATAAATACACTGGAGGTACAATGGCTGATTATTCTAACAAGTTTCGCATCCTTGTAGATGCACATGCTTACGCAGGTGGGGAGTTTCTTCGATTTCAACAGGCAGCATTGCTCATGCGGGGTCTCCCTCGTAGTATGAAATGCGGGGTCTCCCTCGTAGTATGAAAGGAGCATCTGATATGCTCAAATACAAAGATAAAGCTAGCTGGACTTTACAGTTAGCTATCAATATTTTACTAGAGGAGGAAGCTACATCTAATATTTTGAATGTTGAGCAGGTAGAGGCTTTTAATTAAGACTTTGAGAGGAAACAACAGCTTAATCAGCAAAAAGTTCAATTTAATCAGCTCAGACAGTTTAATCAAGGTGGAAATAGACAATCCAACAATGCATGTTTTTTTTGTAGTGAGGGGGGTCAAGGATACAAATTTTGTCCTAAGCTTAAAAAAGCTAACGATACAGGTTTATACAGACCAGGGTGGCAACAAAGTCAGTTTTACAAAAACTTCACGGGGCCTCCACCTCGTGGAAATACACTGTTTTCAGCCTCTTCATCACTCCAAGACGAGACTCTGACACTTTTTGAGGAAGATGACACGGATCTCTTTGCTATGGTGGCAGCGATGATGGCGCAGAGGACCCTGGATGGATAATGTATACTGGAGCTTCAGCCCACATATGCTGGAACAAAGTCATCTTCAAAAATCTGAGAACAACACTGGAGAAAAACATTTATTATGTTTGTCTCATGAGTGTTCAGACTTGTGCTGTGGGTGATGTGTCTTTGCTAGTGGATGTGGAAGGCAAAGCAACTGAAAGAACTCTTCACAGTGTCTTATTTGTGCCTGACTTTAAGAAAAATATGTTTTCTACGTCCTTGGTAGAGAGTAAAGTCTTTGAGGTTAATTTGAAAAACGGTAGGCAGATTGTTAGCAAAAATGGCAAAGTCGCAGTTACAAGTACTAGAGATAATAGCAAGATGTACCGAATGGATATGGCTAATACCAAGGAGAATGATGTTCTGTACTCCGGTGTTTTGCATTCAGATGAGTTGTGGCATAAAAGATTAGGCCATGTAAACTATGATAGTTTGAGAAAAATGGTATTTGCTGGGGAAATAGAAGGTGTATCAATCACAGATCAGCCAGTCAAAACATGTGATGGCTACGCTTTAGGCAAAATCCACAGACTGCCATTTCCTAAAGAGTCTGAGCATCGGGCAACAAAACTTTTACAACTAATTCACTCGGGTGTTCTTGGTCCTGCAAAGGTTCCATCTGCCGGGGGGTGAAATACATGGTCACCTTCACAGATAATTTCTTTGGATTTACAAAAGTTTACTTCATGAAGAAAAAGAGTGAAGTGTTTGGTCACTTCAAACACTATAAAGCATGGGTTGAAAAACTTCATAATTTACCTATTTTGCAGCTCAAATGGGACAATGGTGGTGAATATACATCAAAAGAGTTTGAAACCTTTTTACTCAAGAAAGGTATAAGTCATATGTTGACTGTTCCAAATTCACCGGAACAAAATGGGGTGCCAGAGAGATTAAATAGAACTCTCACGGAGAGCTCTAGGTCGATGCTCGCAGATAAAAATGTGGATCCGAAATTCTAGGCTGAGGCACTAAATTGTGCAGTTTATATTAAGAATAGGATAGGATCATGATCGGAAGACTCTACTCCTTATAAGATCTGGACAAGTAGCAAACCAGATGTTAGATATTTCAAAGTCTTTGGTAGTCAATGCTTTATCTTAGATACGTCTTCCGTCAGATGGAAAATGGAACCGAAGGGATAACCGGGTATTTTGTTAGGATACGATGATCACTCTAAAGGTTACAAAGTCTTTGTATTTGAGAAGCAGAAAATAGTTGTAGCAAGGAATATCATTGTCAAAGATGAACTACACTCAATAGATTTATTTAAAATGACAGAGCAGCAAAAGCAGCAAAAAGTACAAGAGTATGTCATTTTAGATTGCATGCAAGAAATTGTCCCGTAGGTGCAGCTTTCTCCGGTGGTGACTCCAGAGTCAGACTCTCTCCGAATTCCTCAACAAGTTCAGTTCTACCCAGACCAACAGCAGTCAATACACACGGATAGCAACCAGCGCAATTAGCGCAATGCGCAGCATCCGACGATCTCAACCTCATAATTTCCAGGGGGGAAGAAGATCCAGCAGCCGCCTGCAAGCAAGCTCTCACTTTGCCTACTCGGCTGCCTCAGGGGAGCCATTGACCATCCAAGAGGCCTTCTCATCACCAGAGCAGAATCATTAGATGGAGGCAACAAATGACGAAATGAAGTCGATCATGGAGGCTCAAACATGGGAGCTTGTGGAACTTCCTCCGGACCGAAAAGCGATCGGCAGCAAATGGGTATTCAAGGTGATGTTAAATCCCGATAACACCATTGAACGATATGATGCCTGACTTGTGGCGAAGGGTTATAATTAAAAGGAAGGAATCGATTTTGAAGAAACATTCTCTCCGGTTGTAAGATTTCCGACAGTTAGGATATTGTTGTCCCTAGCTGCTATAGAGGATATGGAAAAACATCAGATGGATGTAAAGACAGCATTTTTGCATGGAGAACTAGAGGAGACTATTTACATGCAACAGCTTGAAAAATATGCAAAACCACGAAAATAGCACTTAATATGCAAGTTGCTAAAATCTTTGTATGGCCTAAAACAGGCCCCGGGCAATGGAATCTGAAGCTTGATGAATTCTTGACTAGCCTAGGATTTCAAAGGATATGTTCTCATCACTCTGTCTACGTTCTAAAAGGTGAAAACGGGATAGTGTATATAGCGGTGTATGTAGATGATTTACTATTAATTAGCAAATCAATGGTTGAAATTAACAAAATCAAAACTGCTCTAAACTCACGATTTGAGATAAAAGATCTCGGTGAGGCAAAATATATTTTGGGTATTCAAGTAGAGAGGGACAGAAATAAGAAAGTAATAAAATTGACTCAAAAAAAGGCTATTGGAAACATGTTAGATGAGTACGGAATGCGGGGGGCAAAAGGATGTCTAACTCCAATGGAATTTCGGCAAAAGCTAAAGGGAGAAGAGACAGAACCAGGTGTCATCGTTAGCGAGTACTTAGAGTACGGAGAGAATAATTAATTGACACAAATACCTTAGAGACAAAAAGTGGGAAGCTTAATATATTTCATGAACTGTACCCGTCCTAACGTTGCTGCAGCAGTCAGGGTACTGAGCAGGAGTCCAGAGAATCCGAGAAAATCTGATTTTGATGCTGCATGGAGAGTTTTAAGATATTTGGCAGGAACAAAAGACCTCAAACTCACACTAGGCGGAGGAGAAGTGAAGCTGCAAACGTGGAGTGATGCAAGCTATGGCGACATGCCAAGTTGGAAATCCACCACGGGATTCGTTTTGCAAATTGGGAACGGAACGTGCTGCTGGAGCAGCAAACTTCAAAAGGTTACAGCGCAGTGGACAATCGAATTAGAATATATGGCAGCAAGCTCGGCCCTCAAAGAACTCTTATGGGTAAAATCCATGTTGTAAGAATTAGGATACATGCAGGTTGGGCTGCAGGTGATCTGGTGTGATAACCAGGCTGCCATTGCCATTGCCTCTAACCCAATTCATTACTTCAAGAGTAAACACATGGATGTACGATTACACTTTGTAATAGAAAAGTGTTCTCCAGGGCTATCAAATTATCTTATCTGCTAGACACAAGAATGGTTGCTGATATGCTTACTAAAGCTCTTCCTGCTCCCAAGCTAAAGTATTGTAGGGATGCAGTAGGATTGGGTGAATAGATAACTAGCTCCATTGTGATACTGCCATGCTGCGCTAGTCCACAATCAACGTGTAGTGGGACTAGGTGACTAGTTCATCTTCGGCGTTGCTATGTTGCTATGTTGCGTTGCTATACTGCCATGTTGCGCTAACTGTGACATCGTAGTTGCGCGACTTTGACATCGCAACTGCGCTGATACACTGAGTCTAAAATTTTAGGGGAGTGTTGATTTCGGAAAACTTTAAGTCTCAGTAAATTAGTCGTGTGACGATAGAAAGGTAGTAATCTGTAACGTAAGTTCACAAGGACGTCACTTGAGTGCAGTACAGGACAACGCAGCTACTATGCAAACAGAGCTGCGTCGCACCGGCTATGCAGACAGAGCAGCGCAGCAGTGAAAATGCGACACAGACAGGACAAACGCAGCTGCGGTTACTTTAGATATGATCCGTACAGACAACGGAGCTGCTATTATCTTGGATATGATTCGGTGCAGGACATCGCAGCCGCGGGTGATATGAATGTGATTCGGTACGGGACAACGCAGCTGCGATTGATATGAATCAAGTCAACGGACGAGATTCATAAGAGTATCACAAGTGACTTAGTAAACAAGTATTTGTACAATCACTTAATATAGATTCTGAGTGATATTGACTGTACGATGGTATATTGGGTTGGCAAGATTCAAAACACGTAGATCTCAGTAGGTGGGTTGATTTTGGACGTACCTCTAAGGTACACTTGTATCGGCGGTAGAACACCAAGAGTATAAGACTTAGGACTTAGAGCATTTGATATATCCAGACTTCCAAGTAGTAAACTGCAAACAATTTTTGGGAAACTTCTGAGTATTATATCTTGAGTGTTGTCGGGTCAATTGTGCTGAAACTCAGGGAGTTGTTAGTGTTTGTGCTACTCTATATTCTGATAAAGTTTTGTGATGTTTCGACGCTTGTATACGATTTGGTGAGCACTGTAAAACAGTTGCTTGATAGGATTTTGATAGCTTCTGAAAGTGTATCATGTCTACTTCTACTACTACTGCTGCTCCTCCACCTGCAGCGCTGGTTATAGAACAACACGGAACAGACGGGGATCTAAACTACCATTAATACAATTTGCATACAATTCATGTAAACATGCTAGTACATGATTCTCACCATTTAAAGTTGCATACACATACCAGCCCAAAGAAGCATTAGACTTAGTGGCAAGAGTCACTCAAGAGAATAGAGGTTCTGGAACAGAGTTTTGGGAATACATTGAATCATTTTGGAAAACAGACTGGGAAACATTAGAGGAGGCACAAAGGAGGCAAGAATTAAATGCTAACCGCAAACGTGGTGATTGGGTGGTAAGCGCAGGTGACCAGGTCTAACTATCTACACCTTATTAGGTGCAAGATCGAGGGACAATTGGATCCTACGAGTAAATTTGCTCCTAAGTACATTGGACCATTTATTAAAATCGAGATGATATTGTGAATTGCTGCCAGATTGGACCTTCCGCCTTCAACAAAAAATCATCCAGTGATACACATCAGTCAGTTGAAACCAGCAAATCTTCGACCAACTGAAAGAGAATTGGAATAGGATCCATTAATAATTATAGAACCTAAAGTCTGCCGATGGGTAATAGATTGGGTTGGTCAAGCGTTCCAGGTCCGCAATACTACATTCTACCAAGTGCATTATCTTGGAAGGCCACAAGATGAGTTGACTTAAGAGGATAAAAATTCTAAGTTTTTACAAAGGTATTGGAGGGATAATAATATAGAAGTCCTGTCTTGAGAATGAAATGTGATTTAACTGAGGTTAGTTAAAAATAAGGAGCGGATGATGTAACAGTAATAGTGGATCGAAACTTAGTTGTAAATGGGTATTTAAGGGTTAGGAATATAAAGTTATGAATTTGGTAGACGTCCGCGAAATAATCGCCCGATTTGGAGTTTTCATTCAAAAGATATAGCGATGGGTGTATTTAGGCGACAACCCAAGGTCAAACTAACAAGTGGGTGTCATTAAAACGGGTTAAGGGTCAAATTAGTACCGAAATTTCACGTGTACGTTTCATAAAGTAATAATGAAACATTTAGTTGTTTAGTGCGCACGATGGTTCGTTTCGTACAATTTTTAGTACGAAACGTCACTTTCACTTAATGGAATTTAGTAGGTAGTTTCGCGTGCGAAATTTGCGACGTATGTTCGTGCCAAGTCGCGTTTCGTTTGGCGCGCACTTTTGCACGTAAATGTTATGTAGTGAAACGTAGCGCTTGATTGGTTGGTAAATGCTACGTAGTTAGCAATAGATTTCGCATGTTTTTGCATTGGTCAATGTGAGTCCTTACTGATCAATGATTGTCCCAAGTAAAACCTTGTTGATCAATGATTGGCCTAGGTAAAACCTGGCTAGTCCAGGGCGATGATGGATAAATAGTGAAGTCTAAGAGAATAGTAGACATCTTTTCCTTCAAAAAAGTTTGTGGAAATTCTGACTGATCTTGGTCCTCAGCGATTAAAACCAAATTGGAGCAATGGCATTTTTGCACTGAAATCTCTTACAAACTAAGTAGTGTTTTAGTAGTTAAGAGATAGAATTATTAAGAGTGGAGAGTAGTGGAAAACACTTTAAAAAGAAGGGTTGAGCCACGAGGGCAAGAGACCAAGCTAATGTTAGGTGGACAGAAGCTTCTTCTAATTTAAAATTTATCCTTATGTGAGTGCTTTTCAATGTGGATGTGTATTTTCCAATGTGTAGAATGTGTGGTTGAAATTGATTGAAGCAATGGGAATTTATGAGAGGTAGGAGATCCTATTACAAATAGGGATACAGTGTGTATCGCTTTTTTTGTTTTTTTACCCCTTTGTACCTTTATGGCTTTTTCCATCGCACTTTTTAGAATAAATCATAGTTCAAAAGTAGGCGTTTTTATGGTAGGCCTTTGGTCGGAGCCTTTATCCTAAGTTGTGTTATGGGCTTTTCAGGTGATCTTTTTAGTTCGCTACGTTGATCAGCGACCGTCTGATTGTCTTAATCTAAGGGTGTAATAAAATTTTTTGGTCTGAATGTTTTAATTGGTCCGAATAGGTCCGAATACAATATGGGTCTTAAGGTCATATTGTATGTTTTACATACAATAGGCATTATGTATGGCCCTACTTTCACCTTTTTTTGAACTATGGAATAAAGATTGTTTCTATTGCTCTATCAACTTGGTTTGTGACCAACGTCTTCAAGGAGTACACTACTTTTAAGTGTACCATTGGTGCACAAAAAAGTAAAGGTGTGGACCCATGAGCTAAAGTAAGGGTTTTTCTTTGTCATTTTCCTTTAAAACTTTGCGGTGTACCGACAAACTTATAACAATACGAATAAATTGAAAAAATTGAAAGTACTATTTGCGTCATCTCCAAACTTAGAATATTCTACATCTTGTCGTCCTGTGTTTTCCGATCCACGGCAATGTCATACCATGTCATATTAAGACTTTACCTTTATATTAAAATATCATCGGCTTCTCACATTTAAAAGGGTTTTAAAATTTTCAGATGATTTCAAAGAAGAGTAAAAGTTCACAATGTTTTTTTTGTACCTGTGCATCCAATACTTTTTTCTTTTGCAGTGGTCTAAATTCAATGTTATATCACAATAACCAAACACGATACGCAAAGGCAAAGGCATCATCTTCAACCATGAATGGTACAGGTTATAAAGTTGTACGTCTACAATGTCACGCAAAAACATGCTACGTCACAAGTATTTACAAAAAATAAGGTGCGACAACACAAATTATAGAAGTTGACAACCGCCACAAGCATTGTCGATGTCTACAATCGACAAATACTTAAGTAACAATTTCGTTTTAACGCATTGAACACTTCAAAAAAAATGTACAAAACTCATCGCTACAATAAAAAGTAAGCTCGCTAAGTTACAATTTCAAGGGGACACGATGTAAGCTATGTCCCATGATAAGCAAACAATGAAACAATACCCTTGGGATAAGCCACGTGCGTATGGCAACGTGGATGTAAATCCACCAAAAAAACATTTGTCGAAGTGCACAACGCACATTATAATCTGTTTTTATTTTTATGATGTCGAATGTTTTAGTTAGGTGTTTCATTTAAAAGTGAAAGAATTTTGGTAAAGTAATGGAGTTAGAGTGAGAGACCGAGTAAGAAACAATTATCATTATAACAAAACTTTTTGGTGAAATATTATGGATTTTTTAATAATTTCTTTCTTGTTCTTGTTGGGATTAGACTACTTTCTTACACTTGTGGAGTGCATTATTTTGTTATCTTGAGATTTATCCTATCCAATTAAGGGGGGGGGGTAGGAGAGGGGAAGAGGGAGAGGAAGGGAGAGGGAGAGGAAGAGGAAGATGAAAAGTGAGAGGTAGAGGAAAAGAGAGAGGGAGAGGGAGAAGGAGACGAAGAAAGAGCAAGAGAAGCAGAGGTAGAGGGAGAACGAGATTCTTCTAATTTAAAGTTTATCCTTATGTGAGTGCTTTCCAATGTGGATGGGTATTTTCCAATGTGTGGAATGTGTGGTTGAAATTGGTTGTAGTAATGGGATTTTGTGAGAGGTAGGAGATCTTGTTACACGTTTGCGTCGAAAATTTGAAATTGGACGGTGGAAATTTTTGCCAAAAAGTCTCGAGAATCTTAACGAATTTTTAGTAAACATCTTTTATAAAAAAAAAAAAACAGTACGGCTTAGTACGAAAAGGTACTTCTCTAGTAAACAACCCCACTTTTTGCTTGATGGAAGGTTACCCTTAAGACAAGGTGGACACAGATCCACTGAAATTTACCAGAAAATCTTTACCATAAGATGTCCCGTCACCCTCTCTTTGTATTTATTTCATTTTTCGTGGTTTGACGAGCTTTTTTTCTTGTTTTTTAGATGTTTGAAATTTACATTCGTACATTGAGGTGGTAAAAATTGTGGTAGATTTATTACATGCAGAATTACACATTGTACACTTGATTTTTTTTGACAAACTCTCGTACAATTCTTACATTCAGATTAAGGATTTGAAAAATCTTTGTCAAACGCTTATAAAAATCTTAAATTCTCTTAACAAATCGTTGACGAACATTCGTACAGTTCTTACATTCAGATTGCTTAATTGAAATATCTTTGACGATTCTTAATATCTAAACACAATTCTACTTGGTACCAATGAAAATAAGCTACGTGTCCAACAGCTGGTTTATTGGCATGATACGTTGGAAACTTGGCAAGAAAACTAGTGTGCTGTACTACCGCCAATATAAATCTCCGAACAATTATGGCCAACCCCTAATGGACGAACGGCCTTTCGCTTCTTCACCTATTTTCTTTGCTTGGGTCTCCTATTGCAGTCTTCATACGTTATTTTTTACTTATATGAACCCCTTTGTACCTTGATCGTTGTTGTTCAAATCGTGCGATTTTTTCATTTTTTTTGATTTCTACTCATAATTCGAGACTTTTTAAAAATTCCCAAAAAAAAGCGGAGTACCTTCTATCCGGTAAACATAACGGAAAATTTACGGAAAATTTACGGAATTTTACATGAAATGTACAGTGTTTTACGGAAAATGTACGGACTTTGACAAAAAGATATGTTGCACTCCATAGTACTTTCTGTCCGGTAAATTGAACAAGTTTTACGGGAAATTTATGGAATATTACAGAAATGTACGAAATTTTACCAAAAATGTACGGACTTTTACGAAAAAGACATTGCAGTGTTGCACCATTTGTGAGCGGTAAGTTTGAATTCTGTACGATCGTACGGATTTTTTTTTACATGTATGGAATAGTACGGATCCAAAATCATTAAAGATTTTAACGATTTTTTCAAATTGTTCAATGAGTTACTCTCGTATAATTCGCGCGATTGAATCGCAAATAAAATACGGTTTGAACACCTATGACCTTGATGGTTCTTTCCATCGCACTTTTTGAAATGAGTATTCTTTCTCTTTTGGATAATTGTACAGGATATATTGCATGCCTGTAAATAGCACTCGGCGCGTTTTGAACCTAGTCAAACAAAACACATTTTTCGTGCATTTATTTTTCATTTTGTTTGTAATGTCCACGATACCCGGATCCTACAATGGACCCATCTCATTGCGCAAAAGTATTACAATTCAAAAAGGGTGTCTTATGAGCCAATGGAGCAAAGCCCATTAGTGCTACAATCATATAACAAAAGCACTTGTCACCAAATTTTGCATGAATATAGTAAATATTAATTATTTTAAAAATCCTTTTCTTCTTATATTGAATTTGTTGTGTTTTTTTTGCCCTTTGCATTCTAATCGGTCTCATTATATTTCTTATCTTGGTTTTCCGACAATTTCTCTCTTTAATTGCTGTTGTATTTCACATACATTACTAAACAAAAAAATTATAGAGACCTTTATTCTTAGACAAACTTATAGTGTACCATTCGCTCTTTGCACGCTTATCTGGTCCACATATACGACTTATATCATCTTTCATTTTCCTCTTCATCCATTTTGGTAAATCAACTACAAACCGTCTTGTAGAAATTCTCATTTCCAAAAACACAGAGTTGTTGTAGTTATTTCCTGGCTGCTCTGTGTTGTTGTATCTACTTTGTATACATACATACATCATTTTTTAATTTATTCTCTCTATATCACTAATAAACATTACTTTTTCAAACATGAAACAAATCACACTTTTGTCTCATTTGTCTATCTTGGGGCATTTACGTTATTACCGCTTAAATATAGAGTTGGTTTGTGTAGGCACGTCAACGCAGCAAGGTTTGGCGATTCCGCTATAATGAATAAATACCTTTGCGTCAATATTCAATCTTCCATAGTTGATGTTGTACACAACAAAGAATAATTTGAAAGTAGATTACCAAAAAACCAACAAAGAAAAGTTAAGGAGTTAGGGGCTCATCAAATTCATCTGCGTAATAACATTTTGGATTCTGGAAGAACAGTAAGAACACGGAAGGACAATTGTATTGAGCAATGTCTATAAGTGTAGCAGCCTCTCTCTCCGGGTGAGATGAGAGAACTATTGCTTTTTTTATTTCTCCTTTTCCGACCTTCTAGATCTTTATGGCCCCTTATGATGAGGCACGTATCATTTCGCCCACAAAACTAGGTTTTACGCCTTCCATTACTTTGTCAAAAATGATTCCACTCTATGTCTCTCTATCGAATTCAATAAGTGTGCACTTCATGCCCTTTCGGCGTGCCACCAGATTTCCCCATCCCTTTGAAATTTCATGTTGTTTGCCCTAAAGAGGGCATAAGAATCATGGGTTCCATTATTGGGGTCCCTTATTTTGCAAACCTATTTGTGAAGGAAGCTTGAGTGGATGACCTTGCCCACTGAGCGCATATTTTTTAAGTTCTTGATTCACAATTGGCGTTTGTTATCTTAATTTGTTTTAATAGACAGTGCCCACTATACTTGACACGCTCTTTACTTCCGACCTACCTTTTCATTTCCTCTCTTTCGAGTTTGATAATGGTATGTTTGCAATATTAGATGAGTTTGATAGCCACGGTGTTTTTGATTGCCGAAAAAGACCAAGGACGTCGACAAATCACTTGACCAACCTCGATTTGGGATGTTGGTTTTAGTCCGATGACCATTACATTCGTAACATCTTACTTATGGAATTGGGTTATCGTGGCATCTACTAGTGCCTCGCGCTTTCCAGTAAACGCCACTCCTTTTTGGGCTCTTGTAACCTCTCAAGTGGGCAAGAGTTTTCGAGAATTCTAACAACCATTGTTGTTTTGATTGCTTTTGGCAGTTAAGCCCCAAAACCAAGTTCCTCAATTCTGCTCCCTCATCATGAAAAGCCACTCAAGGGTGCAACAACATGTTGATTTAAGATGTTGATTTTAAGAACCTCCTTTAGACGCCCCCTTCGAGCAAAAGCACGTGTTGGACTTCCCTCTTGTTCGGGGCCAGAGGCTCGGGGTCGGCTTGTTGCGTCACCAATTCCTCGCTTCCCATGTCTTCTCTATAAACTTCTTCGACAATTCAATTAGGCCGTGGCTTGCCGCATCATTCGCTCTTACGGGAGTTCCGTTGCATTTGTGGCCAACCTATAGACGAGCAAGGTGTCACTTTGCTCCGATGCTTGCATAGTGAGGAGTTAACCAACACCACACACTACGGTTTGAGACGCAATATAATCTTGCATAGTCACGGTACTCTAGTGGACCTCGAGTTTCGCTCGAAGCGAGAAAAACATTGGGTAATGTACACCGTCGATCATATTTGGCGAGTATGTTTTTTTCGCCACTGAAAACATCTTATCTCCGTACACATTTGTCCAATTTTCAATTTAAGACCGCCATTCGTAAGCTGAGAATACAACCTTTCAATCGCAACCGTCAGATCCACAATCTAACATGTATGTACGGAGAAAAGATGTTTTAAGAGACAAAAAAAACATACACGCTAAATACGATCGACGGTGTAGTTTTCACAAACCCTGTGGCATCCCACGTTCCCTCAATGTCGTAAGTGTTGTCGGGGCATGGGATGCATCGGCCATTAGAACGAGACCGTGCACTGAGTCCAAGCTGATAACTTTATATCATTTGCTTTAGTGAAATTGGGGACGTTGGACAGGTCTTTTGACAGCGTCTTACGTAATTGTGGTCGATGATTTTTTGAATTCGAAGGACCTTGTAGCCATTCCCCCCACCTCTCATGTCATTCTTTCGCGTGTTCAAGCTTCAACCTTATTCGATTGAGCACAGTGTCGAATACTAACTGTAGACTTTGGAATTTACCACCATGTAGTATATATGGATGGTATTCATATCTCTGACTTTTAGTGTGGCATAAGGTATGGAGGATTGTTTGTTGCTTTCAATTTTATATGTTTTATTTTGCTTTTCACTTGTCATTCTTGAAGATCGTAGCATTGATTGTTGGTAATGATTACACTCTAACAACGCTTTGTACTTAGAGAGTTTAGCCATTTCGTTAGTTGGAAATAAAACCTTCTTTATTGTGACAATTGTACAGGGCGAACACTGAAAGAATTCTCCATTTCCTTTACTTTACATTTTGTATGCACAACATTTAGTTAGTGCTCACTTTAGTGTAATAAAGGCCCTATATATTACGATTAAACACTTCCTTGACCTTGCTAATAGTGTAAAACCGATTCCGACTCATCTGCATTTTTCATTCATGGAAAACATCGAAATTCTGCCCTACGGTTAAGATTTCGTTCTGTAAGAATTCTGTGAGATATTGTTACCGAGACAACATAAACTAAGAAACAGTTTGCACATGATATATGCATTTCATACACCATCCACTTGTACACACGTACTGTGCCTACAACAGCCTCCACATTCCAATGTCCGAACAGATAAAACGCATGTAACGCAGCGCATCACATGCACGAAAGTTGAACCAATACATCACTCAAAACTGGTAATTTTTACCAGCTTCACCGAAGGCAACACCATTAAAAAATAAATAACACAAATGAAAAAACTCATTGGTTTGCAGTCACAAAAGAAGAATCATAGGAAAGAAAAGTCTTCACTAAACAGTCTTGGTATTTGACAAGTAATCAAATTGACAAACAACCTGATGGTGCGCTGGATTTATGTAAGAGCTTTAACATAGATGACAGATCAATCGTGAAAGTTGCTGCAGAGCCTAAAAGTCTCGAGGAAAAGATCTAAATATCTTAAGCGAGATAATATGATGACAGCACTATGGTCAACTCACCTTGACAAGCTCTAAAATCATTGAGAAAAATTTCATATAAAACGTTAAAGTTTAACAGTTACCTACATCAGCAACCACATTTCCTACAACCGAAAACATAAAACATTTCGAGGTATCTAATCAGTGATCTTGTGATTTGGTGATTTTTCCGTATATCTTTTTCCAAAAAAGAAGAAAACCTGACTCAGAGGAGGCGACAGATAACATCCACAGTAATCATCACAGATCATAATAATCCTCACACTGAATACCAAAATTTCCAAAACAAACATAAACACCATACACATCTTTATAAATACACAACAGATAAGTTATAAACTCCCCACGAATACAAATCCCAGCAATTTCTAACAAATAATTCAAATACTCAAATGTTGTTTACTTGTGTACATACAGCTAGACGCAAAAGTACAATTTATACAAAAAAAGTCTTCTCTGCCTTGAAGAAAAAACAAACGAATATACTTCAAGCTCTTAACCTTAACTGCCCTAAAGAACAAAATATTTTTTATATAAGAGCTTAACCAAAATCATTTTAACCGCCTTAAAGAACTACATAATATGTCCCTCAAAAACCCAAACCAAAGTTCTATAACAAATTAGTACTGTAACCAAAAAATAAGTCCTTTTAAGAGCTTAACCATAACACCGTATGGGATCATTACAACCTTTCGCAGCAGATTGCCCTTTTCTGAATCGACCACCCTTTTCGAGATATTGTTGATGATATTCCTCTGCCGGATAAAATATCGTCGCAGGCAAAATTTCAGTCACAATTTTTTGGCCCAGCTTGGTCTGTTGAGCTTGCAAAGACTCTCTGGCAATTTTTTCTTGCTCGGGATTATGGAAGTAGATCCCGGAGCGATACTGAGTACCGACATCATTGCCCTAAAAGAAGAAAGCGAACAGGAAAAGAAAAAGGAACAGGAAAAGGAACGATGAGTAAGTTATCCGTTCACATAAAGGCTACATAAACTACAAGCGTAGAATTTTAAACGATACCAAGTACTGGCATCGTTGCCCTAAAAGGAGAAAAAGTACAGCAAAAGAAGAGAACCCTACAGCGACGTGATAGAAAGAAGAAACAGAAATCAGAACATTACAATGAAAAATAACCTCACACAAACACAGAGTGACAGAGATGAAACAGACAAAGACAGACAAATACCAAGCTCACACCCATCTGCATCCCCGAAAAGACAGACTACCAAGGAGATTTAACAGTTGGTTACAAATTAAGTCATAATTTCTTGTTAAAGACAGACAGAGGAGAAAAAAAGAAAAAAAGAAAGAAAAGAATCCTTGTCGTTTACCTGGCGGTTGAGCTGAGTTGGATTGTGGCGCTTCCAAAAAATCTCCAGAAGGTGAGAGTAGCTGACGACATCCGGATTGTACTCCACCTGTACGGCCTCAGAATGCCCGGTTTTCCCGGAACACACAGCCTCATACGTCGGATTCGCCACGTGGCCCTGCGTGTACCCGACAGCTGTCTGCAAAACAGAAAGTGCAGGAATAGGAAAGGAAAAGCTGTTCAGAATATTTCCGGCGAAAATAATGTAAAAAATCAACATTTTCTAACATGTTAGTTACACATACGCAATTACTGGCGTTAATAGTCACTAATCGCAGTAAATGTACAGAAAGATATACAAAAAAAAAGTACACTTCTCTGTACGAAAACGAGGATTACTCGCCAGAAATTGCATGTGTACATATCATATTAACCTGCAAATGAAAAACTGGCTCATTTCCATTCCAGACTGTTGTTTTTATGCAAAAAGCAATTACAAACCAAGGAAATCTTAACAACATGACGGCAAAAAAAGCTAAAAATGGTAAGAAAAGAAAATAAAAGAAGAGAAAAGAAAAGAAAAGAAAGAGAAGACTTGCTAAACCACACATCAACAGTTTGAGATCTAAACAGTGTGAAAACGAAAATAAATAAAGCGAGAACAACGCAAAGATCTCCTACTAAAAGTCTCAATTTCCAAACTCAGAAAAATGGAAAATATGGCGTTTATGGACCTTTATGACACCTGGCACTCGCTGATAGGCCAGTTCCACTCCCCAGAAACAACCGGCGGCAAAAGTGGCTTGTGTAGGTTTAGCCATAGCTGAAGAAGTCGCACACCAATCTCTCTTTTGTACACTCGCTTGAGACAGAAACGAAGGGAAAGAGCCAGAAAAAATATACCAAACGAATACAGTAAAGCAGAAATATTTGAAAGATAGGAAACCTGTAGTCGTTATATAAGGCATGTACAGATAAAACAGCCAGAGAAATACTTCCTATGGACGGAACAGAGTTGCCTGCAGTACTGGAGAAGCTTCCATATTGCAGAAGCCTAAGGTCTTGGTGGCTTCGTTTGCTGCTTCCTCATGGATATCAACGTCAATTATCGTAGCCAAGTGCTCATGAACCGGACACATATGCATACAATAGCTTCCTGGAAGTTTCCAAGAGCAAGCGTCGATACAGTACAGTACTGTACTTTACATTACGCGTCCTATGTACTCTGTAGTCTGTACACGCGTATTTTTGCTGATCAACGTACAGATTTTACTAGATATGTAGATATGGTGCAATGAGTACTGTATTCTGTAATGTATCGTAGTGTACAGTACACCGCCAATCGCTATTAGCGTTGTGTACGCTAATCCCGTCCCGATTTTTTTTGTTTTTATTCTCAAATAGAATTATCCACACTATTTAAAAAAAGCCCTAATTCCTAATTAGAGTAATCGATTTCTTCCAAAATTTCCAAATTCCCAATTAGCGTACACCACGCTAAATAATAGTATACGCTAATCAAACCTACACGCTAATAGCGATTGGCGGTGTAGTACTAGAGACTACAACTTGAATCGTTATTAGCGTATAGAAATTATTAGTGTAAAGAAAAAATTAGCGTCATTCATTCTAATTTAGTGCTATGAGACGTGGCAGATTATGGTTCACGTCTTTAAATAGTGTGATTTATTATATTTAAGGTATTAATGTCAAAATTTTGGGGTGCCGATATAGCGTACACAAGGCTAATAACGATTCACGGTGTACTGTACACCGCCAATCATTATTAGCGTTGTGTACACTAATTCCGTCCCGCTTTTTTTATTTTTTATTCTCCATTAGTGTAGTTCATTCTGTTTTTTTCTTTATTCTATTTAGGGTTATTTTCACTTTTTCAGTGCGTTGTTTCTTAAATAGAGTTGTGTACGGTCAGTGTCAGACCGTACATAAATGTACCTTTTTAAGTTAAAAATTACAATAAATTAGTTTTAGTAACCGCAGACGCATGAGAATATGCGTTCTAAAAAGGAAAAAAAGCTAGGTCGTAAAAAATCTTGTTCCCACATATTCGTCCGACAGCCGCGTTTCGACTGTGTGAATGTACGATTTGTGTACGATTTGTCAGATTTTGTACGGATACCTATATAAGTGTAAGCATGTTTGCAACCGACATTTTTTTTTTCAAAGATCCAAATTGCCATAATCAAACAATTAGAATGTATGATTTTTTCCAAAATTTTCAAATTCTTAAATAGCGTACACCACTGTAGTTATTATTATACGCTAAGCAAACTCCCACGCTAATAACGATTGGCGGTGTACTGTACACCGCCAATCGCTATTAGCGTAGTGTACGCTAATTCCGTCCCGCTTTTTTTTTTTTTATTCTCCAATAGCGTAGCCTATTCTATTTTTTTCTGTACGCCATTTAGGGTTATTTTCCAAGTACCGTACAAAATGGAAGTACGTCATCTTTTAAATAGTGTGGTGTACGGTCATAGTTTGACCGTACAAAAGCGTACCTTTTTAAGTGAAAAAGTACAATTCATTATGTTTAGTAGTCGCGGACGCATGAGAATATGCGGTCTAAAAATGGGATCAAATCGGGTTGTCAAATATCACGTTCGCATATATTCGTCCAAAAACCACGTTTCGAATGTGTGAACGTACGATTTGTGTACGATCTGTCAGATTTCGTACAGGTACCTATATTAGTGTAAGCATGTTTGCGACCGACATTTACTTTTTTCAAAGACCCAAATTAAAATTATTAAACAATTAGAATGTATGTTTTTTTTCAAAATTTTCAAATTCTTAATTAGCGTAAACCACGGTATCGCTAAAGAAACTTCTACGGTAATAGCGATTGGCGGTGTAGTGTACTGTACACCGCCAATCGTTATTAGCGTGTAAGTTTTTTTAGCGTATAAAAATAATTACCGTGGTGTACGCTATTTAAGAATTTGAAAATTTTGGAAAAAATCATACATTCTAATTGTTTGGTTATGGTAATTTGGATCTTTGAAAAAAAAAATGTCGGTCGCAAACATGCCTACACTAATATAGGTATTCGTACAAAATCTGACAAATCGTACACAAATCGTACATTCACACGGTCGAAACGCGGCTGTTGGACGAATATGTGCGAGCGGGATTTTTTACGACCTGGTTTTTTTTCCTTTTTAGAACGCACATTCTCATGCGTCCGCGGTTACTAAAACTAATTTATTGTACTTTTAAACTTAAAAAGGTACATTTATGTACGGTCTGACACGGACCGTACACCACTCTATTTAAGAGACAACGTACTGAAAATAACCCTAAATAGAATAAAGAAAAAAATAGAATGAACTACACTAATGGAGAATAAAAAATAAAAAAAGCGGGACGGAATTAGCGTACACAACGCTAATAACGATTGGCGGTGTACAGTAGCGTACGTTTTACGGACTCACGACGCAATACATTTTTCATAGTGGTTGTATATTTTGTACGGCGTGTACCATCAGACGAATAAGGAAACTTCATAGGAAGGAACGTTGTCTTGTACTCTTCGAATTGTACAATGTCGATGTGTACGGTAAAGTACAGTCTCTCATCTATAGACCAGAGTTTGTTTCGCTTTTTTACGTCATCGCTTATCTATTCACATATCAGTCTTTCTGCTTTCTGTTTCCTACGTTCTCCCATTGTCGGTTAATCTGGTCCAAAGGAAAGTATTAATTTCCGAGTGTTTATTTCTACTGCAGCTTGACTTTTTCATTACAGAATAGATACCAAAAGCCTCTACTTCTTACCATTTCTTCTGATATGGCGGACAATACTATACAGAAGGCTACTTTTGCCGCCGGTTGCTTCTGGGGCGTAGAACTGGCGTATCAGCGGCTGCCAGGTGTCACTCAGGTCATAATCTATTATTCTTATTATAATCCTTTTCGTGGTTTTAGAAAATATTTTGCATGCTACACGATTCATTTTTCAAAGAGAATGAGCTGTGAAATGCACTGCATACTCTGCTGCCAAAACCGCCGAAATGAATACTTTACGTTGCCGAACCAATTGCTATGTTGAATTTCCGAACCAAAAATACTACGCTCATCCGAAATTCACATATTTTCGGCAAGAATAATATATAACTACATATAATATATAATGACATTTATTCGTAAGCTATGGCTCCCAGAAACATAATTTTCTGCATTGACATTGTGAATTTGACCTCCCCCATCCTTTGCAGCTTCTGAGCCGGAGGTTTTCCTTTCCTTTTCCTGCACTTTCTGTTTTGCAGACAGCTGTCGGGTACACGCAGGGCCACGTGGCGAATCCGACATATGAGGCTGTGTGTTCCGGGAAAACCGGGCATGCTGAGGCCGTACAGGTGGAGTACAATCCGGATGACGTCAGCTACTCTCACCTTCTGGAGCTTTTCTGGAAGCGCCACAATCCGACTCAGCTCAACCGCCAGGTAGACGCCAAGGATTCATTTATCTATTTATTTTATTATTATTTTTTATTTTTTTTCGGCTTATCTCTTGGTTGTAATGTAACAAGAAGGATTTTTTTTTTTTTTTTTGTATCAGCTTTCTGGAAGAAGGTGAATGGTCGAAAGGTTCAAGAATTATTAGAGAATAAAATTTATGAGTTGGACAAGAAACCATCTGTCATTTTGGAAGGACATACTGAGATTTCTGTATGGTGTATTTATGCAGAGTGAGTTGTTTTTATTTCAGGCATTAGTTTCTGCCTTACGACTTTTCTACTGGACTGTTCCCCTGCAAATCCTCTGCTTTTTCTAACATTTGCTTTCTTGTCCATGTACCAAAGTTTTCCGTTGTTCCTTGTCGTACTAATTTACTTATTTTCAGTGTCACAATGTATTGTATGCCCTAGAAAAACCTCTCAGACATAAATTGCCACACTTAATCTTTCAGTTGCAATACCCAGATAGCATTGTTGTTTGACCACTATTTTGATCCATCCCTTTTTTTTGTATTAAATCAACGCAGACAAGAATCAGTACACTAAGCAGTTTCTGTTGACCTCTCCTTTTTTCCTTCTTATGTGATACAGGGAAATGACGTTGGATCTCAGTATCGCTCCGGCATATACTTTCATACTCCCGAGCAAGAAAGGATTGCTAAGGAATCATTGAAGCTCGAAGAAGCGAATCGTGGTCAGAAGATTACGACAGAAATTTTACCTGCGGCCATATTCTACCGGGCAGAAGAATATCATCAGCAGTACCTTGAAAAGGGAAATAGGCGAAGTAAAGGACAATCAGCGGCTAAGAGCTGTAATGATCCCATTCGTTGCTATGGCTAATATGGTTATGTATGGTCTCGCTATCGAAATAGTAAAATGGAAGTTTAGTTGAAGTTTAGCGAAAGTTTTACGGGAGCTTTTGTACAGCTTGAATGTATATAATGTCTAATATTGTTCGTTATTGTGACATTGACTAGCAAGATGAGGCTAATTTTTTTGAGTATGTAGTTTTGTAAGTTAATTTTACTACTAAATTGAAAAATTTGTCATAGTATGTGCAAATGCTATTTTGGATTAATCTGTAACAATTTGATGTATTATAACAGTTCTTAAATGTCATTTTGTTTTAATCATATGTCCTTTTTGAATTGATCTGGATTGGCAAAAATGGAATTTCTTTAGGAGATAATTGTGCATAAGAATAAATGGAACTTGTAAACGTGCATCAGTGTAAAGTTGACATAGAAAATGTATTAATTGTAAACTTATAATTAAAGCATAAGATACATCAGTCCTAAACTTTTAATTGATGCGCAATCAACATGCCAAATTGTCCAGCAATCAAGGTGAAACTTCTTCCTACCCTTTCGTGATTTTTTGGGCATAAACATAATACCACATGAGTTTATTTTTGCTGGCAACTAAATAGATGGAGACATACACTTGCGGTTAAGTTTTCTTACAAAAATTATGTTACATAGTGTTGTTTTATGTCATGATATGTTGTGATATGTCACGTTATGTTATGTTATGTTATGTTGTTACGTTTTGCTGTTCTACTGAATGGTACAAACACCCTTGGAGTTACCCTGTCTTTCGAATGAGTCTA
Organism: Zygnema cylindricum; assembly: GCA_037447655.1. Classification (NCBI taxonomy): domain Eukaryota; kingdom Viridiplantae; phylum Streptophyta; class Zygnematophyceae; order Zygnematales; family Zygnemataceae; genus Zygnema; species Zygnema cylindricum. Next base: position 298,970 of record JBBHKE010001362.1, on the reverse strand, counting down.
AATTTTTTCACAAACAATATTCCAATACATTCCATAACTAACTAAATTTACATTTGCGATAAACCAAATTTCCAATCAACGTTTTCTTTCAGCTGCAATTGTTTCAAAAAATCAATTGCAACATACAAGAACCGAACCCAGTCTTTTAAATTACGATGCAAAAACTCCAGAAAACCGTTTATCGCTATTAGTGTTAATAATTTTTTTGTCACTTAAAACATTTTTTCTCCGTACGTATTTGTCCGATTTTCACATGGAGACCACCAATCGGAAGGTGAGAACTTTAGCTTGAGACGTCACGCAACTCTTTTAAGTTTTAATGACTCGCTCTTGATTTTTTGAAGTCCCTTGATTGCCTTCAGCTTTCTCATTGGTCTTTTCCTTCTGCAATTGAATTTTGTGGCCGTTTTTTCGAGCCAAATGTGATGACGTCACTGTAGACACCATCACGTACACAGTTTACGGTCGGAGAAGCTGGACGAAGCCTTTGTGAAAATATTTTTCCTGTTCTGACGATATTCTGGCGATTTCGCGAAATTATCGGAAACCGAAATAAAATAGCGAATTCTGTGGAATTAGGCTACGATAAGCTGTTGACAAAGACCTTATAACTACAACTCCAATTTCCTGCTATGAATAATAGTGCTTTTCAAAGAAATGGTTGCATACAGTGTTGAAATAGCCACTGCTTCTTGCGAACCCCAACCAGAGCGGAAACATATCTAGTTTCTTTTCTGGTATGGAACTGTTCCAAACTTTTGTTTAAGATAGAATTTGCGCAATTTTCCGAAGTTTGACAAATACACTTATACGTCCACCTCTCTCAAATTTAGCTACAAAATTATTTAGTCTTCTTTACAATTTTCTACAATATTTCTGGTTGAAAATAGATGAGATGACTATTGGCTCAGATCACATTAGAATTTGTCAGTGTGTACATAGTCAAGGTTGGAAAAAGTTTGTATGGCTTGGGGGTATCCGACAGAGTACCACGCGAGTACAATCCTGCAAGTACAGTCTCGTGAGTAAATTGGTGTTGAGAATAAAATTTGAATCACTGCGAGTCTTGAGACCATCTCAACACTTTCAAAAAATCCTACTCATAACGAACATGTCCTGATATAGTCGACCAAAGAATCGACTATTATTATATTATATGTTGCAGTATTGATAAAGGAACAAACATGACAGGATCGTCATTCTGTGAAGAAATAAATTAGATTTGAGGAAAATTTAAATAATGTACATTGAGAACCCTTTCAAAATTCACAACTACCACAACCTTAGGTTTATCATGTTGTTTGACTGCAATTGCCGACAAGGATAATCAATTGCAACGTACTAACAGGCCTATTACTGGGATGTTTTGATTATGGAATAACTTGGAAACTCAACACTCAACCAATACTTTATCCTTTCTCCTGGGCCCACATTCACACATAACGTCATCAAAAACAATGTAATGTTATTTGTTTTCAACCGAAAGAATTTGATTTTTCTGCGAATTCTTTAGAAATTCACAGATAGAAATAAACAAAATTGAGCAAAATGTTGATCGTCGACCATATGCCCACATCAAAGTCACGGTGAACTGTTGCTGGTGATCCTCCCATGCTCTGATTGCAAAGCCTCGAAGCAGTCCTGGATGTAAACAGAAAGAAAGTCAATAAAATCAATAAGCTTTACACAATGATGTTTCCGAGATAACTGATAATTCTAGCACCAAAGACGTGGCAAGGATCATGACCTTCATTATTTTATGTGAGGGGGTTTTGTGAAAAATAGAACAATGTGTAGCTAGAATTAAAGGGAAGTTAAATTTAGTGTGGAAATTATACATTTTAAATTTAGACTGGATTCCGTACAATTTAATTTTAGTGTGAATACTACACATCAATTGGAGAAGGTCGTGAATACTGTCTTACAAGGTAATTTACATGTACGCCATTAGTGGCAATACTGGTCAGTGATCATCACAATCGTACAGAAAAATGATTTTTTTTATAAAATCGTACGGTTTTCTGTACGAGTACTAGATTACTGCGCCAATTCTGCCAGTTAAAGGGCTCGAAGAATTCCCTATTAGTTGTAAAGGCTGTTTAGATCATTGCTCAAGGCTGCAAGTACGTTTTACCAACATCAAATGCTATTAGTAGTGTTGTGTATCGGCAAGAAATTTATCGCGATAATACCGATACCAATAATTATCGGTTATCGAACGGTCAACGATCCCGATATATCGCTCCAAAACCAAATTCCTTTTCGGCGATAAGTAAAAAAAATCTAGTACGCTATATAATAGTACTTTATATTATACTGTATTATATTTTTCACTGTATATAGCGTTGCATACCACGTGTAGCAATCTGTTCCGTGCTATGTGTAACGAAATAACGGCACAACGGAATAAACGGTACAGTTGTACGGTAAGAACCGTACAATTATCGCCGACAGTTATCGGTTCCGGTGTTATCGCGATAAAAAACCGATATCGGTTTTTTATCGGCGATAACACCAGTTTCAAACATTAGCCTGGGGTTAAAAATAACTATTATTGTTTTTTATTCAGTTCCGAGCAACATGGCTGGTTTTAAACTGTATGAGGAATCAGCGTTAAGACAAAAACAAATGGTATTTTATAGTGTTGTGTATCGGTAAGGATTTTGCCGATAACCAATATGGGCCTTTTTTTGAGTAGCCGATAATCGATATATTGGTACGATATATCGTTATCGGTGTTATCGCCGATAAATAACCGATATTTATCGGTTATTGGCGATATATGTACGGACCGTACAGATAAATGTACGGCCAATTCACTCAACTGTACGTGTTATCCCCCCGACGCGCCCTACTCACAACCCCTATCTACTGAGGTGCCTACCAATCAGATCATTTGTACAAGCCGAAAGTACAGTAGCCGGCATAAGATATGTACGGCTTTAGTACGGCTCCAGTTAAAACGGATGTACCTTTCACATCCGACGCCATGGCTTTGTCCCTTTCTTCCTTGGGATCCACTGGAAACCAGCCACGTGTCAATCCGTCAGCTTTTTCGGCATAAGCCGCCAAAAGAGCCATTCCGGGATGCCGGCGCTCACGCTGGCCGTCCACTCGTATTTTCTCATTGAAAGTCGTCCGTTCGATTCCGGCGGCGCGCAGAATGTTCTTTTGCGTCCGATGTACTTTGTGTCCGCCGTCCTTTTTCCGTTCCATGATCATCAATTTGTCGGTACAATGCCGTACGTTCCCGTAAAATTTCTGTTCAGTTAACCGGCCAGAAAGTACTACTAAGTGCAACGTATTTTTTCGTCACAGTCCAACGTATTTTTTCCTCAAAGTCCGTACATTTCCCGTAAATTTTCCGGTCAGTTTACCAAACATAAAGTACACCGGACAGAAAGTATAGAAAGTACAGATATATCGGGACCTCTGAACGTTCGATAACCGATAACTATCGGTATCGGTGTTATCGCGATAATTTTTTCACCGATACACAACACTAGTATTTCAACACTATTTTGTGGTCAGAGGGAGAATAAAACTGGCAACAAATTAGGTTACTAACCCTAATAACGATCCACGTTGTAGTCACTTATCATTAAGGTAAGCAATCTGGCCTGTCTCATTTATTGAAAAAAAAAAGGTTACTCTTTTTGATCAAAAACTACCAGGATTCTCCTCCACTTTCTGACAATACCAGTAGATTACTTATACCGAGCCCTCCCACAATCAAGATATAGCCCATTACTAGTTTCCAATCATACCAATTTTTGTACCTTTGAGCTAAACCGAGGACACTGCCTTACAAGGCGTACAATGTCGCGCATTTCTTCATTCAACATTGGTGAAATTTCGTTTAATACTACCGGAGGGTCACAAATCTTTAATTGAAAACTCAAATCTCCGAGGCCTCGATAATGGCAATGATGGGCCTCGGTTAGAGGGTCTAGGTTAATGCAGGGGAGGGCGTTATTTACATCATGATTGCTAGGTAATTCAACCTGAAAAAGCAGAAAAACAACATGTTACCAACATTCCTCTCTCTATCCCAAGGCTGAGAATATCCTTCTCTCGCTTTCTTGCTCTGTTTTGTCTCTTCCCTCTGTGATGCTCTTTTCCATCTTTGTTTCTCCAGTAAATACAAGGAGACATCACAATCAGACTCTTTGCCGGCTACTTTTATAAGTGAAGTTTAAGGTCAGGTTTTCTAATGCAATGCCCAATAGCATTTTATTTCGTTCATTTTGTTTGTTTTTTCCAAAATACATGAATCATGTGGATTAATCTTTTAGGAAAACGCTACTCACTTTCCGAGGATTGACAAAAAGTTTTCGATGCCCAGTCCATCCGGCACAGGTAGTCACCAATGATCGATGACAAAAAGGTTTTTTGTCTCTAACCACCATTCTCTCCACCATAAATTCATCTTCTGAGGTTTTTCTTTTACAAGAATGGACATCCCAATTAAAAGCTTGGTGGCTTAGCCATGGTTCATCTTTATACTTAGTCAATAGACTTTGCAAAGTATTCGGGGGAACCGGATTGAAATATCTGCAAAACATTCAGATATGTAACCTTTTAACTTAAAAACCTTTTCACCTATTTTCGAATGCATTCCAACTACATTAAGTGATGCATTAAAAAGGCAACTGCACCACAAGCATTTCTACAGTGAGGAGTTTCGTGCTTTATAAATAGATAGATACATCAGTCCAAAATAGTAAATTCTTACTCATCAGCATCGCCAAAAAATATCCATTTGGCATTGATGCGTGGACGGTATAGACAATCTGCAATAGCCAAAGGCTGTATGACAATAACCACCCTCCCCTCTCCCCCCAAAAGAAAACAGCACATGAAGTTCTGTGAGAGTTATGACAATATGCACCTGAATCTCAATTTAGTGATGCTATTCCGAAATTGTTGTGAGAACATCTCGGTGCACAAAAGACTTACAGGCTTATATGTTTTCAATAAAAAATGCAAATCTTCTTATATAGTACCCTGACTAATGTTAACCCACTACCTGCAGAACCTAGTATAGTTTTCCAGATGAATTAATAAATAAATTGGCTGACTTCGGGGAAAAATAAAAATAAACTATCATTGTTACTACAGATGTAGAATACTGGTGCGGAACATCGCCGATACTTTCTCAGCCAACAACAGGGAGAGAGATTAATTTTGAAAAGAAAAAATTGAACCAAAAGTATGCCGATGCAAGTTCACGTGTGATTCTCTAATGGACAAATGATGATATCAGTGTGATCTACAATTTATCGCTGCTTGTTGCCTTTGACGAGATTTTGGTCAGGATTATCTTTGCTCCTATGTCCATGTCCTTGTCAAGGTTCATGTGATGCTGACGTTATTTTCAATTTAAATTTCTTATAAAAGAAGTGTTGTTGATTTCAACGTGGACTGTGACAGAAAACCGCCCATCAATATTAAAGTAAAGGAATTAGTAGAGTGTAAATGTGAAAATGGAATGCATAACACTGATTTAGAGCAAAGAGTGTGGCGGATTGTAGTCCACTCCCTTAACACTAATTTTATAATTTTTGACCAAAAAAGCCGCGACCGAATTAGGTTATTAACTCAATAGCGATGGGGGATGTAGTTTTTACTTTCATTATTACAAGCATCAAAAATGTTGATGTGAAAAATGTCAAATTTCCATCTCAATGTTATCTCTTTAATCAACAGCCACAGTTCGAATGGCTTTCACTGTTACCACCAATGTGAATGAATGCCAAATGCCACTTTCAATGTTGATGATTGTAAATATTAACTTCACTTTCCTTGCCCAGGTTAATATATTTGCTTACCTGCCCACGTTTCTTCAAGCTGTAAATGTTCACCTCTTTCATATCCGTGACTGTTACGAGTCCGGCATCCACATAGGGCTTCAACATTTCTTGAAATTCCTCATCTATAGCGCCAGAATCATACAAATAAAAGTGATCGACAGAGAGCCGCGTTCGATGGTAGTCTAACATTTCTTGTACCTGCAAGAGCAACCCCAACTGTAAGGACAAAACACCTGCTGTCTAATGATCTGATTTCCTACAGTTTGTCTTCTGCCGGTGAATTATTTGTCGGCCACTCATAAATGGCTTTATCATGCACAATATTTCAAAACTTCGTTAATTATGATTGAAGTACACCATCACAAAGACTATTAATGTGCTACATGCTGTTATCCTTTTTCGATTTTCTTTCAGTTACACAGTATGAAACAGCTGAATATAGATTTCCCGATATGAAAAAAACACTTGATCAAAAAGTTCATGACTCCCACTTGGCTTCCAACAAAAAACCCAGATTTATGGGTTATCCTTATGAACTAAGATGCTAATTCATTGGTCAATTTGCTCCATGAGCATTATCACCAAAACTTGTGGGATGTTGTCCGAGGAGCTTTCCAAAATGTACCTTCGTGAAACAATAATAAGGTGAGAATGTTCTTTTTTCTTACAGATGCCATTTTGATAGTTATAAGTACAAATGCAGCCAAAAAAAATGGTGATTTAAGTGCTCACCATAATCTATGGATAACCGCAACAGGTCGCAAGATCCGATCCCCTAACTTTTGAGCTCTAAATCCATTACCCTTTCTATGAACTTAAGTAGCAAAAATCCAAATGTTAACAAGGAGTGCATGCGATAACTTGTATAAATTACAGCGGTGACCATGTGCCCATGGCATTGCCATTATGAACAAATTTGTGATTCAGAAATGCAAAAAGACGAGGAAACGCCATATCTGGTTGCCGCATATTAAATCGTGATCATACGGTTTTTCATGTATAATATGTGTTTGGTATGGGTGTCAACCACATATAGCGTTACATACCTTTTCACACAACTGTGGATAAATCACATAGCTTTGAGACCCCTGGATGAAAGGTCCTCTAACCTGAATTGAATATAGCTTCACAATCCGTGAGACTTGAAGGCATGCTGCCGCCAGTAGGAGGGATGTTCAGCAGGTATCCAATGGTGGCTTACCCCACCCGTACCCTTTTCCAATGTTTCCTGTGGCAGGGCAAAGAAGAGTTGCCAGTAACAGATATAAAACCACACAAATACATTTTGCACATAAAAATGCGTCACACATACCCCACGCAACATACTAAGATAACATGATAAGCATTTTCCAAAAATGTGAAAAAAGAGCATCCGTCGCACTTTTTCTGGGTTACCGTTTTCATCCTGCCATTTTTAGTGTTTACACCTGAAAATGTGAAAAATGTCACACCATAATAAGATAACATAGTAAATGCGCATTTCCCAAAGGATGTGACATACGTCACACCTTTTTCGGGTGCCAATTCTATTTCATGTGCACAAGACAAACTAGGGAGAGGGAAAAAAGGTAAGGAAGGAAAAATGATTCACCTTGATAGCTTTCTGGACTTCTGGCAAATCACTCAACGATGCCAAACGTGCAGGTTGAGGGTCCTCCCCTACATTCTCCATAGTCGCAAGAGATCTTTTTTGAATGACATTTTGTGAAATTGTGAGCTGATAGTCTTTCAACTCTTTCAATCTCTGAGAAAATTCATTCCCTTGCTTTAGTAAAGCATTCCAATCCGATCCATTCGTTTTGCACGTTACCTCATCGAGCCTTCATTCAAACTCTGGAGCTCAAGAGTGAAAAAATCTAGCTTTTCTTGGAGACTATCGATCTTATTTGCTATGTCGATTGATCCATATTGAGAATGAGAGAGCGTTTTCTGCCAATAAATACAGCAGCAGTCAGCTTTCATTATCGACGGAGACACCGCTTGGTAAGTACATCACATTGACACATTAAGCAAAACATGCCATACCACATAAAGCTTAGAAATTGGAGGGAAAAAAATGTCTCACAGAATCTGATAATTTTTTATTGACGAGGGCCGAAATTGCACCGGTACTGTAAAGCCAACCTCCGACATTTTCTGAAAAACGTGGTCCCAGCAACTGCTAATGGAATGTCAGAAAATGTCAGCAGGAGAAAGCCGACATGAAAGTTGTAGTCAATCTAAAAGTGTCTCAACTGGCATCTTATTGTACTTCAACTAATCGTAAGCAGGAGAATATTCTGAAGGCTGCTATAACAAGTTTCCTTATAAAACAGTTTCTAAAAAACAAGCGATAGCTCACTACATATTGTTTGCACTAGAGCTGAAGTGTATGTTCACGTGCCATGTTTAGCATCCTAAAGAGTAATTTGAATCTCTTTTGGAGGGTGTGGAAGGGGGCAGCAAAACGATATAGTTTACAAAACGGAATGTTACCTGAAGCACAGCGAATGCTGCAACATCTATACAGCCGACTACCTGCAGGAGCCATCCATATAAAATAATCAAAGCATTAGAGCCCAAAAAAAAGAAAAAACAACAAAAACAAATGCTTTTGGATAACGAATTCCTAATAAATGTTGTAGGACCAAAAAGGAAGTTAACAGCAAAGGCTTTTTTTCCCTGCGCAGCCCTTTATTACTGAATTTGTTACCTTGTAGGCGATCATATAAATTTGGCTTGTCTTCAAGATGTCTAATGCAAGCCAATACTAGCAATTTCACTCGCATTTTTATCATGGCTTTAGCGGGAATGGATGTGACTTTTAGAGTGCAAAAAGCACTAGTTGAACAACATCAGTTTAGATATCCAGTCTGATAATAGAAATAGTTGGATCATATCTTCTGCAAGTTCATGTGCAGTAGCTATGAAGAAATTTTTATGACGTAGTTGCTTAAAAAATAATATGAATTTCTAAAAATTAATTGGACACTCATTGCTGGCGATGTCACTCTAGACAATCTTGAAACTGCCTGCATCATACTTTTCTAACTCTTATTACGACTGACGCAGAATGCAAAATGCATGATGATGACCATAACAACTTGCAAGTAACTTGAACCAAATAAGAGCCCTAGGTAACCTAATGACTTCCAAAGAACACTTTCAACATCACAAAGTTCACCTAAACGAATACACCAGACATAATCAATCAGCTGTATTACAGCCAAATTAACATAAGAATAGAACCTCTCGACACATAGCTAGTTAAGAAATTTGCATTCATTCTTGCTACCGATGATGCAAAGTATGTTGAAACTCAACAAGTTCCAGAGTTGTCCAAATATACCAGAATGTTCTGCACCATCGACGACACAGGTTTGCAATTTGTATGTTTCCGCAGTATGTCCATACTCAAATACACGAATAATAAAAAATCAATACTATCAAAATATTTTCACCTGTTGTATGCTAGAATAAAAGACAAGTCTGAAAAATAAGAACGGAAGAATTAAAATAGTTGCAAAACTGGCTGCATTGTAAACCCTCCGCCATTGATGTTTAAGATTGCTTCCACCTTGGCTTAGGCCGTTCCTCCATCATCGCAAATGAGCCCTATAAGCATACTATTTGTCCACCATTCACATGGCTATGTGCGGATTCGACAAGATTATGATTCAATCTTTTGCTAGACCACTTTGAACGACCGCATACGAGTGACTATATAATCCTGATTTTAGATTTTCCTCGAATTCATTTGACACGTATACTCTCAATCAGATCTGATTTAATAGTTGGTTTGCTCGCGTGTCTGTTCTCCACCGAGCCCTTGGACTTTGGATTCTGCTACCACTGAAACTTGCCAGACTTATTCCGTACACTGTGACAAGGCCTACACCTAGTCTTCGATCCACTCTGCCGAACTATGCGGCGACCACGTCCGATCCGTTATACCCGGGCTGATTGTCCCCAATATTGTGAAGATTCCGATCTCCTTTGGTCCCATTTTGGATATTCAATGCCATCCTCCTCAAATACGTATGGTTTTTTAATTTCGTAAGAAACGAGGGTAAGATAAAAATCATAGTTGTTCACGGCGATTAGTGCGAACGTACCGTACGTGACGAATTATACGTAACAAACGCATTGAACCTTTTGATCAAATCGCAAAAAATCGTTAATGAATTCCTTCCGTACTATTCCGTACATAAAAAAACAAAAAACTATTACATATAACGCAGTTTGCAAGTTTTTCCCGTTAAAAATGAGCGGTAAGAAAATAAACTCTTTAAACTTTTATCACAACATGTCTTGAGAATGGAACGACTTTACCAAATGGTAGTCCTGTCGTCCACCTAAAGGTATGCTATGGAGTGAACGCACCCGGGTTCGAATGCTACCAAGATAACATTTTTAGCAATTTCGTCTCTGTTCCATGGCGTCTTCTTTCAAAAAAAAAATGAAGGCGTCTTCTTTCAAAAAAAAATTGAAGAAGACGCCCGTACAAATTTCAAACTGAATGTGCGAAATTATTGTGACGTCCAACGTCTCTTTTCGAAAATGTCCGTACATTTTCGATTATATAACGTACAACTTCCGTGGTATTTCTGTTCAGTTCACTGAACAGAAAGTACCAATAAGTGCGACGCTTATTTCCCGTTTTATTCCGTACATATACGTAAAAAAATGTACAGTTACAGTAATTAGTTTACAGGTTCCCGTAAAATTCCAGTTTCAGTTTACAGTACACGTTTTTTTACGATTTTTTCAAAAGTCACGAATTATACGTTTCAATCGCAAAAAAGGAAAAAATCGCGCGATTTGAACAACTATGGATAAAATTGTAAAGTACGATACACTCATACAGTACATCGCCAATCGTTATTAGAGTAGATAACGCTAATTCGGTGCCCTTTTTTCAAAAAAAAAAAACCCCTACACCGCGAATCGTTATTAGTATCAAAGTCACTAATTTGGGTTCTTAAAAATTTGATTTTTTTCCTCAAATAGGATACATGATTTTAATTTTTCCTTGACGTTAATTAAGGGACCGTACAAAATAGCGTAAGTTCGAAAGTACAATAATATCTAAATAGTTTGGTGTACGGTCGATGTCAGACCTTGCATAAATGTACCTTTTCAAGTGAAAAATTTACAAAAAATGAATTAAATCAGACGCGCACTGTCAAGCTCGAGTGCTTTTCAGGCACACTTTTATATTACCGAGGATTCCCGTACCCTTCCTACCCGTACTTTTCTCAGAGTACGGAAAAATGAGCGCAACCAGCCAGAAGGATTATGGTAGTTCCTCTACTGAACAAGACGCACTTTGTTTCGTGCCTAACGGAGGCTGGACGACAAAGTTCGACCGTCTGAAAGATCGCAGTTCCGTCACCTAGTACTAGCTCCCACCAGCCCTAGTGGAGGGTACATTGTGGATTGCCACGTAGACTTCCGGACAGTCTTCTAGATTTTGCTGTTAGCTGTCTGTAGCAATTCAGTTCAGATTCAGCTGACCAGTGGTTAATTAATTACATTAAGTCAAAGCTTGGCACTTCCGTGTCCTTTTCTTTGTGGTTTGGCTTATAACTGCGGATCAAATAATAACTTTTCGCCGCGGATCTCGCCGTAGTCAGATGTTTAACTTTTTGCCCCAAGTGTAATACGGACTATTTGGTCCTCTGTCAATTCGATTGCTCTTGCTTGCCGCTCATTGGTTCATAGCATAGTTCTGACTTTTGGACCTGATTTTGGACAAACTTTTGATGTATAAGGCGCTTGGGGCCGAAGGAGACGGGTTGCTTTTCAGTACTGTCTCCTGTGAAAACCCTCAGAAATTCCAACAAACCTTCTTTTGGAGAATCTTTGTGTTGTTTGACTCTATTTCCATCTCTGTTTTGGATTTGTCCATTTTGAGAATCATAGTTCGGGTTGGCGGTTGGCACTGCCGTCCCTTTGGGTGATTTTTGGATTTTTCGCTGCTTGAAACTGAGAAGAGTCTAGTCGGTTCTGAGCTGCGGGCACCGAGGGTTGAAGGAGTACCATACCTATTTACACTGCCATCAGGAGAGATTTCGCCTTTCTCCCATTATCATCATAAATTGTCGGGGTATGTTAAGCTTGCTTCGTCATCTTTTATATCTTCTATCTTATATTTTATTTCTGTGGTCAAGGTGATATTGTTAAATCTGAAACAGCCATTCCAATTTATTTTTTTATATGTCCACGTGGTAGTGCATTTGTGTCTTCACTTGTAGTCTCTTTTGCTTTGGCGGGGACTTCCCGGGGTAAAACTGCAATTTCCTTGCATCGAAACAGTGGGTTTTGAGGGAACGAATGCTATAGACTTCCTGTGGATTAAGCACAGTACTGAAAAGCCACCTGTCTCTTCCGGATTAGAGGGGATAGGAGCTTTTTGACTTTAGAAACTCTCTTGGCGGAAGCGAGATTTGTTTCCTGTCATTGATTCTTCTTTCGAGACCTTCGTCATCATGGGGGGAGGTGAAGCTCAAGATAAGAATCTCTCCGGTGCCCGGCCGGAAGAACGGGCGAATCAAGAAGCGGTGGTATCAGAAGAAGAGTCACAGGTTCCCGAAGAATCCGTCCCTTTTACCTCGCCTGCCAACATAGAGCGGTTTCTCCAGGGGATGATGCCTGAGCGTGTTAGGGTTGAGACCCCTCCGAAACCACCCGAACAACAAACTTCGCCCCCATCCCCTCCTAGCCTCACTGCCGAACATTTTCCCTCCTTGGCGGAGGCCTCCAGAACCTTTGCCGAGGAAAGAAAGGAGTCCAGAGCACAGGCTCTAGAAAGAAACCAAGTGTTACCCCGGGCCAGGCCAAAGAGGCAAGCTCAGCGGGAGCCCCTTTTGGGTCCCCTTCCGGAGGTCGGGCTTCACACCAGATCAAAGGTTCCCAGGGCCGAAATTCAGATTGACCCTGCGGTTTTGACCGATCCCAGCCGCCCTGGTCGAAAGGAACTCCTTGCTCTTCATGATCTTCATGAAGTGAAGGTTAAGCAGGAGTTGGTGCAAAGAGTGTCTCGGTCGGATCAACCTCGGGTGGTTAAACCAGTGGGAGGGGTAGTGGAGATTCTAAGCAGCTCTTCAGAGAGTGGTTCCTCACAGTCCTTGCAGGAAAGGCCTAGGAGGGCTCCTCCTTCTCGCCCTCCTCCATCTTCTTCTCAAGACACTGCAGCAAGCCGACCGTTCCGAGGGCGCCCAACTTCGAGGTCTCATAGGAGAGCAGATGGCAGCGAGAGCGGGGCTCCAGAGCCGGGGAGGGGGAAGAAGTTTGACCACAGGGATAGCAAGGGTAGATTTGCACCTATTCCCAAGGAAGAACCTTCCCCACCGCCAGTGCCAGTCTCCACCGAGAGATATACCCCTCCAGCACCCCGGGTCCGCCCTGATGGAGGGTTCTGGCGACCCGAACCCACTGACCCAGAGGTTCCGGAAACCGAACCAGAAGAGTGGTCCGCGGGATTGTCTCGAGCCATGCCTACAGATTTCAGAAATTCTAGGAGCAGGGATAGCTGATCTGACCGGAGTAGTGGAAAGGGCTAAGGAACTAGTGGAAATTTTAAAATCTCAGGGCTCGGCTACGGCGGGGACTGGACCCGTTACAGTGGATTGGGAAGCATTGGAGGAAGAAGGGAGAAAGTTGTGGGAGCAGGAATTGAATCTCATCCGGGAAGCTAGGCGGAGGACCAGTGGGATCCTCAGTGGGCGGATCCCTCCAACCCCAGTAGCGGAAACCCCGCCCTGAGCTCCACCCCAGGCTCCTCCTTCGGAGATTGGTCGGGAACCTCTTCTTCAGCGGGAAGAGGGGGCAGACAAAAGACCTAATATTGGGGGTTTGGGTGCAGATTTACGTCTGAACTCAAAGCGGCTCCGCGGGAAGAGCCTACTCTTGTTTCGGTGGAGGTTTCTGAAGTTGTTGAGGCCTTAGTGGAGTTACGACCTGACGAAAGAGTTCACATCCCTTTGAGACCATCTACACCTCCTTCTCCTCCACCCAGGCTGTCCCCTCATCCTCCTCCTTTCCCTCCTCATCCTACTGCTTCCCACTCCCAGGCTCCGGTAGCAGAACCCCGGGACAATACTATCTCCTCTCCATCTCCTTCCGTTTCTCTTACTGGAGCCGACCGTGGGTCCCCAGGTCCACTGAATTTACCCTATAAGTACGACGTATACTCCCCTCCTCACAGGCGTTCTCCCTCCTCCAGTTCCGGAACTCCACCTCCTAAAATCTCCCGAAGACGGCCCCGGAAACAGACTCCTTTCCGAAGACAAACTCCTTCTCCTCAGAACGAGCCTTCGTCGTCTGCTTCTCCATCTCTGCCCGGAGATCCACCTTTGAACAGACCTCGGATCCACATCCCTTCAGAGGAGACAGTTCGTCAGGACGAAAGGTATTCCCGTGGATATCGAGGAGTGGACGAAGGGGAGTGGGCCCTTCCTTCTGCGACACCAGGCCAGACAAGTCTTCAGACGCAGATACCCTCTGCTCACCGGGGGCCAGGAATTCTTCCCGTGAGGAATACCCTTCCTCCAGCCATCCTTTCAGGGGTTGGTACTTCCTCTGCGGGAGGAGTATCTGTTGTTTTGAAAACCTAGTTTCGTGCGTACGTCACGTTTTGTGCGCACGCGACGTTTCGTGCGTATGTTATTACCGGAAGTAATGTGGTTATACAAATGGAGGTTCGAATGGATTTGTGGATTGGGGGAGTAAATGTATGAGTAAAATTAAAGGGACGTGATGGAGTAATTGAGTGGCGCGGAATGCGTTAATAAATGGACGGCGGATTGCGACGCGATCCGACGTAAAATATTCGAAGAGATTGAAATGGTACGTCGCACGTACGAAACATAATGCGACAGGTGGCATTTATGAAAAGGACGCGACGGTACAAAGAATCTTATTTTACAGTACTTAAAATTGGTACGCGTAATTTATGGCGAAGTACGTAATTGCGGTACGGACAAATTTGGATGGTTTGACGTCGTTTCGTCAAGTGGAATTTGGGATCACGTGGCGCGACATCGAGGGTGCCGAACAAGAGCGACGGACGGCGGACAAAGGCCGCCGGTATTTTTCAAGTAGTGGTGACGCGAAATCGCGTCAATCACACAATATCTATTTTTGGACGGCTCGGATTGTTTTACGAGATTCGTGGAGTCTTGTTTACTTACACGCAATGACTCAGCATACGATTTTGTTGTCGGTGTAAATATTTGGTTAAACATTGTTTTGTCTTTTTGTGAATTAGTTATTAGTGTACTTTTACTCATTTTGACATACCTTGAAGTATTCGGGTATACTAACATTAATTGAGGTAGCTGGTAGATAGCGTACGGCTGGTATGCCTCCGTACGTTCAGTAGTGAGCTCTAGTTTATATTTGTAGGACTTAGTCATTTTAAGACATAGGAACTTTCTGTACCAAAACTGTTTATGGTCATTTTTGGTAATTTTGTCTGAGTATTGCTCTCAGATCTGTTCGCAAAATTATATGAAATTTTGCATGTATGTTCCTCCTTGTATTGTTTACATTGCTACATATTTTCAGGCCTATTGTGTGCCTGGTCTGTGTTTTACTTCATTTTGAGGTTGGCCGGTTTTTATCAAAGTTCTGGCAGACTGTTTTTCTGCAACTTTGACCAGATGATGTGATCACTCATTTTATTATTTTTGTCTGAAACTTTTTGAGGTTATTTTGTAGCCTAGAAACTACCTGTGTTTTTAGTTTCAGCTTGTTTTGATATTTCTGTACAGTTCTGTGTTGATTCAAAGTAGGCTGTTTTTGGGTAGTCTGTGGTGCTTCCGAGGGTAAATCCATGGCTGAAAATGGCTATGGACAACAGTATCCGCGCCTAGCGGAACAGCATCTCCTACCGGAGGAGAAGGCGGTTCCGGTCCTGAAGAAGAGGACAAAGGGGTTACTTCGCCGGCACAGTTCGTTAGCCCCACCGGCCTTTCCTTTTCCCAGTTCACCCAACCAGCGGAAGAAGAGAAAGAAATGGGGGATATTCGAATATTTACAGGGGACAGCTCAGGGATCGCTTTCTCAGATTTCGAGTTGTTGTGGAAATCTTTCACTCAATCGGAAATCAATAAGTACAGGGGAGGAGCTATTCCGGACGACTTCGAAACAACTCTCTTTCCAATGATGGTCAACTACCTCTCTGGAGGGGCGTTGGCAGATTATAAGGAGCGTCAACCTCTTTTGATGGCTCCTAGCATCAAAATCTCAGATCCGGTCCTGGATGCAGAAGTTTTACGAGCGGAGGCAGATTTGGCTGCCGCAGCGGTGACCCCAGTAACAGCTACCTTCACCGATGATATGAAATTGCAGGCCCAAGGGAGGGCCTATGTTAACCAGCTGCAAGCCATTCAGGCAGCTCGGGCTGCAACTCGTATGGTGTCAAATCCCACCCCTTTCAAATTGGGGTACCGACCCGATTACCGAGAACCCAACCCCTTTCCCCGGCTTAATGGGGAAAGTAAGGGGGGGGGGAGATCTTTTCGCCTTCCCATGCACTCATCCCTATTCCCTATCCTTGTGCCTCTCCAATCTGATCATGCATGCCTATTGGGAGGGATGGGGTCAGCAGTGGGCATTATCATTATTATGGGAAGCATCCGCATTGGTGGGTTCTTTGCAGGACGCCGAGACCGGCCATTCCGGACAGCGGGCCCTCCCTTTGTGTTTCTCGGGCACGCTCGACAGCACGCATAGGAACGTGCTCTAAAAAAACCGGATTATTCAGACATGTAATCTACACCGTGAATCGTTATTAGACTATAGAAATTATTAGTATCAATAATAAATTAGTGTCATTGATTCTAATTTGTGTATCAATACCATTATGAAAAAAATGTTTAATTGTAATTTCTCTATAACGCTGATTTAGGTATACAGAATCTGCCGTCATTACATATACGCTAAAATAGGTAGAAGTACAAAACCTGACAATCCGTACCACGTCGCGTCCTTTCAGTGTCATTAATCCATAATTCTAATTTGGGTTTGCGAACGCGTTTGTCGCAAACTTGACTCCACGTTTATTCTAAGCGCATTTCTGTATGCAACCGACATAAGTTAACTACACTTTCCGTACTATTTTCGGTAATCAATTACAGTTTTGTACTAGCAAACACATTTCTTACGCCACACTATTCATGAAATAAGTACGGTAATTCCATTGACGCTAATTCACAAGAACCGTAATTAACGTCACGGATAAAATAGAATCAGTCACTGTATTTCGGGTATCAATGTCAAAATTTTGGGGCGCCGATATAGAGTACATAAGTCTAATAACGATTAACGCTGTACTGTAGTCTGACATGTACAGATATTTAAATTTCACGACGGCGTACGATTTCTAATAATTTGTACAAATACATTTATTAATGTATATAATCATACGAAGAATATTCCATTTTTGCTGTTCCCAAATTAGCATAATGCCGAAATTAGAATACATCCTTTTTAAAAAAAAATCAAATTCTTAATTAGCATCAATTACGGTAAAGTTTCTTCAACGCTATTTAAACTTTAACACTAATAACGATTCGCGGTGAAGTTGTCCAATTCGTACGGATTTCGACTTTTTTACGATTTTTACGTAGCATTCGTTACTTTCATACCGTTCGTTACACCGCGAATCGTTATTAGAGTTATGAAGTCTATATCGGCGCCCCCAAATTTTGATTCCAAAACCCGAAATAGAATTGATAATACTAAATTTTCCTTTACGTTAATAACGGATCTAGTGAATTACCGTTCATAATTCTAATTTATGATATTATCGAATAGTGTGGTGTACAGACGTGTCATTCCGTACAAAATGGTACTTTGCTAAGTAAAAAAGTACAAAACATGGATTAAAATAATTGCGATCGCATGTAAAACTACGCTCATAATAAGCAACATAATAATATCGTACCTATTTTAGTGTAAATATATATGTGGCGTAATAATTATTCGCGCGAACACCCAAATTATAATTATGGAAAAATTAGAGTCAAAGGACGCGACAGTGTACGATTTGTCAGATTTTGTACTTTTACCTATTTTACTGTAAATATGATGGCAGATCTGGCGTACCAAAATTAGAATTAATGATCAATTAGTATTAAACATTTTTTTCAAAAAAAATGAAAATTATAATTAGTGTTGATAACGCTAATTATTTTTTAACATTAATAATTTCTCAATGCTAATAACGATTCACGGTGTAGTTTTTGCAATACGATGTACGAAAACGTACGGAAACTGTCCCTTTAACCCTAAAAATCCTTAAAAAATCCTACAACGTTCGAGAAACATACGGAAATGTACGGCATTGTACGAAAGGCGCACCCTAAAAAACCTAAGAGTACGGATAATGTAAGGCAGGTGTACTATAATTTACCAGAATGTACAAAATGCACGGGAAATACCCTAAATACCCTAAAATCCCCCCTTTCGATAACCTTAAAATTACTCAAATATACGAACGTTGTACGTAGATGTACCAAAGATGTAAGTCCCTATAACTAAAATATTCGAAAACATACGCAAATGTACCCTAAAAATCTCAAAATAATAACTGTCAAAAGTACGAAAATATACAGACACTGCACGTAAATGTATGAATAAAATATGGTTGTTTAACATAAATATATGAGAATGCACGAGAATGTACCCAAAAATTCCTCAAACCCCCCTTCATAACCCTAAAGGTAATGAAATGTACGTAGACAGTACGCAAATGAACGAAAAAAGTACGGGTACGTAGTCTGGTACGCATTTTATTACATTTTCAATTTGTCATCATCGTTAACTGCGTATCGTGCGTAGTATTCGCGCGTTCGTTTCGTGTGTATTATGCGCACACGACATCTATGAAAAAACCTGAAATACAATCCATAATTCTATTTTTTAGTGTTGGGTATCGGGAAGTTTCATATCGCGATAATTTCGATATTCGATATATCGAATATCGATCGAGCAGATTCCTCGATATATCGTACCGGGACCAACATAAATTATCGCGATATATATCGCAAAAATTGCGTGTCCGTACAGTAAGAGTACGAAAAATCGTACGGAAAATAGTACGAAAAATCGTACGAAAATTTTGCCCCTTTTAAAAAAGAAATTAAAATTTTCGTTTTCGATATATTGTCGATACGATATATCGGCGATATATCTGATATACATCGCGATATTTCGATAATCGATATATCGAAGCGATATATCGATTATCGGGTACCTAAAATTCGGTACATATCGAATATCGGCAAGTGGTCCTCGATACCCAACACTACTATTTTTTACATTATTCTAATTAGAGTTTTTTTTCGTTTAGCGATAATAATGGAAGTACACTGCGATGGAAATAATGTGGCGTACAGACAAGTTATCTCCGTACGAAATGGTACTTTTTGAATTAAAAAGGCATAAAAAGCCATTTAACTTTATTGCGCACACATGTGAATGTGCATTGGAAGAAAGAGACGCAAACTCGTCTACAAATATCACGTTCTCATATGTTCGTCCGTCGACCGTGTGAACATCGAACATGTTCGCATATGGAAATTCCTATTTTAAACTGTAAATTAACAGAACTGATTGAATTGTGTCGCTAACATGTAACTATTCGCCCAACATTTACGGTTTCCACTTTTACTATGGTTATCTTACGCAAATAGTATTAAAACTAATTATAATGGAGAGTTAAGGGTAATTTGGTATAAACTTATACCCTAATACGATGTCAACATGCCATTTGGCCATAAAATACTGTAATCGTTTACGTTAATATTGGGTGGGTGTGGTGAAAGGACCACAAATTAGTGTATTTTAATTACAATAAAAATATTAAAGTTACAACATTTGGCGTTGTTGATATTGGCGTGGAGTCACGCCAAATGCGGACATTCCCCACAAATTAGATTTTTTTCTTGACAAATGGAAATCAACCGTTTATTGGCCCTATGGGATTGGACGCCTGCGCCGTCAATCTCACAAATTCGTCCTTTCAACAAATTCGCCATTTCAACAAATTCGTCTTTTAAACAACAAACAGGCACGTGACAGCTTGTCGCCTGCTTCGTTTTGCCTTTCGCCTACTTCTTTTCGCCTATCATCTACTTCATTCGCCTCCATGATGCCATTCCACGAACGCCGTCGAAATGCTGTCGTCTTGGGACTTGTGTAACTGCACTGCTTGTGGAAAAGCCCCATGGGCACCTCGAGGAGGACAAGATGGACAAATTTGGTAAATTTGTTTGTTGTTTTTTAAAGGTTTTTTTTCCAAAATTTCCTATTTTTTTACCATTCTCCTCACCCTCTCGGTATGCCTCTCCCTCCCTCCCTCTGTCTCCATATCCCTTACACCTTTTCCCTCTCATTCTCTTTTTGTCTCTATCTCTCCCTTTTCATCTCTCTCAACTGATACCTCTCCCCCTCAATCTACCGTCACGTCTCCTTGTCTTTTTCGATTGGCCTCTCCCTTTCCCTCTCCTTCTCCTTTTCTTTTTTCCTTTTCATTCGCCTCTCTCTGATTTCAATCTTAGCATGTCGTTCTCCCTCTTCATCTGCCTCTATGTCTCTTCTCCCTCTCACCCTCCCTCACAATCTAGCACTCCATCTCCACAGTTTAGGGTTTCCTCTCCTTCTTCCCTCTTCCCTTCTCTCGTCCTTTCCTTTACCCTCTCGTTTTTCATTACGTCACCTTTTTTCTCTCTGTCCCTCTCTCTCTCTCAATCTTTCTCCATATTTTTGTCGCTCATTATGTTGTCCTCCTGGTTTTACTTGTTTTTCTTGCTCTATCCCTATCCACTATCTCTAAAGGTTGTTTCCCTTATCCTTTTTAATTTTGCCATCCTTTGTATCCACCATCGTCGTGCCTTTTGGTATTCTGCAAAGAGAGCATTGCCAAAAAATAAAACAGCATGTCGAAGTGAGTGACGACAAAAAAGTACGACAGTAATTATTTAAGCTCAATAAGTGGTTCAGCGACCAAGAATGGTGATCGCTATAGGAGAAAACTAAGTTTATGGGACAAAGACCATTTAGCCTAACCCTATATCCTAAATTCTACAACCTAACCCTAAATCTTACAGCCTTACACTAAATCCTACATTTTTGTATTTCCGTTTTTGTTTTGTTTTTTTTCATCTTTTTTATTCCTTTACATGTTTTTCTTTCAACTCCTTTCTTTTAAATTAAACTTTTTAAAGGTCGTTGTAGAAGAGAAGTAATATTCAAAGGTGTTGAGGGGGGGGGGGGGTGATTGTGGAGACGAGAGGCATAAAAATAATGAATTTGAGGCAAGCTAGACAACAAAATTATGAAGCAGAATACAGAAAACAGAAAACAAAAACCAAAAAACAGAAATTAGAATAAAACTAGGAAACAAAAAACAGAAAACATAAAAAAAAAATCAGAAAGAAAAAGAAAAAATAAAAAAGAAAACAAAAAACAAAAATAAAAAAACAGAAACCACAAAACATAAACCTAAAAACAAAAAACATAAAACAAAAAACATAAAAAAAACAGAAAACAGAAAACAGAAATCGGAAAAAATAAATCATAAAGCAGAAAACAGAACACAGAAAACAAAAACCAAAAAACATAAAACAGAAGCAAGCGACAAACAACATGTGCATCTGGGGTTAGAAATGAAAGAATAAAAGGTAAACGCTCTTACGTGTCATATACACCCCCGTAAAGTGTTCTGGAAACTTATTTACCGTCCTCAGAATGAGTAAATGCTCCTTGTTGACATAACAATCCGCAATCATCCTGTTGATTACTCGCACGAGAGGAATCTTTGTGGATACGTGCTGAATTTTTTGCCTTGACACCGAGACGCCCTCGAAGTCTCCACGTGGCGGGTCCACATCTTCATTTAAAGCTCCTTTTTCGAGGGGCTCCACATCTCCTATTAAATGTCTTTCTTCGAGGGGCTCCACGTTCGATGTATCTTCAGTGGATAAATCTGGTTCTTAAGTCTCGCTCCCCTCTATTTCGTCAACAACCGGAGATGGAGAAATTGCATGCCTAAGGTTGCTTCTTGCCGTATATTTTGCGAATATTGTATTGATGGGCCACATATTTTCATAAAACAACCAGCAACTGCTGACAAGAAAGGATATCAAGAAAATAGAACCGAATGTAAGTGGCAAGGTAAATGGAGAAGCTGATGAGATAGTGTCATAGTTGGGTTAGAGGAGATGTATATATACCAATGAAAGAGAAGGTGGCGAGAAGAAAAAAAAGGAAACCTTTTCCCAAAGTGTCAGTGTGCAAAATTTAAAATTCAAAATTGTGTTTCAAATTCTCCAAATTTTTAAAACGAAATAATGGTTTTTTAGGGAATGTTTGAAAAATTGGGCTAGAGTTCGGTGAGAGATGTTGCCATGCCATTTTCATGGTTGACCCATGGGAACCGCTGGGGCTTGTTGAATGTACGGTACGTTTTTGGAAAAGCCACAAATAGGATTATTGTGACGTTATCACCTCATTTTGACAACCATATCATTTACGTGGATATGAAATTGGCCACGTGTAATTTTGGGCGACCAATCGTATTGCGCGTTAGACGAGTTGGTTGATATTTTGGTCCACTTGTCACTTGTCACACATTTTATCGTCAATTAACTCTAATATATACTATGAAATGCGACATATTCAAGTTAATGGTCGTTATTAATGTAAACATGTAACATTACAACGGACAACCAACCTCCGTTTTTTATAAACAACGTTGCGTAGTTGTTGAAGCAATTTTCCCTTAAAAATCGTGTAACTGCTAAAAAGTAGAACGCTTTATGGTATAGCGCTAACGCTTAACAGCCGGAAAACACTCTAACACACGCGGAGATCCAAAATGAGTGATGACGTACAAATTGTCAGATTTTATACGAGAACACATATTACGGTAGACATTGAAAAGGCGAGTATTTCTTATTTAGAACAGCCCAAGTTACAGTTAGGGATTAATTAGTATATAAAAAAAAATCCCAATTAGTGTTAATAACACTATTTTTTTTAAGCTATTTATTCTTTAACTCGAATAGTGATTGGCGGTGTACCGTTGAGGTTAGATTTGACGGTCAATCCGTTGAGCAACTTTGACTTGCGAGATATAGTAACAACTAGTTAAATTTTTCCGCGATTGTGAACGTGCACCGTCTTAAGAAAATCAACAATTCACACGGCCGACTAAAGTTTACGCTAACAATATTGTACAGAGGTTTGTTTGACATTGCCCCCCTCTTTGTTTTTTGAGTAACGATGCCTAGCACCGCGAGGCGCATCGCCAACTGTGAACTCAATGCTACAATGGAAAAATAAAAACAGTTTACTGAAAGAAACTTGGCACGAAACATTCTTTTGCCCGTTTCTTATCTCGCCCGTTTCTTTTTTCGAAATTTTCGCCCGTTTCTTTTTTCGAAATTTTAAATTTTAAAATATTAAACAGTAGTTTGTTTCAACATCGAAAGCATTGTTACAACAATTGAAAAAACATTTTTTGATCCATGTCCTCCATTTTGCGTCATTTTCTCACTTGCCTAAGTTTGTTCTCCTTTTAATTTTCTTTCTCCGCTTTGGTTTTGTGTTCTGATCCTTTTTTACCATTCGTGTCTCCCTTCTTCGAAGTGGAAACGCCCCTTCTTAGATTTTAAGTAATTTTTTGACTCGGTTTCTTTCTTTTTTTCTCTATTTCTTTCTCCCTTTTTTTTTCTCCTTCCTCCTATTAATATTCTTTTATCCAACAACAAAAATGTTTACTGAACATGAAGAAACATTATATCGAATGATTCCATATTGAACTTTTACATTTGAACTAACCATAGTGTCTTTTGTTTTAATCCTAAAAACCTTTTTTTTTTATCCATGTCTCCATTTGTTGTAGTTTCTCCGAACGCCCTTTCTATCTCGCCTTTATTCTATCTGTGGTTGCTTTAAGTATTCCCCTCGGTGGGTGTTTTGTTGAAGAGATTGAAATGTTAGAGGACCTCATTGGAGTAAAACAATGTGACCATTGATGTATGGTCGTCTCTAAAGGTCACCATGCACCTCTTTCAGCTACACGATATTACACATGCGAGTCCTCACACGTTTGAGTGAATAGATTATAGCAATACGCACATCGTTGTCTCTCGAACATCCAATAAGGTGAGTTGACGGGGATTTACCCAATTCGAACCTATGGTATGGGTTTTTGGACTCCTTGACGTGTGAGATCCCTTGGCTGTTCCCTAGGTTATTTCTAATATTTTTCGTTGGCCTTCTATCTGTAGAATGACAAAATTGTTGATGCCATAGCGTTTGTGGGTCAATGATGTCCTTGGGTGACGTTCTAGTTCCACTATTAGTGTTGGCTACTAATAGGTTTTTTCATTTTTGTAGGATTATTTCCACCTTTCTCGTATGTAGAGCGATTGGCGATAGTGGCGAACGCTCCTCCCTCCATACCTTTCTTTCTTCCTTCCCTTGAGAATGAGAGAAGAGAGAGCACTATGGCTTCCCCTCCTACTCCCTTTTCCTTTCCCTCTCCCCCACCCCCTCTTTCTCTTCCTTCCTCTCCCTATGAAAGTAAGAGGGAGAGGGGAGAGAGAGGTGGAGGGAAAGAGGGAGAGAGACACGAGAGCGGAGAGGGGATAGGGAAGAAAAAGAGTGGAGGAGTGAGAGGAGAGGGGAGCAAAAAATAAATAAATGGTAATTAGCTCGATATGCCCAAGTCGATGTTGCGGCTATAAATCAACCGATTCATACTATACTGCCATAACGAGCGAGAACGAACACCTCGAGAACCAACACCTCGGTTTGTCGTCGGTATCGAAAACCGTCGGTACCATTATGGTACACAATTTATTATTTATAATGTTGTGTTTGGGAGCCATTTGTCGATAGTCAATATGTATTTTTATTGACTTAAAGATAATCAACTTATTGGTTTGTTATATTTATGAAGGATTTATCAGGATGAATTTTCGATATATAACGACGAATTAACGAAAACTCCGATTTTTGGTATAGAATAGACTGTCAAGAAATTTTCAAAAGCCCCCCGTCGCGATGTTTTCATACTCATTTATATTTTATTCCCGTACCAAAATTCCATACCTTTGTACGGACCAATCAGCTAAAACTTTTGTTGGCTACGGAGCGATATGTCGGGACCCCTCACTGTTTGATAACCGATAATATCGGTCATTCGATTTCTCACGATAAAAAAATACCCTAAACGCAGTAGCATTAATTTTTACAGTATTCCCGTACCTTTAATTTTATTTTCCGAATAAAATGTGATTATTGCCTGGGTATTGGTTTGGCTTCCGTAAAATTCCTTCTATAGGTTTTGGCGCGACATTGTACTTGCAAGAAGCATCGCATCGACCCTTGGTGTTATCGATCCGATGCGAATCAATACCCAGCTTTCGGGTTTGAGCCCGAAACAAAAAGATTCAAGAGGGATTGCTCCATCCATGCGAATCCAGAGGGGCACAGGCCAACATGTAAACGAATCATTGAAATTTGTGTTTTATCATGGTTACGACGTTTTCCACGTAACCGTGTACAAGATTTAAATGTCATTTCCGCTGTACTGCTGAGATCAATCGGGACCGTCCATGTATGAGGCAGGCCTTGCAGGGCCGTTTAAACTAACAGCCCTCGTGGAGATTAATTGGTCCACTCGTCCAAGTCAACTCACCGGCGTATTTAGCGAAGTTTTTACTAGTTTATTCCGGTGAAAAAACAACAAAAATTGGAGAACAGGTAACGGCCAGCGACAGAGTCGATGATTCGATAGTAGCTAGCCAATTACTGGGCTGCCGGCTTCCTGGCCTTTCTAAAATGCTTCCTAAGGCTGCCGGATCTGGGGTTTAAGGCTGAAGCATTGCGAAACACCAATGGTGCAGGGTTTATAGTGCAGCCAGTTTTGTAAGTATATTTTTTCGTTCTTTCTTATTTTAAGACTGGTTTTTCATGCCAACATATAACAAAAGTAATTTTACCATTATCGAATTTTTATTATTAGTGTATTGAGTATGGACATACTGAGGCGACATCCAAATTGCAAACCTGTGTCGTCAATGGCGCAGAACATTCTGGTATATTTGGACGACCATCTTTGGAAACTGCTGAATTTCAACGTACTTTTGGTAGCAAGATAGAATGCAAAATTCTCAACTAATTACTTCTCGGGAGGTTCTCTATTTAGGTTGATTCGGCTGTAATGAAGCTGATCGACTTTGTCTGGTGTATTTGTTTGAGTGAACTTTGTGTTGTTGAAAGAATTCGTTGGAATTCATTAGGTTACCTAATGCTATCAAATGGTTCAAGATACTTGCAAGTTGTTACGATCATTACCATGCAATTTGCATTCTGCAACCACCATCAAATTAGCTGAATTTCAGACGCAATAAGAGTTAGACGAGTATGATGCAGGAAGTTTCAAGTTTGTCGAGAGTGAATTCGCCAGAAATGTGTGTTCAATTAGGGATCTAAAATGATGTTGCTCAACTGGTGCGTTTTTGCACTCTAAAAATTAACCTTCATTCCCACTAAAAGCATGATAAAAGTGCGAGTGAAACTGCTAATTCTGCTTATGTCGGCCAACTTGGAAACCAGCCAAATTTACCATATGATCGTCTATAAGACGACAAAACAGTATTAAAGGGCTGCGCGGGGAAAAAAACTATGCAGATGACCTCCTTTTTGAATCCTACGATGTTTATCAGGAATTTGTTACCGAAAAGCATTTGTTGCTGCGATCTATTTTTGTTGTCGGCTCTAATGGTTTGATTATTTCTACAGGTAGTCGGCTGTGTAGTTGTTGCGGCATTCGCTGTGCTTCAGGTAACATTCCGTTTTGTAAACTATAATTTTTCACTCTACCCTTCCACACCCTCCAAAAGAGATTCAAATAACTCTTTAGGATTCTAACAACTATTTTCTTTTTGATGGCATTTGAACATAACGTCAACTCTAGTGCAAACAATATTTAGTGAGCTATCGCTTGTTTTTTAGGAACTGATTTATAAGAAAACATGTTATAGCAGCCATCAAAATTTTATCCTAAATGCTTACGATTAATTGAAGTGCAATAAGATGCAGGATGAGCACTTTAGGTTGACTAAAACTTTCATGTCAACGTTCTCCTGCTGACATTTTCTGACATTCCATTTGCAGTTGCTGAGACCACATTTTTCAGAAAATGTCGGAGGATCGCTTAACAGTATTGGTGCAATTTCGGCCCTCGTCAATCAAAACTTTTCAGATTCTGTGAGACCTTTTTTCCCTCTGATTTTCACAAGCTTTGTCTGGTGTGGCATTCTGGCTTAATTTGTCAGTGTAATGTACTTACCAAGCGGTTTCTGCGTCGATATGGAAAGCTGACTGCTCGAGTATTTATTGGCAGAAAATGCTCTCTCATTCTCAATATGAATCGACTGACATAGTGCATAAGATTGATAGTCTCCGAGAAAAGCTAGATTTTTTAACTCTGGAGCTCCAGAGTTTGAATGGAAGGCTCGGTGAGGTAACATGTAAAACGAATGGATCGGTTTGGAATGCTTTACTAAAGCAAGGGAATGAATTTTCGCAAACATTGCAAGAGTTGAAAGCCTATCAGGTCACAATTTCACAAAATGCCATTCAAGAAGGATCTATTGTGACTACGGAGAATGTATGGGAGGGCCCTCAACCTGCTCGTTTGGCATCATTGAGTGATTTGCCAGAAGTCCAGGAAGCTATCAAGGTTAATCGTTTTTCCTTCCTTACCTCTTTTTCCCTCTCCCTTTTTTGTCTTGTGCATATGGGATAGAATTGGCATCCAAAAAAAGTCGTGACATCTGTTAGTGAAAAACGCGCATTTATAATGTTATCGTATTGTGGTGTGATCTCTGTCACATTTTCAGGTGTAAACGTTGAAACAGGCAGGATGAAAATGGTGACCCAAGAAAAGGGTGACTTATGTTTTATTTTCATTAGTCTGAAAGATGCTCCCTTATCAAACTATCTTAGTGTGTTGTGCCAGGTATGTTCGAAATGTATTTGTGTGGTTTATATCTCTTACTGCAACTCTTCTTTGCCTGCCACAGGAAGCATTGGGAAAGAGTACGACGAGTGGGGTAGGCCACCATTGGATACCTGCTGAACATCCCTCCTACTGGCGGCAGCATACCTTTAAGACTCACGGATTGCGAAGCTATATTCAATTCAGGTTAGAGGACCCTTCATCCAGGAGCCTCAAAACTACGTCATTTGTCCATAGTTTATGTGTGAAAAGGTTGACACCCATTACTATACGTGTATTATACCCGAAAAACCCGTATGATACTTATATAACACGTGGGAACCAGATACAGCGTTTCCACGTGTTTATGCATTTTGAATCGCAAATGTGTTCATAATGGCAACGCCATGGGCACTTGGTCGCTGCTGTAAGCTATACAAGTTATCCCATGCACTCTTTGTTAACATTTGGATTCTTGCTACCTAAGTTCATAGAAAGGGTAATGGATTTTTAGCTTAAAAGTTACCAGCTTACTTAATAGCTTAGGGGATCGGATCTTGCAACCTGTTGTGGTTATCCATAGATTACGGTGAGCACTTAAATTCTCTAAAATTTTTGGTTGCAATTGTACTATCAACTATCAAAATGGCATCTGTAAGAAAAAAAAACGCATTCTCACCATTTATTGGTTCACCAATGTACACATTATGTAAAGCTCCAAGGACAGCCTTTCACAAATTTAAGTGATAATGCTCATGTAGCACAGTGACCTTTGCCTACACAAATTAACATCTTACATAGGGAGACTCTTCATCACAATGTGTATTGTGGATCCAGTCCTGTCTTTCATCCTGGCAAAAGTAGTTGGACCATCTCCTGACGTGTACGTGTCATGTAATCCAGTGGATATCGTACTGCACCACATTCTTTCGCTGCCCCAGGATTGGGAGCTGGTGAACAGCGAGAAACGCGTATTCTTCAAGGTTGTTGGTGGATTGGAAACAATGAAGTTGAGATTAAAGGATCGCTCTCGTTTGCAGTTGAAGCAGATTTACGTTACAGCACTGTCGGTTTGCAGGTCTGTCTATCTATCTGCCTATCTGTCTCTGTACCTTTGTCTCATCAGTTTCAATGTAGAATCCCAGGAATATTAGACAAAATTGAGTAACATTATGTGATTATTATTTTATCTGTGATAATGCCTGCAACCAGAACTTTTATGTAGAAGCAACTTGCTTGCTGTGAACAGCTGAAATTAGTCATCATGTCTAAAAAGAAAAGACATTAGTGACATTCAGATGTTTTCTTTACTGGCAGTATGAGGTTATCGCAATTATATGCACTCTCGAGAAATCGACGGAGGTTGCGGGAGGGCATGTTGTTGCCAGTATCGACTACGAGAGTTTCGTAATGTATCGAGAAAGCTCCGATGCGGTTAGCTACACTGCCCATCGCTACTAGTGGTACTAACACTAATTCAGTTGCAGTTTTTTTTTACCAGAATAGTGTTGTTAACAGAATTCATGTGAGTGGATGATAAGCAGCCCCCCTTCCTTTGTTAAGTTATAATTTTATATTCTAATTTCGTTTCCAGCCTATTGATTCCTTTGCGCTAACAAGGATGGGCAATGTAGAGAAAATGCTGTCAGTGGAAGCTCAAATTTGAAAAAAACGTAAGAACATCACCGGAAGGTATCAGAATACTGAGCACGTGTCTTGCATGTGTTCCATACTTGACTCGTATATTGTTATCTCTTATGTAAGTTTCAGGATTTTATAGCTGTCAAAGAGGGCATGCTATTAAAATCAAAGAGGATAAAACAGATGCATCCATGCTTGAATTAGTTTGTGAGCCAGATAACATAAACAGGTAAATGCAAATGAAAGAAAATATGTGCATCTGTGACCAATACATGTGAAAACATTTTTGAAAAGATGCAAACCGACAGGTAGACGAATTATATTATAATAGAATCTACAATTTCAAGTTTTTAAGCGAATGTAATTTCCTTATCCATGCAAATTTGGAAATACTCTTTAGCACTTTAAATTTTCTTGCCATCTCCTTGAATGACACAATCTCCCTCTTTATAAAACATTTCTACTTATATGTACCTCATAGCACAGCAATACATGTGATAACGTATCTGAAAAGGTGCAAGCATGAGTGGAAAAATTATATAATAATAGAATCTACAAACTTTTCAAGTTTTTAACCTTTTCCATGCAAATTTGGAAATCTCTTGAGCACTGGTGAATTTTCCTACCATCTCCTTGAAAGACACAATCTCCCTCTTTATAAATAATTTCTCCTTGTATGTACCTTATAGCACACCAGAAATCGGTCAACCACACGATATGCCACTTACTAATTATTTTGGAGAAATATATAACAGGTCACAGGGGATTCTGTCGAATCTGGTAGGCCCTATAAGTACCAGCTGGCATACTGCAGTGCTGCCTACCATAGTCACATGGTTCCCCGACACGTAAGTTTCTACTCCTCTAACCAATTGGCATATGAACATAGGCTTGTTTTACTCTTTGTGTAACCTACATATCATGGTGTTTGTTGGAAGCCAAGTGGGAGTCATTGACTTTTTGAGATGGAGTTTTGTGACTCATATGTTTTTTCATATCAGGAAATCTATATTCAGCTTATTCACACTCTGTGTGAGATAGAAATCGGAAAAGGATAACAGAATGTAGTACATTAATAGTCATCGTTATGGTGTACTTCCATCATGAAATAACAGATATTATGTGATTACGAAGTTTTGAAATTTTGTACAGGATAAAACCATGAGTGAAATCCACAGGCGTAAGACAAAAAAAAAAATCAGAAATCAGATCATTCGACAGCAGGTATTTTGTCCTTACAGTTTAGGTTTCTCTCGCAGGTACAAGAAATGTTAGACTATCATCGGATACGATTCTCTGTTGATCACTTTTATTTGTATGATTCTGGCGCCATAAATGACGAATTTCAAGAGATGTTGAAGCCCTATGTGGATGCCGGACTCGTAACAGTGACGGATATGAAAGAGGTGAACATTTACAGCTTGAAGAAACATGGGCAGGTAAGCAAAAGTATTATCCTGTGCATGGAAAGTGAAGTCGTACTTACAATCATCAACATTAAAAGAAAGAGATAACATTGAGCTGGAAATTTGGCATTGTTTCATATCAACATTTGTGATGCTTGTGATAGTGAAAGTCCATACTACACCACCCATTGTTAATGAGTTAATAACAGTAATGCGGTTAGTGTTAAGGGAGTGGACTATTATCGGCCACGTCTCTTTGCACTAAATTAGTATTATGCATTCTATTTTCACATCTACATGAACAATTCCTTTTCTATTTTTTAATAGCGATGGGCGGTGTTCTGTTATAGTCCACATTGAAAACGGCAGAGGTCATTTCTTTTCACTGAAACTGAAATTACATCAGCATCAACATGAACCTTGACAAGGACATGGACATTGGGACAAAGATAGACAACATGACCAAAATCCTGTCAAAGGCAGCAAGCGGCGATAAATTATAGATCACACTGATATTGCTACACATCATTTGTCCATTAGAGAATCACATGTGAACGTGCATTGGTTTATTTCTTTCTTTTCAAACTCAATGTTTCTCCCGGTCATTGACTGAGGAACTATCGGCGATGAAGTTTCACACCAGTAACAATTCCACATCTGTAATAATAATGACAGTTTTTTTTTTCTAACATTGGCCATTTTATTTATTAATTCACCCGGATTCTGCAGGCAGTGGGTTAACATTACTCGTTGTACTTTATAAGATAACATGCATTTTTTAACAAGATATATAAGCCTGTAAGACTTTTAGCACGCTGAGATGTTCTCTCAACAAATTCAGAATAGCATCACTAAATTGAGATTCAGGTGCATATTGGCATAACTCTAACAGAAATTCATGTGGTGTTTTCTTATGGGGGGGGGGGGGGAGGAGGGTGGTTAATTTTTTACAGCCTTTGGCTATCGCAGATTGTCTGTACCGTTCACGCATCAATGCCAAATGGATATTTTTTGGCGATGCTGATGAGTAAGAATCTTACCATTTTGATCCGAATTATGCAATCTATATATAAAGCATCAAACTCCTGACTGTAAAAATACTTATGAAGTGATGTGGTGCAGTTGCCTCTTTAATGCGTCACTTTATGTAGTTGGAATATACTCAGAAATAGGTTACATATTTTGTGAAGTTAAAAGCTTACATATCTAAAAGCTTTTGCAGATACTTCAATCCAGTTCCCCCAAATACTTTGCAAAGTCTATTGACTAAGTATGAAGATCAACCTTGGCTAAGCCACCAAGCTTACACTTGGGATATCCATTCTTGTAAAAGCAAAACCTCAGAAGATGAATTTATGGTGGAGAGAATGGTGGTTAGAGACAAAAAACCTTTTTGTCGTCGATCATCGGTGGCCAACTGTGCCGGATGGATCGGGCATCGAAAACTTTTTGTCAATCCTCGAAAAGTGAGTAGCGTCTTCCTAAACGATTAATCTGCATAATTCATGTATTTTGGAAAAAAACAAACAAAACAAACGAAGAAAAATGCTGTTGGACATTGCATTAGAAAACATGATCTTAATAGCCAGCTTTGATTTGATTGTGATGTCACCTTGTATTTAACGGGGAAAAAAAGAAAGAAAGAACATCACGAAGAGCAAGAAAGAGAGAGAAGGATATTCTCAGCCTTGTGATAGGGAGAGGAATGTTGGTAACATGTTTTTTTCTGGAGAGGGATATTTTTCCAGGTAGAATTACCAAGCACTCATGATATAAATGACGGTCCCCCCGGCATTGACCTAGACCCTCTGACCGAGGCCCATCATAACCATTATCGAGGCCTTGGTGGTTTGAGATTTCAATTGAAGATTTGTGACCGGCCAATGGAAGTAAACGAGACTACACAGATATTAAACGAAGAAATGCGCGACATTGTACGCCTTGTAAGGCAGTGTCCTCGGTTTAGCTCAAAGGTATGGAAACTGGTATAATTGGAAATAAGTATGTAAGAGAAAAGGTTGAATGTGATGTGCGAGCTTATGGTATAGGTAATCTACTGGTAAAATCAGCCTCGTCGTTTGGAACTAAATTAAAATTAATAACAGTAATATAAACCCCAGGGTAAGTTCTTTACTCTAATAGCGATTCATCGTAGCAAAACTGACTTTCAGTCTCGATTAATGTTCAGTGAAAGCACCCTTTGCACGAACTACACAACTAATTAACTGGCAATACTGGAGTAATCTGGTACTCGTACAGAAAAACCATACAATTTTTTAGCGATTGCATTTTTCTGTACGATTATGATGATCACTGGCCAGTATCGCTAGTAATAGCGTACGTGTAATTACCCTGTAAGACAGGTTTTAACTTTCTCCATTTGATGTATAGTATCCACCCTAAATTAAAATTTGTTGAATCCATTCTAAATCCAAAATGTATAGAATCCACACCAAATTCAAAATGTATAAGAACTAAATCCAAATTCCCTATAACTCTGGCTTCACATCATTCGCTTTTCACCAAATCCCCTCACATAAGGTCATGATCCTTATCAGTTATCTCGGAAACGACGTTCTGTAAAGCTTATTGATTTTGTTGACTTTCTTTCTGTTGACATCCAGGACTGCTTTGAGGCTTTGCAATCAGAGCATGGGAGAATCACCAGCAACAGCTCATCGTGACTTTGATGTACAAATGCCGTTGATAATCAATTCCCACTCATTTTCATTTTATTTTTGTCTGTGAATTTCTAAAGAATTTGCAGAAAACGCAAATTCTTTCCGATGAAAACAAATAACATAACATTGTTTTTGATGACGTTATGTTTGATCCTGGGCCCAGGAGAAAGGATAAAAGTATTGGTTGAGTATTAAGTTTCCAAGTTATTCCCTAGTCAAAAAATCCCAGTAATGCGCCTGTTAGTACGTTGCAATTGATTATCCTTGTCGGCAATTGCTGTCAAACAACATGATGAATATAAGGTTGTGGCAGTTGTGAATTTTGAAAGGGTTCTTGATGTATATTTTTTAAATTTTCCTCAAATCTAATTTATCTCTTAGAAAAAAAGTCGATCTTGTCATGTTGTTCCTTTTATAATGCTGCAAAACATAATATATTACTAGCTGATTCTTCGGTCAGCTAAATATAGTATGTTTGTTATGGATAGGACTTTCTGAAAAGGCGATATGGCCTCAAGCCTCGCAGTAATTCAAATTTTATCCTCATTACCAATTTATTCACAGGACTTTACTTACAACATTGTACTCGCGTGTTTCTCTGTTCGATATTCAAGGAATTAAGATAGACGATAGGAACTTTCCAACCTTGATTGCTTAGATACTGACAAACTGTAACGTGATCTGAGACAATTATCATCTCATCTATTTTCCACCAGAGTAGTATTGTAGAACATTGTAAAGAAGACATGATAAGATTACAACGACCTTCGAGTCATGTGGACATATAAGTGTATTCTGTCAAACTTCATAAAGTTACTCGGATACTATCTGGAATTGTTTCGACTGTTAAAATATTCTGTCAAACTTCATAAAATTGCTCGGATACTATCTGGAATTGTTTCGACTGTTGAAACACTCAACACAAGAAGAAATCTCACTACTGGGAAAAACTTTCGCACTGCCGGGATTGACAGGAAGTAGAAGTTATATCAACAAGCTATGTGAAACCATTTCTTTAAAAAACACCATTATCGATAGCAAGAAATAGGGCCAGCAGTTCTTACAGCCTTTGCCAACAACTTTTCATACCCTATTCCGGAGCTCGCAATCGGGTACCCGAATCCGTACCCGACCGTTATCCAACCACCCGCGTCGGATCCGGAACAGATTCGGGTACCAAATTTGGGGGGCCAGTCGGATTCGGGCGGGTGATTCACAAAAAAAAAAATGGGGTACGGTAGGGTAAGCAAAAAAACGAAAAAAATTGAAGGTTTTGTGTTGTTCGTACTATCCAACATTATTGTACTTTCTACTCTTGGTAACATGGAAGGTACAAGGGAGATGTACCATTGATTTTGTACATATTCGGGTACGGGCGGGTATGGGTAGTCGCGAGAAATCGGGTTTCGATTAACTTTTATTTTCGTAAACGCGTATCGGGCAACGGTTAACAATTTAGGAGCGTGACATATCCCGGTCGGGGCGTCGGGTATTCAAATTTTGAAAAAAAAAGTTGTCGGTTTCGGGTATCTAAAATTTTAACTTTTGCAACCTCTGCCTAGAGGTCGCAAAAGTCAAAATTTTACAAAACCGAAATTGACCGTTTTTTTTTTTTCAAAATCTGAATACCCGACGCCCGACCGGGATATGTCTGTTGTTCTTTGGTCTAAAATAGACCGCAGAAGCCACCCAAACTATCATGCAAACAGCTAAGCAAAGTTAGGCCAATGAACAATCATATTAAAATGTGCACCCTCCCAATGCGTACACAGACGCAACAAAATGCATACTCAGATGCATTAACAATCCGTACACAGACGGAACAAAATGCATACACAGATGCATTAAACAACAACTAGGGTTTCATGGAATAATCAACATAAATAAACCCTATGACAACAATTAAGGTTTGATGGAATAATCAACATAAACAAACCTTAGGACAAATGCATTAACAATGCATAACAAACAAGCATATAAATAATAACACATGAATTCATCACACATAAACAAATATATAATCAAATAACCAATTTATCACTCAAAGTGCATGACCTAATCGACAACCCTAAAATACTACATCTTTGGTCCCCACTTTACTAACCAGCATTGATGATTTTCCTAACAAAGCTCATTCCTATATATACACTTGTGAGCTGTCAACGAATCGCTACATGTCAAGATAACCAACGTAACTTCCACTAAGTAGTATTACACCATGAGAACCTATTACGACAAATAATCCTAACTGTAAGTGTACACCTGAGAGTCGACCAATCATAAGAGTACACTTGTCTGCAAGTACGACACTACATACACACAAATTAAACTGCCGAAACCCTAAATGATCACCTAAATAAAAACTGTCATAATCAATACTAAATTATTAATACACATAAGACAAGACAATGTTGTTTCAAATATTTACACCGACGCGTCCGTAAAATCCGGCCGCTAAGTGACAACTTGCTAAGTCACTTGTAGACGAAACCACACAGTAAACCGACATCACAAAAGTACGGTCCACTTGATAACACGTCATCAAACAATGCGATCCCTTGAAAATATCGGCGGATGCCGTCCGCCTTCCACGTCTAGCTCGAACCACTTGCCGAAATAAACCGTACCATCCAAATCCTGTCCGTACCGAAACTGCGTACCTCTCCATAAATTCCGCCGGTCAGATTCAAAGTAAGTCCATCCAAAATTGATTCTACGTACCAGTGGCGTCCTTTTTCCATAGATGTCGCCTGTCGCATTATGTTCTGTACGGCCGGCGTACACCTTAAATATTTCGTACATTTCACATTGGATCGCTTCGCGATCCGCCGTCCATTTCCCAACGCATTCCGCGCCACTGAATTAGTCCATTAATTTTACTCGTACATTTAATTCCCCAGTCCGCAAATCCTTTCGAACCTCCACAGTATATCAGTAATTACATACGCACGCAAACATGCGCACGCACATACGAAACTTAATCTTCCAAAAACAACAATGTCACGCTCCAAAAATGTTAACCGTTACCCGAAACGAGTTTACAAAAATAAAAGTTAACCGAAACTCGATTTCTCTCGACTCCCCGTACCTGCCCGTACCCGAAAATTTACAAAACTATTGGTACATCTCCCTCGTACCTTCTACGATACCAAGAGTAGAAAGTACAATAATGTTGGATAGTACGTACAATACACAAATTTCTTTTTTTTTGTTTTTTGCTTACCCAACTGTAACCGGTTTTATTTTTCTGTGAATCAACAGCCCAAATCCGCCCAGCCCCCCAAATTCGGCACTCAAATCCATTCCGGCTCCGACACGGGCTATTGGTTAACAGTCGGTTACGGTTTCGGTTAACCGTTTGCGACCTCGCCTCTGCCCTACTCCCACCAAAGACCGCATTTTTTTCTGTGTCTAATAACTTCGCGAAATCGTCGGAATATCGTTAGGAGCAAGTAGACGATGCCCACCGTGGTTTCGTTCAGATTGCCCGACCGTAAAATTTGTACGCAATGCCGTATTTATGACGCTATATATATATCTGGCCCACAAAGAAAGACAGTCACGAATTTTAACCGCACAGTAATAAACAATCGAAGGGAGAACTATAAGTGCAACAAATGACTTAAAATTAAATATGTTTAGGGTTTTTTATCATTTGTGTTTTTTTTTTTATATAGAAAAAAACACAACCAATAACCCTAAAAATCCGAGGTACCCGGGAGGTATTTTGCAAAGTGTGAAGGTCACGACGCATTTCGCCTTGCATAGGAACCCTTCACACCCTTCACTCCACGGGCGAGAAAACTAACAAACTTTACCTGTACTGAATCTTGCAACTTTTCGCGACGTTTCGCGCACGGTGAAGGGGTCCACGTAGCCCCCCCCTTCTGTTTTCTCCGCGCGACCATATGTATAGGGGTTTTTTTTATTTGTTTTTGTTTTTTTTAATTAAAAAAACAAATAATAAATGACCCTATGCGAGACGGGTCCTGTAACAGCAATAGCGGATCGAACTTGTTTATAAAGGGATATTTAGGTGTTATGATTATAGAGTACTAAATTTGGTAGACGTCCGCAAAAGAATCACGCTATTTGGAGTTATATTTTAAAAGTTATAGCGATGGGTGCATTTAGGTGACAGCGTGGGGTCTAAATAACAAGTGGGTATCATTGAAACGGGTTAAGGGTCAAATTAGTACCGAAATTACGTGTGTACGTTTCATAAAGTTCTAATGAAACGTTTAGTATGCACGGTGGTTCGTTTCGTACAAATTTTAGTACGAAACGTCACTTTTACTTAAAGGAATTTCGTTGGAAGTTTCGCGTGCGAAATTTGTTACGCACGATCGTGCGAAGTCGCGTTTCGTTTGGCGCGCACTTTTGCACGTAAATGTTACGTAGTGAAACGTAACGTTTGATTGGTTAGTAAAGTGCTAAGTAGTTAGTAAGAGATTTCGCACGTTTTTGCATTGGTCAGTCTGAGTCTTTGTTGAACAATGATTGGCCCAGGTAAAAGCCTGTTAAAACGGAGCGTTGACTCTGGCCTGGCGAGTCCAGGGCGATGATGGATAAATAGTGAAGTGTAAGAGGAGAGTAGACATCTTTTCCTTTGGAAAAGTTTGTGGAAATTCCAGCTGATCTTGGTCCTGAGCGATTAATACCAAATTGGAGAAAAGGCATTTTGCATCGAAATCTCTTACTAACTAAATAGTGTTTTAGTAGTTAAGAGATATAATTATTAAGAGTGGAGAGTAGAGGAAACACTTTAAATTGAAGGGTTGAGCCACGAGGGCAAGAGACCAAGCTAATGTTATGTGGACAGAAGCTTCTTTTCAATTAAAGTTTATCCTTATGTGAGTGTTTTCCAATGTGGATGTGTATTTTCCAATGTGTGGAATGTATGGTTGGAATTGTTTGTAGTAATGGGATTTTCTGAGAGGTAGGAGATCCTATTACATATGGTATCAAAGCTTTGGTTAGAAACCAGGGAGAAGCTAGCTCACTCGAATATCGACTGCCATGACCGGTGAGGGTGCTCTAACCTGTGTCGGTAGAACCACAATGTGAAGTGGTAGGGGATTGGAGGGAAACTGAGTGATCACACAGCCAGCGGCCGCTGGTTAGATGTGGGGCGTGCTCAGGTCCTAAGGACTAAGGCGGGGTGGGCAGTGTAGCCACCGCTGAAGCTCACTCCAATTACCTAGAGGCCAAACAAACTTGCCTTCTCCTAGCAATGATTCATGTGTAGAGGAAGGGCTTGAAGCCATGAAGGGTGAGGAGGTGAGGATTAGAGAGTAAAAGATCCTGATGTAGTGGGAAGTGGGAAATTTGCTAATGGAGGAGAAGGAAAGTGGAGTACTTTACTTCTTCAAGAGCAAAGGAGTCCAGAAATGACTCAAAACTTTTCAAACCCTAAATTGTTACCTTTGATTGATTTCAGTTTTGCTGTTGCAAATTTATGGTTAAATCTTACCTTTGAGAGCTTTCAATTTTTGCTATTGCAAAATTGGTGGGGAAATTCTTACATTTTTGTTTCAATGTTGGGAAATTGAAAATTTGAATTTGTACTAACTTATTGTCAATGTCTTTTTAATTTCTCAGATCTTGATCTTTTCAAAGGATTTGTTAAGGAGAAGAAGTTTTGGATTGGAGCAATCTAAGGACTTCAAATCTGCAGCAAATTTCTTTGGGAAATTATACTCTATCTTTCCTTTTGCTTGATTTAATTGTGTGATAATGGCAAATTCTGCATGGAAACGTGAAATGGAGAATGCTTTGAATGTGTTGAAGAAGCGAACTGTGAAATTGGTCAAAAGATTTAATAATCATGCTACCGCTGTGGATGAAACCATTTCCGAATTGAAAAGTGAATTGAAAGTTGTCAAAGAAAATGGAAATGTTTCAAATGAAAAATTGGATGAACTTATTAACTTAATTCAGACCAAAAATGATATGAATGACCAAAAGGGTGAGAGTGGTAAAAGGAATGCTAGTTTTAGGGAGGATGATCATGATAGACCTAAGAAGATAAGGGATCTGAAATTGTCTATTAGTGAGGCACCATCGTTTGATGGTAAGAAGATTGATGAGTTGGATGCTTGGATTTTTCATATGGAATATTATTTGGAATCTAGAAATTGTGATCGTGATGATTACACTTCTTTTGCTGTTAGTTGTCTGAAAGGTGATGCTCAGATTTGGTATTATACCCAGAGAAGATCTAAATTGATTCCTGATAATGCTGATTGGGAAACTTTTAAAACCGCGATCAAATCGCGTTTCTTGTCTGTCACTTTTAAATCTAGAATGGAAGAAAAGTGGCTGAATTGTAAGCAGACTGGATCTGTGAAGGATTATATTGTGGAATTTGACTCATCTAGTATTCATGTCATAGGTTTGACTGATGAAATGGCTAAATTGCATTTCTTGAACTATTTAAATCCTATACTGAAATCAGAACTGAAACATCAAAAATTTATTAATTTGAAGGAATTACAAGATAAGTCATTGGAATTAGAGGATCAGTTGGGGTATAATCGGGAAACTCGATCACTCAGGGGTAATTTAAATGAAGTATCACAGTGGGATGAGGAGGAATTTGTTGAAGAGGGTCTGAATGCTGGTCTGGTGAATAGACAAAATATCTTTAGGGGAAATCAAAGGGGTGGACATAGTGTTAACGCAGGAAATAAATTTAACAATAGAGGGGGGTACATTAAAAGTCCTAAACCAAACATTAATGCTCAGAAGCCTAACCTTACCATCCCCACATGCACAATTTGTCAGAAAAAGGGTCATAGAGCATTTGAGTGTGCACAATTGAAAAAGATTAACTGTTATAACTGTGGAGAGGAGGGACATTTTAGTAGAGAGTGCACAAAACCCAAGAAGAAAGTCACTTGTTTCAAATGTGGAGGTCCAGATCATTACGCTAAAGACTGTATAGATAAAGGTTCTCTCAAAACAGTCGATGTAAATGAAGGTCTCCAAGAGGATATTGCATTATATCTAGCTGAGCAGGATGCCCAGGAGGTGGGAAACGGAAAGGACTAACTGAAAGTCCTCAGTTTAGTCAATCGGATCCAGAAGTTAAAGAGTTAACTTTGGAGGGCAAATTAATGAATGGAAAAGCTAGGATTGCTGAATTTATTATGATTATCACTACACTGCATAGTTTAAAGAATCCTTCTGATGAAATTCTCAACAACAGACCTATGTTAGGACAGTTAAGTAATGATGACACCAGACACAGTTTGATTAGATTCGAGTCATTAGTGGAAGGAAAGCCGTTGAAAGTAATGGTTGATTCAGGTGCCACACATAATTTTATTTCACATAAGTTTGTAGAGGAAAATAAAATTCCTACTGTCATAAGGGAAAAGCCTTTACATGTTCAAGTGGCAAATGGTAATAAGTCCACATTAGACTTACAAACTGACACGATAGAAGTTGATATCCAGGGTCATAAAATGAAAGTTGTGTGTGAAATAATGAATTTGGGAAGTGAAGAACTAATTCTGGGAAAGCCTTGGTTAACAGAACATAATCCTCAAATTAATTGGGAAATTAACACCTTAAAAGTGAAGTCTGAAAACGGTTGGAAGGTTTTGCAAGCATTATCTCCTAAGAAATTGCATAGGAATCATATAAATAACATAACCAGATTGGGAGTAGAAGGTTTGATTTCCGCTAAACAATTTAAAAAGCATTTAAAAGATAAAACAAATCATGATTTCTTGTTATTAGTAATGAGGCAGTTACTGATGAAGGGGGGGGAGAAAACACTAACATTGATGTCATCCCTAAATCTGACACCACTAAAACTTTCGAAAAACTAAAATCTGATTTTGTAACTGACATTAATACACCTGATGCTGCTGTTAAGGATTTGATTTTTGAATTCCGGGATGTTTTTCCAAGTGATTTACCCTCAGGAAGGCCACCTTCCCGAGATGTAGAACATGTTATTAACTTGGAACCTGGATGTAACCCTCCTGTCACAGGAATTTATAAGCACAGTTTCTTTGAGCAAGAGGAGTTAAAGAAACAGATCAAAGAACTCCTAGAGAAAGGACATATTCAACCCAGCAAATCACCGTACGGAGCACCAGTTCTTTTCGTCAAAAAGAAGGACGGAACGTTGAGAATGTGTGTCGATTATCGTAGTTTGAACAAGATTACGGTGAAGGATAAGTATCCGTTACCTTTAATTTCTGATTTGATAGATCGTTTAAAAGGTGCTAAAGTATTTTCGTTGATTGACCTGCGTAGTGGCTTTAATCAGGTGCCAATTAGAATTGAAGATGTTGATAAAACTGCTTTCAGAACTAGGGTGGGTCATTTCGAATGGATCGTGATGCCATTCGGCTTAACGAATGCACCGCCTACTTACCAAAGATTAATGAACCAAACCTTTTCAGATTACATAGATGAGTTTGTCCAAGTGTTTATAGACGATATTTTAGTCTATAGTGAATCTAAAGAACAACATGTAATTCATTTAAAAAGAGTGTTGGAAAGGTTAAGAGAAAGAAAATTATATGGAAAATTGTCAAAATCTAGTTTTCTTAAAAGTGAACAATTATTTTTGGGACATATAGTTAGTGGGGAAGGTGTTAAAACAGACCCATCCAAAATTTTGGCAATCCAAAATTGGAAACAACCTACTAATGTCACAGAAGTTAGATCGTTTTTGGGATTGGCCATTTATTACAGGAAATTTATTAGGAACTTCAGTATGATCGCCGCACCTTTGACGGATTTACTTCGGGAGAAGGAGACGTTTGTGTGGGGAGCTGATCAGGAGGGAGCATTCGAGGAATTAAAAGGGAAGTTGACCTCTGCCCCTACACTGGTGTATCCTGACCCTGCCGGGGAATTTGAAGTTTTGATCACCACAGATGCATCTGATAAGGGTCTAGGTGCAGTCATAAGTCAAAAAGTCGGCAAACACTTCCATCCTATTGTTTTTGAGTCCAGAAAATTCAATGATGCTGAAAAGAACTATACAGCACAGGAAAAAGAATTACTTGCAATTGTACATGCATTGGTGAAATGGCGTTGTTATTTGCATAATAAAGAATTTATAGTTCACTGTGATAATAAAGCGCTCTCTTATTTACAGAGATTAAGTGATGCGCAGATTATGACTGGCAGACAGGTTAGGTGGATGCAAAAATTAGCATATTTCAAATTTAATGTCAAACATATTCCTGGGAAAACAAATGTAGTCGCTGATCCATTAAGTAGATGTTTTGAAATAAGTGTTATGGTTCAAGATGAATTGTTTTTAGATACAGTTAGATATGGTTATGATAAAGATCCTTATTTTGTTGTGATTTGCAAGAATATTTCGGGAGAGAATTCTGACCCACTGAATGAGAGGCATGTTAAAAACTTTAGAATAGAAGATGGTTTACTGTATTTGCGAACAGGGGATAGGTTATGCATTCCTGAAATGGGAGACTTAAGAAAACAACTTTTACAGGAAGCCCATGAGCATTTAGGACATCTTGGTCGAGATAAAACTCTTAGTCGGTTGCAGAGTAGATTGTTTTGGCCAGGGATGGCAAAGGAGGTGTCGAAACACGTGGAAAGTTGTGTTCCTTGCCAACAGAGTAAACCTAGTAACCAGAAACCTAGGGGACTCTTAAAACCTTTAGATATCCCCGAAAGACCATGGGAATCTGTCAGTATGGATTTTATTGTCAGGTTACCAGCTACATCTAGAAGAAATGACAGTATCATGGTCGTAGTCGATAGGTTCAGTAAAATGGCAATCTTTATCCCTTGCAAAACTACTCATTCAGTTGTAGATATTGCAAAGTTATATTTTGACAACGTGGTCAGACATCATGGAGTTCCCCTGTCTATAGTCAGTGATAGGGATTCTAAATTTACATCTGCATTTTGGAAAGAATTGCAACAAAATTTAGGCACTGAATTGAAAATGAGTACCGCTTATCATCCTCAGACAGATGGACAGACAGAAAGGATGAACCGCACACTAGAGGAAATGCTTAGGACTGTTTGTAGTGGAGTTCAGAACACATGGGAATCTAAACTACCATTAATGGAATTTGCATACAATTCATGTAAACATGCTAGTACAGGATTCTCGCCATTTAAGGTTGCATACGGATACCAACCTAGAGAAGCATTGGACTTAATAACAGGAGTCACTCAAGAAAATAGGGGTTCTGGAACAGAGTTTTGGGAATACGTTCAAACAATTTGGAAAACTGTCCGAGATTCATTAGTGGAGGCACAAAGGAGGCAAGAATTAAATGCTAACCGCAAACGGGGTGATTGGGTGTTACGCACAGGTGACAAGGTTTGGCTTTCTACAACTCATTACAGGTGCAAGATTGAGGGACAATCGGATCCTACGGGGAAATTTGCCCCTAAGTACATTGGACCATTTACTGTAATCGAGATGATATCGTCAGTTGCTGCCAAATTGGACTTTCCGCCTTCAACAAAAATTCATCCTGTGATACACATCAGTCAACTGAAACCAGCGAATCTTCGACCAACAGAAAGAGAACTGGAATTGGATCCCTCAATAATTATAGAACCTGAAGTCCACAGATGGGTAATAGATTGGGTTGGTCAACGGTTCAAGGTTGGTAATACTATATTCTGGCAAGTGCATTATCTAGGAAGGCCTGAAGATGAGTTGACTTTAGAGGATACAAATTCTGAGTTTTTACAGAGGTATTGGAGGGATAATAATATAGAAGTGCCGTCT
The DNA here is from genome assembly GCA_037447655.1 of Zygnema cylindricum. Taxonomy (NCBI): domain Eukaryota; kingdom Viridiplantae; phylum Streptophyta; class Zygnematophyceae; order Zygnematales; family Zygnemataceae; genus Zygnema; species Zygnema cylindricum. The sequence goes on along the minus strand of JBBHKE010001362.1, from coordinate 254,673 downwards.
TGAAAATTAAAAGTGTTTAACTGAGGTCAGTTAAAAATAAGGAGGGGATGATGTAACAGCAATAGCGGATCGAACTTGTTTATAAAGGGATATTTAGGTGTTATGATTATAGAGTACTAAATTTGGTAGACGTCCGCAAAAGAATCACGCTATTTGGAGTTATATTTTAAAAGTTATAGCGATGGGTGCATTTAGGTGACAGCGTGGGGTCTAAATAACAAGTGGGTATCATTGAAACGGGTTAAGGGTCAAATTAGTACCGAAATTACGTGTGTACGTTTCATAAAGTTCTAATGAAACGTTTAGTATGCACGGTGGTTCGTTTCGTACAAATTTTAGTACGAAACGTCACTTTTACTTAAAGGAATTTCGTAGGAAGTTTCGCGTGCGAAATTTGTTACGCACGATCGTGCGAAGTCGCGTTTCGTTTGGCGCGCACTTTTGCACGTAAATGTTACGTAGTGAAACGTAACGTTTGATTGGTTAGTAAAGTGCTAAGTAGTTAGTAAGAGATTTCGCACGTTTTTGCATTGGTCAGTCTGAGTCTTTGTTGAACAATGATTGGCCCAGGTAAAAGCCTGTTAAAACGGAGCGTTGACTCTGGCCTGGCGAGTCCAGGGCGATGATGGATAAATAGTGAAGTGTAAGAGGAGAGTAGACATCTTTTCCTTTGGAAAAGTTTGTGGAAATTCCAGCTGATCTTGGTCCTGAGCGATTAATACCAAATTGGAGAAAAGGCATTTTGCATCGAAATCTCTTACTAACTAAATAGTGTTTTAGTAGTTAAGAGATATAATTATTAAGAGTGGAGAGTAGAGGAAACACTTTAAATTGAAGGGTTGAGCCACGAGGGCAAGAGACCAAGCTAATGTTATGTGGACAGAAGCTTCTTTTCAATTAAAGTTTATCCTTATGTGAGTGTTTTCCAATGTGGATGTGTATTTTCCAATGTGTGGAATGTATGGTTGGAATTGTTTGTAGTAATGGGATTTTCTGAGAGGTAGGAGATCCTATTACAGGTCCCGCGCTGTGACGAAGGTCGCATAAATGTATGAGACTTGTTTGATTCCCATACTGTAAAGCAAAGGTCACAAAAGTCAAAATTTTAAATACCCGAAACAGAGGTCGCAAACAATTACCCGAAACCGTAACCGACCGTTAACCTACTACGCGCGTCGGATCCGGAACCGATTCGGTTGCCATATTTGGGGGGCCGAGCGAATTCGGGCGGGTGATTCACAATTAATTAAAAAAATCGGTTAGGGTCGGGTAAGCAAAAAACGGAAAAAAAATGAAGGTTTTGTATTGTCCATACTATCCAACATTATAGTACTTTGTATGCTTGGTATCGTGGAAGTACATGACATCGTGATTTTTTGTCGCAAATCTGACACGATACTAACACTATTCATTTCGCAAATCTTAGAGTAAGATAAGGGTCACAAATCCTACTCTATTGTAAATTGTTAATCATGCACTTTATATCGTGTTTCCAGATATATGGCAAATCATTATGTCAATATCACGCGACATATCGTAGATATTTGTTAACTCATACGTCGTACATTATTGCAAAGTGTTTTTTGTGGATTTTATACATTGTTTCCAAAAATATACCGAATTATTATGTCAATTTCACGCGACATGTAGTAATTATTGGTTAATAAATCAGTGGAAATCAAATTATTACGTCAATTTCCCACGACAAATCTTAATTATTGGCTTACTCATATGATTCAAACAATAAATCGATAAATTGAATTGCTAGTTAAGTTAGAGAAACTCGACCACAATTCAAACTAAACCTAGTCATACACCAAAATGCAAAAAACAATATCCTCGATTCCCTTAAAACTAAAATCCAAAACGAACTACAAAAATAAAAAAATGGTGAAATTACTTAGTATTATCTAGTGAAAGAAAGCAAGGCCACTTCAAGTTGTTGGAAAAAAATTGAACATGTCTATGGAGCTAAAACATCAAACAAATACATGGTAAACGGGGGAGGTTTTGTGGCTTATAATACATGTTTCATAGTTTATCAATACAAGTTAACAAACGGTACTTCAACAATTAGCACTAACACATGTTTTAACAGCTTTCAAAAATTGTTTGACCACATTTAGAATGTCCAGTTTTAATGTTTCGAAAAATCATTGCGTTGTTCTGACCGACATTGGCTCTAACATGTGTGGGGTTGAAGGTCCACCAAGTATGTTTACTTGGATACCTTGCGCGGACCATAAAATTGCTACAGTTGTGACAAAGATTTTGAACAAGAGCACAACTTCCGAAAAATACTAATACGATGTGGAAGTTCTTGAATTGTTTGATCTAATTGATGCTTGTAAATCATTGGTCACGTTTTTCAAGCTGAGTAATTTACAAAATCTTTTGAAAACACTTTAAAACAAGAAAACGCAACACGGTGGAATTATTTGCTTTGAATGCTTAAGAGTATTTACGATGCTTTAATTGAGATAAGATCAATCGCTCAAGCAACAAATAAATTGATACTTTTTGCTTATATCGATAAGACTCATCTTACCGAACTTAAACGATTTTTGGAAAGGTTTGAAAAAGCGACCCTAAAGTTGGAGAAATTCAAAGAACCAACTTTACATTTGGTTATGTTTAAACTATCGTCTCTCCATAACTACTTTACGGTAAGAAAAGCATCTTACAATGACGGTGAAATAGAATGCCCCCCCGACTCACCAAACTTACAAAAATTGAAAGAACTTTTTATGAAATTTGCACTACCGAAGTGGGGCCTTCACGAGTATCATATTGTCGTGGCTCTTTTAGACCCCCGACAAAAACAAAAGGCTTGAAATAATTGGGGTATCGAAAACCGAAATTGAAAGCGCGAGGGTCAAACTTTGAGAACTCGCAAACGACCTCGGTGATGACATTGATTTTGGTAATCCTCAACGTATAACGTCGCAAAGTATGGACGGTTTCCACAACTTTTTTGGTGAGAGGGATGACGAATTCGAGGTTCTTATTACCACCGACAAAAAAACGCTCGTTAAAGATGAATTAAAACGTTACTTTGTTTTAAAATTAACTAGCGACGAAAGGTTTAACTTTAACATACTTGAATGGTGGACAAAAAAATTCAAGTGTACGTGCGAAAGATGGAGGATTTCCTATTCTAACTTCTGTCGCTAGATCCGGTTTAGCTAATCCGACTTCTAGCTTTATCTCCGAATGCAAATTTTTGGATGTCGGGACACGATCACAAAAAAGAGGAGCACACTAGGAGCTTCAATTGTTGGTGATCTTTTGTGTGTTAGGTCCAACCAAGATCTTTTAAATGCATAGTTTTTTGTTTTCTAATCATTGTTATTTTTGTAGTATTGGTTATGTTGTTTTTTTTTTTTTTAAATTTTTTTTGTTTTTCACAATTTTTTTAGTGTTTTTTTTTTTTTTTAAACCGGAATGCTTATTTTTAAAAGCGTAGCATTTATACCAAATTTAGATTTATAGATTTTGTCTAATTTTTCAGTTCGAGGTTGAGAATTTATATAATAGAGTCGAAAATAGGACAAGGATTTTTTTGTTGTGATTTGTTTATTTCTATATTTGATATTACAGGAGAATTTATGTTTTTTTTGCCTATCATAATGTGTTTTTTGCTAATTGATTTTCCATGTGAAAAACTAAGATTTTTGTTTTTAAGCGTACATAGTAAAGACTTTACCTTTTTTGCATAATTCATAACATAGTATCGTAGTCGAAAGAATAACTGTCCAAAAAATGTAGCCAAAAATTTAGATTTGCGAGAGAATTAAACATTAATATAAGAGTTTAAACACTAATCTAAGGGTTACACACAAAATTAGGAAAAAATCTCTTGAGGGAGGTGACTGATTCGTCAAGAGAGTTTGCAAAAATACAAAATAGTAAAAAAAAGATGTACGCAAACTATTTTTTGTAAAGGAAGATGTACCACTACACTGCTCATTGTTATTAGTGTTTTATGGCCAAAAATCACAAAATATAGTTAACAACGCTATTTGAAGACGTGGACTACAACCTGCCACGTATCCTTGCATTAAATAGTATGATTAATAATATTTTTTCATCAACAATCGTTAAAATCGTTAGTGATTATATATCCGTACTATTTGGTACATGGAAAAATTAGTTCCGTACGATGGTACAGAATTAAAACTTACCGCGCGCAAATGGCGCAATACTGCAACGTCTCTTTTCGTAAAATCCCGTACATTTCCAGTAAAATTCTGTACATTTCCGTAGAATTTCGTACGTTTCCGCAAAAGTTCTGTTCAGTTTGCCGGACAGAGAGTACTAAGAAGTGCAACGTATCTTTTAGTCAAAGTCCGTACATTTCCCGTAAAATTTCGTACATTTCCCGTAAATTTGCCGTTCAGTTCGGACAGAAAGTACTCTGCGTTTTTTTTACGATTTTTTCAATAGTCACGAATTATACGTAGAAATCGTAAAAAATGATAAAATCGCACGATTTGAACAACAGCGCACACAAGTTTCGCACATTTGAATTAATATTATACTTCTGTGAAGACTTGGAAAATTTCACTTTCTATATCTGTCAAATTGATGCGCTTCCACGTCAAATCTTCTCGTGAGCTAAAGCATAAGCATGCTCGTTCGCTGCAGCGCTGCAGTGCTGTATGTCCTTTCCTGCTTCTCAAAACCTCACAGCACACGGCGGTCATGCAGATTCCAGCAAATTAAACTTATTCATATTTCTCGGGTTCTTCGAGCTTTTCAAGGGACTAAATAGCAAAGGAGAACCCCGCCATTGAGTTTCAGTTACAGTTGTCAGATTCTGCTTGATTATCTTTATTGGAAAAGTCTTCATTGGAGGCATCAACAAACATGCATCGACGGAAGCAACTGCCAGCAAGGAAAAAAAGATGCGGCAATCACTCCTACACTTTAGTACTGTTCAGGCCTTGTTGGAAGTATAAATGTCACTGGAAATATTTCACATTGCCGGGCGCAGTAGCTGATTGCAAATCCGAACAGAGAAGGCATTATTGCAAGTTTCAAGAGTCTCTCTCAAATTGTGTCGTTTTACTCTACATATTGCTATGGCTCGTGAGAATATGGCATTGTTGCTGGGCTGGCTTTTGATAGTCGGTTTTGCAACAGCTCAGCAAGGACAAGAATCTGAGTTCTTAGCTCCTCAACCGAAGGAATACATCAAAACCGAGGGAGGAAGACTTGACGTTTTCAGCGAAGACTTCAGGCAGTTACAGGTGAAATTTTCAACACAAAACTGTTTCCTGCTGCCGATTGGTACACACATGCTAGCTTGCGATTCTTGTAAAATTTGCAGAATAGGATATCGACTCCCTGTTTTCTATGAATTTTGTTGGATAAATCATTGATTTTCATTTTGGTTATTACTTTTTTTATTTGTTCCTTTTTCTGATGCAAAATAACTGCTCTCTCCCCCCTCTCTCGCCCCCCCTCTCTTTCTCTCCCTATCTCCCTCTCATGCTCTCTTGCTCCCTCACCCCTTCTCTCTCTCCTCTCTCTCGCCTCTCACACTCTCTCTCTCTCTCCCCCTCTCGCTCTCTCATCTCATGCTCTGAGTTTTATAGAATGCCGACCTCGGAGCGGCTATGATCACCATTGAAGGGAATTCAATGTCTCTTCCCCTCTATTCTGACTCGGACGCACTCAAGTATGTGCTGCAAGGCAGCGCTCACGCTGGTGTAATTTCTCCAGCTGGAATCCCCGGCAATCTCAGGTAATTCAGAGGAAGTGGAAACTTCTAATGAAAATTTGAATGTGTTTCTTCTTTTAGATTCGTTTGACTTGTTGCATATCGAAAGCTAGAGTCTGGTAGAGTGTCTGACTTTTGGCAAGCAAAAGGGAGTGCAAAAAAGTAGGAAGCTTCTTTTAGAAAGCCTTCTTTTTCCATTCTATTCGTAGTTTTATGGCTGCTTTTTGTGGAACTTAGCACCATTCCGCTCTTCTGCTCCCCGTTTTCGCAAATTTAGAATCCTCCTACTTGAAGTCTTTCGTACTTATCTTAATGTGTTTCCGTGTTTTGTCAAAATCTGTTTCAAACGTTTTAGAAAAAAATATGTTTTTTGCCTACTTTTCGTTTGATTGTTTTTCCAATGTGTAACCTTTCGTTGGCAGGCATATTCAGAAGGGTGACGTTCTGGCAGTTCCTAAGGGCTGGACCATCTGGATTTGGAACGACAAAAATGAAGCGGTGAGACTGATGGCTGTAGCGCGCACATTCCAAGGAGCAATGAAAGGAAAGTGGACCGCATTCCATCTCATGGGAGGACAGGAAGAGTACTCTGGCGGTGTGATTCATGGTTTCAGGTAGATTCTGGTTCTCTGTTTATCCTGTTTCTTCATGTTTGAAAGCTAAGATAATGTTATAAACCATTATTTCTGTTTGTGTCCAGGATGTGTTGGACAAGATCTTTAGAATGGAACTCTTTTTCCTAGTGTTAATGTGACCCTTTTAAATGTGAGTTTTACGTGAAGTTCCAATGTTTTTAACAATTATATATGGTTTTAAATGTACAATTTGAAAGTAATTTCAATGTGCAGATTGTGCTTTTGTTGTAATGTGCAATTTTGGTTTTTGTTCTGTTTCTATGCAGCAAGGAGACACTTGCACGTGCCTGGAACCTCAAGCAGGAGGATGTGGAACAATTGCTCAAAGCTCAAACCTCCACAGCATTTGTGAAAGTGGATCCTGAGGCAAGTGGCTCAAAACTTCCAGACCTGAAAAGCATCTCCGCAGCATGGATGCATTTTTATTATTTAATGTGCTCGCAGTTGGGGTTATCTTATGCCTACACCTGCTTGTATTCTTGGGATTGTGTCTTCAATGCATTGTTTCCCTTCGAAGTTATTTCCAACTTCAACTATTTGCAGTTCCGAAATCTTATTTCGAGTTCTCAAAATAGTGTATATTTTTGCAGGAAGCAAAGAAATTGACATGGCAACCGACAACTCCAATTTTTGGAGATTTTGTTTTCCATACAAGGACTGCAGACCCTGAGATTTTTGTGAAGAATGGTGGCGTTGCAGTGGCTGTAAATGCCAGGAAGCTTCCTATCCTCAAGGAGATGGATCTGTCTTTCTGTTGCTCTCGCCTCGAGGTGTGTGAAATCCTGGGATTTCTCAAAGAAAATTTGTTTGAATTGGCGGCGATGACAGAACAACAGGACAGGTTTCCAAAAAAAAATCGATAAGTGTAACTGTGTTTTTCTGAATGATTCAGTCATCCAAACTAGTCTTGTATAGTTTTTCATCGACACTTTTTGTTAAGGTTTCTACTTTGACATTCGAATTTTTGCTTAGTTGGGCTTTAATCTTTCATTGAAGTTTTTTGTTAACATTTCAAGTTAGTTAGACTTCTTGGTCATTTGAGCTTTGGCTAAAATCTTCAAAATCTTTCATCAGGCACTTTTCTTGAAAATTCGACTTTCCGTTCAGTTAGGCTTAAAATATTCTTTGTATGGACTTGAACATCTCTGCAGCAAGGAGCCATGATGGCGCCCCACTATACCACCGGAGCTCAAGTGATTCACATTTCGGGAGGCAAGGGTCGAATGGAAATTGTGTATCCCGGAGGAAAGAATGCCTTCACAAGAGATGTTCAAGGGGGAGATACCATTGTTGTCCCAGCCATGTTCCCCATTGCAATGGTGAGTGAACAAATATATATTTGCGTTATTTGATTTGCGTTTTGATTCCGTTATCTTCTTTTTTGTAAGAAATGTAAGAAATGTTAAAAAACCTTTCAAAAGACACTAAGGAAATTTTCCTTCCCCTTTTCCCATTCTGTTAGCTGTTTGTGAAAGGTTTCTGTCCAAATTAAGGATTCGATTGTAAAGATTTTTCACAAGTGAAACCCTCGTCTCTTTTTCTCCCATTCTCCCCATATTCCCCTCTCATTTCCCCTCCCTCCCTCATCCTCTCTTCTCCTTCCCAATACCTCCCTCCTCCCTACTCAAATCCGGTCAAACCTATCTTCTCCCAAACCTACATTTTTCCAATACCGATCTCCCCATCTCCCCTCCCTCCGGTGTTCCCCAGTGGGCGGCTGGCGACAGCCCTCTCGAGTGGGCGAGTTTCTCGAACCGCCACACGGAGCATCCGGCGTTCCTCTCGGGCTTCAACTCGCTCTTCCACGCGCTCCCTCGAGAAGTCCTCCGACAGGGCCTCAGGCTCGAGGAGGCGCTCTTTGAGAGAGTCTACGCCACGCGGCGCTCGCGCTAGGAAGTCGCCATCTTCCCACCGCCCGAGGGGGAGGGCAAGGGCTGGTCTGAGCTCATCAAGGTGAGTGGATGTGAAGCGTTCGGTCAACTTTTTCTCCGTTAAAATTTTGTGTTACTTTGTCTCTTTTGCTTTCTCTCCTCTCTCCCCTCCCCTTTCTCCTCTCCTCAAAACCGTCTCTCTTCTCTCTTTTTGCTGTCCTCTCTCCACCCTCTCCTCTCCCTCCCTCTCCTCCCTCTCCTCTCCCTCCCTCCCTCTACCGCCTCCCCTCTCTGTCCCCCTGTCTCCTCCGGTCCTTCCGTCCCCTCTTCTTTCCTTCTCCTCTCCCTTTCACTCTCTTCCCCCCTCCTCTCCTCTCCCTCCCCTATTTCTTTCTGCCCCTCTCTCCCCTCTCCCCCTCCCTCTTCCCCCTCACTCCCTTTCCCTCCCTCTCTGTATTGTTGTGGGTTTGTATTATTGTGGGCTTCCGTGGTATTTCAGAAGTTTGCGCAGTAGAGTGAGAGATTCGGAGTGTCTGTGGGAAATTTCGCTTTGTACCATTACAAGAGCCTCGCCACTGAGAACGGAGTTAGGGAGACCTTTTGACAATTTTGATTTTCAAGTGAATAGTTAGATATCTGCAATTCTCAAAATAGAGGATTAATGCTTCAATTTTGTACATTAGAGGCTAAGAATGTTTTGTATTTTAGTTTTGTGTTTTGGGGTTTTTGTAAGAAATTTTTGTTTGAAAGAGGAAACTGTAAAATTCGTCTCGGATAGGTTTGTAAAGTTTGTTCATTTTGTGAAAAGACCACGACTCAGTTTTTAAAAAAGAAGCTTTTGTAAAACTGTGTTTTTGTCTGAAAACAAGAATTGTTGAAAACTATGTTGCAATTTTGTACAATAGTGATAAAGATGTTTGCGCATTTTGACAACATTTGTAACTAAGAGCTGGATGTGCACATGCGCAAATTCATATTTCGAGTACAAAAGAATTTATGAGAAATGTGGTGCAAATATCGGACAGCAAGGAGACAATTTGGATAGGCATGAAATTTCAAAGATTCAAATTTTGGGGCTCTTTGTGAATTTCATTCGACTTGCAATCTTGATTTTGGCAATTCTGCAAGGAAACCGGATTTATAAAAAATGTGGTACAAATGTGTGAATGTCATATCCTCGTGGTGGATTCCTGAAATTCAATGGTTTTCAAATGAGTTTTTAAGTTTTGATTCATTTGCAGAAATGGGGTTTTAACAGTCGAATCTTCTCAGTTTTTGTGGTGCTCTCCATCTTCCCTAACTAATCAGTTCTGGGGTGCCTATCCCTCTCCTCCGTCCTGACTCGAAAACTTGCTGTGAATCCCTCTTTCAGAAGTGTTATTGCAGTTTTAGTAGTAAAAACTACACCGTGAATCGTTATTAGACTAAAGAAATTATTAGTGTCAAAAATTAATTAGTGTCATTGATGCTAATTTAGTGCCGGAAACGTGGCAGATTATGGTCCACGTCCTTAAATAGTATAATTTATTCTATAAGAGACAAAAAACGTACGACGAATGAATACGGTATTGTGTCACACGAGTATGTTCGTATTAACTGGTCATAGTCGAGAAAGAAAAACTGGTCATAGTCGAGAAAGAAATTGGCGGCCCGCTTATGTAAATTTCTTGCAATCACAAGACTCTTTTTAACGGGCCATTTCTCGTGCATCTTGTGATTAATAATTAAGAATGTGTATCTAAGCCTTCAAATGTGTAAATTTCAAATTAGAGCTTGTGTACTTGGTTGGTAAGTTGACACTTCGCACTCAATGAACAAGTAATGTTCCAATCGTCGATTTTTTTTCAGTTTTCTGCCCATTTTGGCTCATTGGGAAAGCACCTGATTTGATTGGTTGGAAAAGTTCCCGTCAAGGACAATTCCGGTTAAGGCCCACTCTCCTATGCTGATGACGTGTATATTGGAGGTGGATTGGCGGAAGCCATGAAATTGTACACAGGAGAAAGATCAATGCATTGGAGAGAGAAATTGATTTGTATTTAAGCGCTCTTTGGTGCGTTGTAACAAAAAGGATTCTAATCAAGATTCTACGTGACTAGATTTTAATGTATGTAGACTAGATTCTAACGTAAGCTAGATTGTAACGGATTGACTTTAGAGCGGCAATGTAAGTAAATAAAAGTAACGACGTAGACTCAAACGACAAAGAGTACGAAGCAACAAGTAAAGTATAATAGAGAATTAATACAAACAATGAACATACGTAGGACGAAAAGAGACCGTCGCCCAAAGGACTTGTACGTAGGGCGGCAAGACCGGACCGACACATGAAATGAATCGGTACAAAATAAGACAAAGACTTGACCGACGCATGTAATGATTCGTACAGTCAAGACCAAGACCGGACCGACATATGTAATGACGCATACAGACTGAACCGACGCGAAATGTCTTTTAACACCCCCCCTCAAGCGAAAACTAGGAAGTAGATTGAGATGAAAATAATAGGAAATTTTGCCAGGAGGAGAAGGAAGACGAAGGCCAGAGGAGAGGCGATGCTGCTCAAAGTGAGGGCGATAAAGAGCCTTGGTAAGATAATCGGCCACCTGGTCGACGGATTTGACATAAAGAAATTGGAGAGTGCCATCTTCAACCCGCTCTCGAGAATAATGATACTGAATGTCGATGTGCTTCGTCCGCTTGTGGTGAGCAGGATTGCGGATCAAAGCAAGGGCTCCTTGGGAATCGTTAAAAATAGTAGGGGCCGAAAGGGGAAACCCAAGATTGGAAAGCAGGGTCCGAAGCCAAACAGCTTCCTTGGCGGCGTGACAAGCGGCCATATATTCAGCCTCAGTGCTGGAGCATGCCGTGGTAGGTTGCTTTCTGCATGACCAAGAGATAAGCCAATTGGCCAAAAAGAAGCACGAGCCAGTGGTGGAACGGCGGGAAAGCTCATCTTGTGCCCAATCTGAATCAACAAAACCCGTAAGAGCACTAGAGCTAGAGGAAGAATATGTGAGACAAAGAGTTTTAGTGCCCTGTAGATAATGCAAGACACGTTTGGCTGCGGCAAGATGATCAAGAGAAAGGCGTTGAAGGAATTGACTGAGTTTAGTGACAGCTATGGCAATTTCAGGGCGGGTGGCCTGCATGGCGTACATAAGGGCCCCGACCATCGAGCGGTAAGTGGCATGGAGGGAGGGGGAGAGAAGAGAGTCAGTGGAAGGGAGGAGAGGGGCATTGGCATCTAAAGGAGTGGAAAGGGAGGAGCACTCTGCCATGCCAAAGCGTTCCAAAAGATCAGAGATAAAGGTCTCTTGAGAGAGAGAGAGAGGGTGCGAGCCGAGCGTTTACGAGAAACTTGAATGCCTAAATAATAAGTGAGCTCACCTAGATCGGTCATGTCAAAATGGGTCTGAAAGAGAGATTTGACAGTGGAGATTTCAGAGAGGGAAGGACCAACAAGAAGGAGATTGTCGATAAAGATGGCGATAATGATAAAGGAGGTGCCAGAGCCACAGAGTAAATGCTAAAATCGGCATCAATTAGGGTAAATCCTTCTTTCCGCATAATGGCATCTATGGTATGGTTCCATACACGGGGGGGTTGCTTTAATCCATAAATTGTTTTAATGAGATGGCAAACCAGATGTTCAGATCTAGGGGAAATATAGCCTTCAGGCTAATGCATGTAAATGTCCTCGGACAAGATCCCATTTAAGAAAGCATTTTTAACATCCATCTGATGAACATGGAAATCATGTTCAGCAGCTAAAGCAAGTAAAGTGCGGATAGCTGTCAACCAGGTAACAGGAGCAAAGGTTTCACTGAAATCTATACCTTCGATTTGGGAAAAGCCCTTCGCCACCAAGCGAGCTTTGTATTTGTCCATGTAACCATCCGCTTTTTGCTTTACACGGAAGACCCATTTCGAACCGATTGCCTTTCTTCTAGGGGGAAGGGGAACAAGATTCCATGTTTTGTTGGAATGTAAGGCATTGAATTCAGCATCAACGGCGATTTTCTAAAGGGAGGCATCAGGTTGTTTTAGGGCAGCTTTGAGAGAGAGAAGGGCTGAAATAAGAGAGGCAGAGGCCCCAACCGAGTAAGCGTAAGCTAGAGAGGCATGGGAAATGGAAGTAATAAACAGAGAAGGGGGAATTGTAAAGCATGCGGGGTTTCGACGAGGTAAAAGAGAGGGGTCAGAAAGAGAGGAAGGCTCAGGCTCGGGAAGTGAAGGCTCAAGAGGAGCAAAAGGCCAAGAAGAGGTGAGTGGGGAAAAAATTGTGGGAGAAAGATTATTAAAAAGAGGATCATCTTGGGAAAGAGGGAGAGAGGAGGTGGTATCTTCAGAATTTGAGACACGATGAAGAGGAAGGGCAGCTGCTTGGCGGGCAGGAGTGATGGGAGCAGCCGGGAAACAAGGGGGGTAGGAGAAGATGGAGGAGGGGGACTTAAAGATGATGAGGGGAAAAATATGGGAGGATGAAGAGGAGAGGGGTGGAAAGGTGTAAGGTAGGTGAATTCATATGGCTGAAGAGATTGAAGGGAAGGTTTGGGGGGAAAGGGTCATAGACGGTGAGGGAAAGAAAGTGAAATAATGGGGGAAGAGGGGAAGGGAAGGGCATACGAGACAAGGTTTGGAGAAGTGGCGTTTCGTTGAAAGTTACTTCTCTAGTGGTGATGACGTGATGCTAACAAGGACTCCAGATGTGGTACGCTTTGGAATTTGGAGCGTACCCAAGGAAAATGCCACGAAATGCGCGGGCGCCGAATTTAGCGTCCGATTGGAAGAGGTCTTTATACCAAGCTTCACAACCAAAAATTCTAAGGTGGCGTATATCTGGTTTGACAGAGGACCATGCTTACATTGGAGTAGATTTTGGTAAAGCGTTAGTGGGACAAAGATTGCGTAAGTAATTTGCGCAAACGACAGCCTCTCCCCAAAATTCATAAGGCAAATTGGCAAAGTACAGCATGGAGCGTGACATGTCATGTAATGTTCGATTGTACCTTTCTGCAATGCCGTTTTGTTGTGGCGTCCGAGGCGCCGTTAAATGAGGCGAGATTCCATGTTGCATGAGAAATTCAGAAAATTGGTTGGACAAAAATTCGCCACCGTTGTCACTACGCAAGACCTTGATTCGTTTGTTGTGAAAATTTTCTGCCAACGCCTTAAATTCTTGAAATCGGGCATTCTTGAAATCGGGCAAAAGCGTCAGATTTATGACAGATTGGATACACGTGTGAAAAACGAGTGGCGTGGTCAATGAAAATGACAAAATAAAATGATCCACTGTAGCTACGCGTGCGTATGGGACCACACACGTGCGTATGTACAAGTGCAAGTGGTTCAGTGATGACGGTAGTGCTAGTGGGAAATGAGTGATGCGACATTTTTCCTTGCACGCAACCGTGACAAAAATCCAAAGATTTGTTAGAGAATGAATTTAGTCCAATTACAAGATTTGGCAAAGTACGCAAACTTTTGCTATTTAGGTGACCATATCTTAAATGCCAAAGTGGAAAACTTTCGACGCTAGCATTTAAAGCAAATAATTTTGGAATACTATAGGATTGTAGGACGTATATAGAATCTCGTGCTACGCCAAAACCTAAAGTACTATTGTCTTTTCTATCAAGAAACGTTACTCTATCATTATCAAATTCAACTTTTAAACCATCAAAAGTGGCGACTTTGATAGAAAATAGATTCCTAGCTAGACTAGGAACAAAGAGTACGTTGCGAATGTGAATAGACACATTAAGGACGTTTACGTCGCCAGAATGAGTGGCCAACAGAATGCGGTCGTCTCCTAAGCGAATCTCCATAGGAGATGATAAAAGAGAAAGGTGAGTGAACCAATCGGATCGTGGTGATAGGTGGTGACTAGCACCACTATCTATTAGCCAATCGTCAGTGGTTTGAGATAGAAAATTATAACCTCGTGGAAATTGATTACCGAGAGTGACAAAATTTAGGATATGATGGGCAACATTTCCATATCCGAATTCTGGTGAGGGAGGGAGTACAAAAGGGGTAGCTACTGGAGTGGGATAATTAGAGGGAAAATGTGGGGAGAAAGCGGTCGACCAAGGGAGGTTAACAGAGTTTGAAGAGGCATAGTGCGCTGCGACGTTAGAAGATTGTGGGAGGGATGGAAAAGGGGAAAAAAGATGAGGATAAAGATATTTTGGAGGGAAAGAAGGGTGTGGAGGGAGTGGGGGGGTGGAAAATCTGGTGGTGTGGCATTAGCAACGTTGGCATTCCCTCCATTTTTAGGGGGATTGGATGCCTCGGTTGCTTTCCGCCTCGCCAATTTTTGACATTCTTCAATTGCATGTCATTTTGTTTTGTAATAAGCGCAAAACAAACGCTGCACTCCCCCCGAGTTAGTTTTTTGATTTTCAGCAATGAAAGCATTTGCATTTGAGAGATTTAGAGCATAAAAAGAGAGAAGTTTTGTCTCTTCATGCAAAAGTCTTGTACAAAGGGAGTGAAAGGGAATGGATTGGTCTAGATTGTCGAACGAGGAAATAAAAGGGGAAAAGGCTTCAGGGAGGCCTCCCAAAAGGGTCGAAGAGAGGTCCTCGTCGGAAAAATGCACGCCTATCATGGTGCATTTTCCGGCCCACAATTCGACTGTGCTAATCCAATCTTGCATGGATTCCGTCGGCTTTTTCATGGAGTTAAAAAACGCTCGTTTTTGAATTCAGCGAGCGGCCCAACCGGTTTGAATATAAGCTGCCTAAAGACGACCCCAAGCTTCGGCGGAAGAGGAGGCGCCACGAATAAAACGAGTGCGCTCGGTAATAAGTGACATCACTAGGCGAGCGTGCGCATCCTCATCTTTTTGTTTCCATGTAGCTATTGCCAACTCTTTTGTAGCTTTTTCTTCTGGTGTACCAGTAGAGGAGAGGATTAGAGGTTTTGAAATTCCTATAAAATGGTCCCAAATCTTCTCGTGTTTGAAAAAATGCATGGCTGAAAATGACCAATCTTATAAGTTTTGGCCATCAAACTTCTGGATACTAATAGAAGTGGCATGGCTAGGCCCATAACCTATTGGAGGTGGATTGGCGGAAGCCATGAAATTGTACACAAGAGAAAGATCAATGCATCAAAGAGAGAAATTGATTTGTATTTGGGATGATTTCATTGAGTGAGAAAATTCACTTATATACAAAATACAGAGTGCTAATTACTGTGGAGTCTAAGCGCTCTTTGGTGCGCTGTAACAAAAAGGACCCTAATCAAGATTCTATGTGACTACATTCTAATGTATGTAGACTAGATTATAGCGTAAGCTAGATTGTAACGAATTGACTTTAGGGCGGCAATGTACAAAAGTAATTAAGACCTAAAGTAACGACGTAGACTCAAACAACAAAGAGTACGAAGCAACAAGTAAAGTACAAAAGAGAACTAATACAAACAATGAACATACGTAGGACGAAAATATTTGATTTAACTTCAATCTGTAGCGATGAACTTTTCTCGTCGCTGTAACAAATCGTTACCCCGGAAATCACGGAACAAAGGACGCCAACAAATATCGGTGAAAATAGGATTCACTATTTTTGGTACGCCGTAAAATTCGAGAGGTTACACGACAAATATTTATGCACATCAGATATTTTGTTTTAAATACGCCACGTCAAATTTTAAATGATACAACGTCACTGCAAAAGATAATCGAAACGATAAAATACTGCGGGAAATTCAAACTTCAAATAGTACCCGGAAATTCAGTGTAACTCAACTGAATTTTGAAATTCAAATATTTTGGTTTCAAACTTAGTATGTAAATTCAAAATTCTTAGATTACAAAATTTGAATGTTTCAATCCGATGTAGCTTAGTTCGTTATGTTCAAGGAAAAACTGTGTTAGTTTAGAAAGTATATAATTACCATTGTAGGAAGTAGAAGATTATCAGATTAGTTTTCATTGTATGTTTACATTCTTATCAATATTAAGAAATCTCATTTGCTTTGTGTTCTGTGTAAGTCTGAATGTGAATATTGAAGTGTAAATCTGATCAAGTATAATCTGAGTAATTCAGAAGGTTATTAAGGTCAGAAGGGAAGTAATTATCTGAATGTTAGTAAAGATAAACTGACTTCAAGGTCTGACATCTGATTTCTTTAAAGCAGGAAGTCTTTAATAGTTATCAGGGGGACAGGTTAGGTGTCCAAGGTATATTGTTTGATAAAAGTTGAGACTTGAGAAGTCAAGATACTTTGAAGGATTCTGTGAAGAGTGTTGTTTAGGCAGCTTAAGGTTGCTTAGCTGTAAGTGATCAGTCAAGATGGACGATCAAAGTTTACAGAAAGGAGACCATTGCCCAAAGGACTTGTACGTAGGGCGGCAAGAGCCGAACCGACACATGAAATGAACCGATACAAAATAAGACAAAGACTTGACCGACGCATGTAATGACGCGTACAGACTGAACCGACGCGAAATGTCTTTTAATAGTGTAGTCAGTTGGTGTTGCCCTTCAAAGAAGAAGAGCGTAGAAGAAGAGAGAAGAGGAATAAAGGAAAGAAGAGTGACGAGTAGTAGACTGAGGAGAGAGCAAAGAGAGAGAGAGAGAGAGAGAGAGAGAGAGAGAGAGAGAGAGAGAGAGAGAGAGAGAGAGAGAGAGAGAGAGAGAGGAGAGAGAGAGAGAGAGAGAGAGAGAGAGAGAGAGAGAGAGAGGAGAGAGAGAGAGAGAGAGAGAGAGAGAGAGAGAGAGAGAGAGAGAGAAAGAGAGAGAGAGAGAGAAAGAGAGAGAGAGAGAGAGAGAGAGAGAGAGAGTGAAGATTGAAGAGTGTTACTGTTCAACTGTTTGCTACTGTAAAATTCTCCACTCATTCGAGTGAAAACAAATGAGAATGCTATATGTGGTTTTTCTGTACTCTATGGACACGTCGTACTTAAAAAAACCATATATATATTGCATAAGGTATGGGGTTATTGCATATAGTGTTCTTCGCTCTTCCTTGTTCCTTTCTCCCCTCCCCCCTCTCTAACCTCTATACTCTTTTCCCTCTTCACTTTTCCACACCATTCTCTCCATTCTCTTCTACAGAATACTTGTAGATACATAGAGGGCATTGAAGGCTCGTTTTTCAAAGCCACGTGGACATATTTCTACTTGTACCGATGGTAGGTAAGCGATTTGATAGTGATTAGGGTATAGGCATTTATTTATTTCTAAATTTAATGGCATTTACTTATTACTAGGTTTATGGCGTTTATTTATTACTAGGTTTATCCTTTATTCGGTTTGTTTAGCTTTACGTTGAGTCTGTTCAACCTTCTAGTGGGTTCTCTACTTCTGTGTAACTTTACATTAAGTATGCTCATCTCGTATTCAGTTTGGTTGACCTATGATTGTTCTGTGTCAGCTCGTATTTTGTCTATTTACGGTTAAAATTGTGGTCTTCTTTTTGTCTAATTTCTCTAAAAATGGTACGGTTTACGGGTTTGGTTTGTTTAATCTTATATTTGGTCGATATACGATATAAAAAAAAATAGCGATAAGAAATTACCCAATACACGACACTAATTTCCACGGTGTAAAATCCACGCAAGTTAAAAAAAAATAAACAGCCATTGGTGTAAGAAAAAGTCGTATGTTTGAAATTTGTACTTTTGAGTTCACAGTATGGACGTTTCACCATAAAGTACTAGTCGTACTCGTTATGTGCCTCAAACGCTTAAAATAGTATGATAGGTGGTAAAGACTTTATATGCTATATCCGTTTTCAAGTAAATTGATTATTGAAGTACCCATAGCGGATATTCGAGCAGTTGGCAGTCGCTGAATTCCATGATCTTTTAAACGCGCTACCTTCAACTGAATCGCGTGCTCGTTCACGCTCGTGTTCTGGGCCGGGGGCTGGTGCGTGGTTACTAACCACACCCAATTTACCGACACTTCGGCCGACGTCTGACCAGTTCGCCTTCACCTCTACTGTCCGCCTTCGTTTGGGTTTGCCTCACCCTCCGCTTCTAAGGTGCCCCAACTGTGTTTGCAACCAACCTATTGACTCTGACGACATCCATTTACTTTGTTGCTCGCGGGGGGGACGAACGTACAGTCGCGCATGATTTGGTTCAGGATGCGATTGCTACGATGGGAGTCGAAGCAGGCAACACTGTGAAACGGGAAGTTTCCCGTATCTTACCTCCTCGTTCCCAATCTAGTGGTCTCCGAAGTCCTTGGGTAGACTTGGTTTTCCTCCACGGGTCTGGGCGCGCATGATTTGGTTCGCGATGCGATTGCTGCGATTGGCGTCGAAGCATGCTACACTGTGAAGCAGGAAGTTTCCCATATCTTACCTCCTCGTTCCCAATCTAGTGGTCTCCGAAGTCCTAGGGTAGACTTGGTTTTCCTCCACGGGTCTCGGCGGACCTTGGGTGATGTGGTCCTTACTAATCCGACTAGGACCCACGTTTCTTCTCGCGCAGCAGTGCATACATGCGTGGCGGCTCGGGACGCACCGGCTTCTAAGGAAAGGGATTACACTCACCGAGACCCAGCGGACCAATTTGTTCCATTTGCAACAGAGATTTTTGGTTCTTTGGACAAGTCTTTCGATGATTTTCTCCGCAATTGTGCTAAAAAAGCTTTAAAGTCCAAGGGTCCAATGAGTCCTCCCCCAAGTCTTCTTGTTGCTTTTTACAGTCAGCGTGTATCAGTTGCCCTTCAACGAGCTCAAGCTGCGGCCCTTATCCGTCGAAGCACGGTGGCGGATGATAGCCGGGGCCTCCCAGACCTTCCTCCTCGAGATCCAGTCCACATCCACGATCTTCGGGGGTGTGGAATTTAGCTTGTTGGGGTTGTGGGGCATCATGTAGTGTGGGTTTTTTCTTTTTTGTTTAGTCATCTTTGGTATTTTGTTTAGTCTTGCCAGTTGGCCCAGTGCTTTAGGTTTCCTCATTTGTTTGTGTTGTTTTGTTTTAGTAATTGTTGGCTCTTGTAGTCTTTAAATGTTTTTTTTTTTTTTTTTTACCCCCTTTGTACTTTGATGGTTTTTCCATCGCACTTTCTGTAATAATGTTTGGGAATTGATAATGGCAGTGACTGTTTTGGTTGCGCACAGTCACTTACGTCATTTTGTCAAGTATTGTACGTTTGGAGTACACAATGGTACAAGTAAAGTACCGTTGAGTCTCAATTTGACGCCCAATCGGTTGGACAGCTTTGACTTTCAAAATATTGTTTCAACCGCTTAAACTTTTGCCGCGCTTGCAAACGTCGACCGTCATAATAAAATTAGCAATTCACACGGTCGGCGAACGTTTACGGTAACAACTTTGCAGCAACCACATGTAAATAAAAGTGTTGCAGACACTATTTTTTTGTCGTTACGTGACCTCCACGGTGAGAGCACGTTGCCGCAAAATTAAAATTTAGTCGTGTAAGCGTTACATTAAATTTAGACGCAAATTGAAATGAAACCTCTTTAAACTGAAGAACATCTTTAAACTGAAGTACGGTACTCTAAGTATTGTACGGAAATATTTAAACGCACGAAACGAAATTTTGCTGTCAAAGTGTCAATTTAAGAATGTTGATTCGTAGATAGTGAGGCTCGATTTCGTCGCGCGTGACGACGCGCATTTTTTTCATTTAATTTCAATTGATATTTCTACGTCGGTTCGTTTTACTATAGTGTACAAATTTATTTCGTTTCGTGCGTTTTAATATTTCCGTACAAGACTTAGAGTACTTCAGTTTAAAGAGATTTCGTTTCAATTTGCGTCTAAGTTCAATGTAACGCTTGGACGACTAAATTTCAATTTTGTGGCTAAGTTAAAATCCAACGTGCTCTCACCGTGAGAGCTCACGCAACGACAAAAAGTGACTGTCTGTAACACTTTTATTTACATGTGGTTGCCGTAGTTTTGTTACTGTAAACGTTCGCCGGCCGTGTGAATTGCTAATTTTATTATGACGGTCGACGTTCGCAACCGCGGCAAAAGTTTAAGCGGTTGAAACAATATTTTGAAAATCAAATGCGTGGTTCACACTTGGAAAAATGGGAAAACGATGTCATAAATTTTGGGATCCGTACGCCAAATTTCATAAAATGACAAAAAACGCGGCGGTGACGATTGGGACGGTAGGTTTCAACCGTTTTGGAGCGTAGCGGCGTTAAAAAAATACAGTTTTAAGCATCAAAACTTGACAGCTGCGAATACCGAACAACAACTGCCGTCCGCCATCGGACATCATGTTCGGAATGCACTTTTTCGTTTTTGAAAAATTACAAAACGAAGCGCACGGACGTGAACCGTACAAGATATTATTGCCTCGCAACCTTATGAACAAACAAGACGACCAATCAGGTAATAGAACACGTAATGTCAAAAAAAAGAAAAATATACCGATGGAAAAAAAAATACAAACTAATAAATGTTCTAAACTTCTAATACTAATAAACGTGTAAATACTAATTTAACACTATTAATTACTGTACTAACACTACACCGTCGATCGTATTTAGCGTGTAGAAATTATTAGTGTGCAGAATAACTAAGTGTCATGGACACTAGTTTTGACTTAGAAAAATTTCGAAAAAAAAGTTATACACTAATTTTTCAACGAACGCCAAAATGGGTACAGTTGATTTGTCGATAGGATATTCACAGTAATATAGGTAAAAGTATAAACTCTGAGAATTCGTACACTGTCCCATACTTTCACTCTAATTAGATCCTAACTCTAATTTCGGTTTTTTTGGGTATAGGCAATACGCGACAAATAACAGTACACTAAAACAGGTACAAGTACGCAATTTTTTAAATCGTACACCGAATCGTGATTGTATCCTATTTAGGATTAACTCCCATTTGGGTATATTTTTTGCAAACTCGTTTTAACTTTAATTCACAAGGCAAATTTTTGAGTGATAGCAAATATTTTATTAAAATATCCGTACTTGTATAATTAAAAAGTACATTTTTATACGCACCGACACGTTCCGTACTCCACACTAATAAAAAACCACATAAATTAAAATGGTGTACACTAATTGTTCTTCTCGAAATTAGCGTACAAGAAATATTAGTATCATTTAACCTATTTTAAGTAAAACCCTCAAAATTTAGGGGCGCCGAATAAGTGTTCAACACGCTAAATACGATCGATGGTGTAATTATACAGATTAATAACTGAACCAATACTGGTTATACAAACTACTAACTATAAAACACTAAATATACATAGTAAAACTTGTACTAACACTTGTTATACAAAATCATAACTGTACTAATACTAATTTTATAGAATAATAATTGTACCAAAACTAATGATACATACTCCTAACTGTACTCACATACTAATAACTTTACTAATACTGATTATACGTACTATTAGCTTTACTAATACTGACTGTACTAATACTGATTATACGTACTAATAGTTAGACTAATACAGATAATACACAAATAATTAGTAAGAATATGTAGTATAAGTACAGTTAGCAGCCTGTATGATTATTTATTAAAAGAATTGTTAGCTTTATATTTAGTATTAATACAGTGCTTAACCTGCATATCTAGTAGTAATAAAGTGCTTAATTTATATATTAACTATTAATATCATTTGTAGTATGCATGATTAGGATTATTATTAGGATTAGTGCAGTTATTAGTAATGTAGAATTAGTATTAGGATAGTTAATAGTAATGCATAATTAGTAATAATACTGTTATTAGTAAGTATAATCAGTATCATTATAGTTATAAGTATTCATAATACGTATCAGTACAACTATTAGTCTGTATACTTAATATGAGTCAATAATATGAGTCCAGTTATGAGTTTGTATAATCAGTATTGGTACACTTATTGGTCGGTGTAGTTAGGATTCGTAGAGTTAGTTAGTTTGTATAGTTAGTGTTAGTACAATTATTAGTAATGTTTAATTAGTATTAGGACATTCAATGTATCCTAGCTATGAGCACTTATACTAATTAAATAATAACTGTACTACCACTAATTATACAGACTAATAACTGTAAAAATACTTATTATACAAAATGTACTTATACCAATTGCATGAACTAATAATGTGATATATTAATTGTATATACTAATAACTATGCTAACACTAATTATACATACTAAAAACTGTACTGGTACGAATTGTACATACTAATAACTATAATATTACTAATTAAACAGACTAATAACTATGTTAGAACTAATGATACAGACGAATAGTAGGACTAATACCAAGTATACATTACTTAAAACTGCTCATTTTATATTACTAACCATTGTACCAACACTAATTATACATTACTGATAACTGCACTAACACTAATTACACAACACTAATTACACAGAGTTATAACTGTATTAGCAACAATTATAAAGACTAGTAACAGTACCTATACTAATTATTTATACAAATAAGCATACTAGTACTAGTTATACATACAAGTAACTGTGCTAATACTAGTTATACAGACTAATAACTGTACAAATACTGATTACACTAACACATTAGTGTACTAATACAAATTCTACATATTAATAAATATACTTATACTATTTATACTAATTAAAGAGACCAAAAACCGAGTTAATACTAATTATACGGACGAATAACTGTAGAAGTAATTATTATATAACGATTGTCCTAATACTAATTATACATAACTAAAAATTGTCGTTATACTAATTATACAGTATTAGAAGTGCACTAATACTAATTATATAGACTAATAACTGTGTTCACGCTAATTACACAAACTAAAATTTGTTAAGACTAATTATACAAACTAATAACTGTTATAATACTAGTTATAGAAACACTAATTATTTAGAGGTATAATTGTCTTAATACCGATTATACAGACTAATAACAATACTAATACTCATTATACATTACTAATAATTGTAGTAACTCAAATTAGACAGACAAATTGTACTAATACCAATAACACAGACTAAAAAATATACTAATATTAATTATACAAATAAATTGTACTAATACCAATAACACAAACTACAAATTGTACCAATACAACTTGTACACACTTATAACTGTTCTAATATTAATTTTACAATATCATTTTTAATACTTATTTTATACTAAACATTGAACTAAAACTAAGTTTTTTTATTCGGGCGCCCAAGGTTTTTTTTTGGCATGTTGTGTGTCCCCATGTGTTCAAGTAAGGGTTTTTTCCGTTGTTTTCACAAAATATGAGACTTGCAACGAGATTTTTTTTTTTCTCCGTACGAAAAATGGGCAAAAGCACAAGTACATTTTCGTCATCTTGGAACTTGAAAGGTACGACAATTTGGCATTATTATCATCGCGACACACTTCCAACTCATCTTCATACTTGCACTAGAATCAAAACGCAACCTAGTTTTCATCAAAATACTACCCTATTGAGGAATAAAAAACCGGGATTGCACGTGTCAAAAAAATTTGAACGAAGGAGAATACACTCTATTTTTTCCCTGCTTGTCACGCGCATGTACGTACGAAAATGACGAGCATGTACGGAAAAAAAATCGTTGGGGTCTTGGACCTCCACTTTTATTCATGGGTCCTTTGCAAAATTTTACGTCGTCCTCGTCTCTCCCCCTTTTTTTCACTCGACCGCTCCTCTTTCTCTCTTATTTACACGAGATGCAGCAATAATAGTATAAAATAAATATATATATATATGTATATTTTAATATTTTTGGTCTAAGTTTGGTGGCATATCGAATGATAAAAGATAAAAAAACGAAATCGGGAAGCCATGGCGGAAAATCTACGTACTGATGAAGTCACATGGTAGCATGACTTCGCTATGTCACAAAATCCTAAACATCTACAACGTCACAAAAACCTCGACGTCTACAACCGTCGTCGTTTTTGTAGACGTCACCAATTTTAGGAAGTTTCGTAGTTTCGTAGTCGTCTACATTTCGTTTCGTAGACTGTCGCATATTTTGTAGACGTCTAAAATTCTCACATACATTTCCTTTCGTAGACTGCCGCACATTTTGTAGACGTCTGTTGAGAATTATGTATTTGAAATAGGAAAAATAAAAGAAGGAAAAAAGTAGCAAAGGCAATCTGCTTCTCACTCAACTCTTCAAGTCCCCACACTTGTCGCAGTCACTGTAGACTAGAGAGGGAGTCAGGGCCATGGCTACCAATGCTGTCAAAAAAGACAGAGAGTAGGCTAAATTTAATCTAAACCAAATGGGAGTGTCGGAACCAGGAATTGATCGTGGTACCTATCGTCAATTAAATGAGCAAATTGTTGTTAGCTTTATCTTATAGTCTACGACCAGTGCTAAAGAATATAGGATACAATAACTATATGAACATGTATAGCAAGGTATATTTCATTTAACAATTGACGAGACGGACTGTACACGGAAATGAACCAGACCGCATGAATTTCGGACCTCACGGAATTAACCAAACGACATTTCATTTTGACGGACGAAATAAAATGCGGGTTACGGATCGGACGGCCATGGTGCGAGCAGAGATTCTGAAATGGCCGCTTGGCGGTTTTCAGACGCCGCCACTTCGGACGACACGTGGCAACATCTTACAGGTTTGCGGAATCTCCGTAGCGCACGATAACAAAACCGGATGTGACAGATGTCACTGTTATGTCCATGCCGTACAAATATCGTACAGAAAGTACTCCAGCACGTGTACTTTTATGTACGGTACAATTGAATGATTGGTGCCATACTTTAGTATTAGAGGGTTTAGAGAGGGGTTTATGACTAAGAGAAATAGTAGGTAGACGCCTCTCTCCCAGAGTGCTTTAGTATATATAGGCCATCTTTGGCCAACCATAATTATCAACTCAGTTGACCATTTTCAGTGATTCTTTTTGCTGCAAACCCAGGGGAGTCCACGCTACACAAGGGTGTAGTCGGTTAGAGTCTTTGCTTATCAGAGTGGCGGTATTTCTAAAGGAAAGTCAAAGTGGGGGAATGTATCCAAATACTCATATTATAACTTTGCATTATGTGGGGGAACTGAGCATACAGAAAGTTGTATTTCACAGGGGTGAAGATGCATTCGGGTTTTGACTGTCAGGGTGTCATTCATTTGGGCTTATAACAACTTAGAGTCAGCACTATCTAGTTAAGCTTCTTTGGATATGCGATTTTTGTGGGGGAATGGAACCCATAGAGTTTCAACGTCTACAACTGTCACATATTTGAAGTAATGAAAGCGCAAATAATGATTGAAATAGGCACACTTTGAAAAGTACACCGTAAAATTTGCGCTAAAATCCAAAGTAACATTTCAAAGTTTCGGTTACATGGGGACACGTCCTAAGTTCCTCCGAGGTTATTTGCGGTCCGTACAAACACTTGCGTGGCAGTATAATTTGATTTAGAAGACTTCGTACATATCATGTTCGCAAAGCATTTACTTTTCGTACGGACAAGTGGCTTTTATCACGACACGCTAGTTGACGTAGGCTAACGTCATGTGCTAGTTCACGGCGGACAAAACAAAATATCGTTTTCATACCATACCGTTTTCCCCTTTTTCAAGTGTGAACCATGCAATAGAGACACCTGAATCCCGGGTCTGTCGGATCCGCGCTAAAAAACAAAGTAAGTTCACTAAGTTACAAACAAATGGGACGGTACCCTAAGAGGCTAAGGGCGTGTTCCCATCTGTTTAAGTAAGGGGTTTTTTTTGTCGTTTTTACAGAAAATAAGACTTCCAACGAGAAAATAATACGCCGTACGAAAAATGGGCAAAAACACAAGTACATTTTGCGTCATTTTAGAACTTGGAATATACGACAATTTGGCGTTATTATCATCGCGACCCACTTCCACCTCGTCTTCACACTTGTAGCGGAATCAAATCGCGACCTGATTTTAATAAAAAAACTACCCTATTGACGAATATAAATCTTGGATTCCACGCGTCAAACGTTTTTTTTTTTTTTTTTGCAGTTGGGAGAGTACACGAAAATAAAGTTGCTTTTCCGTTTGCAAACAATGCGTTTGTTTGTTTGGTTGTACGGACAAGCAGCCAGACAGGATCCACCAGAACTACGCACATGGCAGTTAAAGAAAGCCCGACGTATACAATGTCACGTTGAACATTCAATCTCACTTTCACTATAGTACTATACAACCCATTTGTAAACGTAGGCGATTGTTTATGTTGTCCACGTGTGGGCGTCTACAAATGTCAGGAGCTCGTTGGCGTCGAAAAATGTCTGCAATATGCGAGGAGCTCGTTGTAGTGTATAAATGTCCGCGGTTTGTTCGGAGGTCGTTGGCGTCTACAATTGTTCGCAGTTTGTTGGCGTTTCAGGTGTTGTAAGATTGTGGCGACGTCTACAAATGTCACATGTTTGAAGTAATGAAGGCGCAAGTAATGATTGACATAGGCTCACTTTGAAAAGTACAATGTAAAATCTTCGCTAAAATCCAAAGTAACGTTTCAAAGTTTTGGTTACATGGGAACTCACATTAAAACTCTTAGGGGAAAATGACTATTCTATGCTGGCGTATAAGGCCACTTCTCCATCAAGCGCCGACAGTAATCGTACATATACGTTTACTGTCAGTCATATTTCTTTCACTTCTCCATCAAGTCGTGTCAGCAAATAATCTATTGCGTACGTGCTTTCATTCGATTGAATGCACGTAGATTCGTGTTATGACGGCGAGCGTTGTCAAAGATTTAAAAAAAAAATGTCTAAACTATCCGTACAACCAGCCGCAAAATAAATGACAAGAATGTACAGTTTGTACGTTCCTGTTTTGTCGTTGTATCAATACCAAATCGGAAATTTGAAGAAAGCAGGCGCAACAAATTTCGGATGATGATGGATGGTGGTGGAGGCGTCACGGCACATTCTTCCAACAAACTTTTTGTGGCGGTTTTCGTCGGATCTGATTCCCGCCTGTCCGAAGGCGCGTGGCAAATGTCCGATGGCGCGCGGCTCGTACGTGACCTTTCCACGCGTAAACGTTTTATACGTCCGGTGATTAGCCAGTGTCCTCCCTGAGGACGCTAGTGAATCACTGGACGAAGTGACCTTTTGTTTCGAAAACTCATAATGGGACGGTCGACGTTGTCGCCCAAAAGATTGGAGAATCTTGAAGACTCTCCAATAATCATGTTTTATATATAAAAAAAAAAGCAGTACGGCCTTGTAGGGTAATGAGCTGGATTTGTACGGCAATGCACTTATTCAAGTAATCAACCCCACTTTTCGCCTGATGGAGGTTCACCCTATTACGTTGGATCAATGTTTCAAATTGTTGAACTTCGTTCACAAAACCATGTTAAATTGGTTCAACTAAAACGTGAAAACCCGATTCAATTTAAGTTTCATAGTATTAGCGATTAGTATCGTGCTATGACGTACAATAGCTCGGTCGTTCACGAATGTGCATGACTACATTTGCTTACGACACACACACGATCCACGATCCAGGATCCACGATCCACGATCCACGATCTTCGGGGGTGTGGAATTTAGCTTGTTAGGGTTTTGGGGCATCATGTAGAGTGGGTTTTTTCTTTTTTGTCTAGTCATCTTTGGTATTTTGTTTCCTCATTTGTTTGTTTTGTTTTGTTTTGTTTTAGTAATTGTTGGCTCTTGTAGTCTTTAAATGTGCTTTTTCTTTTTTTTACCCCCGTTGTACTTTGATGGTTTTGCCATCGCACTTTCTGTAATAAGCTGGAACCTTTTCTTACGACACTAACCGTATGTTTGCGTCGAAGATGAAGATTGTTCCAACTGCCCGTGTTCGAAAGCCGGTTTCCCTGCAGACCCCTCCATGTGGCTCCAGGTCAGCAACTGAAGGCGTACGGTGGTACATGCTCCAAAACTCTCTATTCATCTGTTTGCCAGATCAGCCTCTTTTCTCTCCATCATAGTTTTAGGTTTTCAATGTGCGCAGACATTATATCCGGTTTAATCCGCACTATATCCGTATTATACGCTACAAAAGACGTTTAGTATGGATGAAATTTGTAGCATCCCATATTCCCATGCCTTTTCGCACAATGAAGGCATGAAACTACAGTACAGTATTGGACAATGAAAACTGTATGTATGAAGCTATTGCACTTCGAAAGTATGTTGCTCATGCTCTGATAATCTTCTCTCTCAAGGCTTCCCTTTTCCTCCTACCAGTTTATGGAAATGTCACGCGCCGTTGCCTCTCCAGCTTCTCGCTTTTCCAAGAGCTTTTGGCTTTCAGCCGCCATACTCACTGGTGGAGGATGCTACGCCGGGTATGTTTTCTACAATTCATCTTTCTTTTCGGAGAGAAGGGAGAAACTACAAAAACTGTTTACTTCTTTATCAGCCCTTGCCGATACCCTTTCGTCAAGCAGTGAGATATCTGCCACAATATCGCGGGACCTGCATCAGTTTATTCTTTCCGATTCAGACGAGGTCCCTCAAAGTCTAAGACAAGTTCTGAAGCTTTCTCGTTGTTCCGATTTTCAAGTGGCCCTTACCCGCTTCTCAGCAGCTGTCACGCAAGGAACCTTAAAAGGTCTTTGTGCCACTGCGCCTGACCTCCAGGCAGCATTTGTTGACAATCCATCCTCACCAGGTATTGCTCGTTCATCCATGAGGTCAGAGGCAATCGAGCAGAAATTGTTTATTGTGGAAAAAAAGGGCACTGATGATTGTCTACCCGAGCGCCTGCTTGATAAACTGTTCTCGGAGCCAGGAAAGGGTTTTGCTTCTGCAGTAGTCGGTAAAGCTGTTCGCACTCTTGTTCACGCATATTTTGAGCATTCTGCTCAAGCTGCAAAATCAGCAAAGTACGGGAATAGACGGAAGGGAACGGGTGGAGAGAATGTGTCATCTGTTTTGTCCTACAGCAAAAATTCAGAAACCCTCGCAGGGGCAGACCAAGACGATTGGGGACAGCCATGGCTGAATTTGGCCAATACAGCAAAAGGAAAGGCTATCATCTCAAATATTGTCAGCACTTTTGCTGTCACTGCAGTTAGCACATACCTCGACAAGACGAGCAACATGAATGTTTGTGAAGACGTTTTGGCAGCTGTGACCAAAGAGCAATACAAGGAGCCTACGACACAGATTTTGAAGTCTGTTTGCAGTGATGCCATTGAATCTTTTATCCGAACGTCTCACGATGTCTTTACGGGCTCACAGCAAAGAGCACAAGGCAGTAGTTCATTACAACAGGACGGAGTTGATCGCTCTGTATGCTCCACATCGCATGAAGTCTCTATGTTGTCACCAGGCTCCGAGGATCACTTTGTGGAAGCTTCCTTTCATGATAAGTACGTAAGGACTGAGCAAGGGACAGGTTTTGGTGCTTCTAGTAGTATGAGTAAAGTAGCTTGGCAGGAAGAGGTTGGCAAATTGCTTTCGGTTCCAGAAACTCGCCAGCTGGCAGTTGAAGTGGCTGGAGCGATGTCGGCTCATGGAGTTCGGACCTTTACTGCAGTTTGCGTGGAAATGCTCCGCTCAGTAGGTAGTACAAAGTCTCTAGAAGGACATCCTGGGTCCGCAAGATCCCTGGGTCCTCTGAGGGCTGTAGCTGCAAAAGCCATGACTACTGCGTCAGTTTGCCTGGCCCTTTGTCTCCATCTGGTTACTGGTTCACGAGCGCTGTATCCTTCTGGGAGTTGTGTAAATAGTTATGGGTCTTAGCCCTGGTGATTTGTGTTTAGGTTTTTGTAAATGAAATTTCGCGCTAATTTTTATGTCTCCTTGTATTCGGAAATGTATACCTGAGAGATGGAAACAGCCAATGTGAACCATTAGCTTCACGTGGCTTAGTATTTCTACTTCTGACATTTAAAGATAGTATTCTATTGCCAGAGGGCCCATTAGCTGGTAAGCTACTACATGTATTGGAAAGTTTCTATAATTTCGTTTTTGATTGAAGGGATGACAGTGTTTTAAGGCGCATTTTTTAGGGTTGGAGAATCAGCAACTGTAATAGGCTCTCTGGACAGTTTGTCCTGCACCTTAAAGAGTTGTCATTGTGTATTCTACAGAGTACTCATCGTTTTGTGATTTTTTTTTTTAAATCCTTCATGTTGTTATTTTCGTTTCAGAAGTAGTTTGTTCCATTTGTGAATTTCATTTTTGGGCCATATATTGTCTGGAAATTGTTTTAATATCTGTGTGTTATTGTGGAAGGTGCAGCAGCCTCTTAAGTGGCCCCTTTTTTTCAGTAGCCTCAGTAATAGTAGGTTCAGTAGCCTCTTTCTTATCGGCTAGGCCTGTCAAGCCTAGAAAGTAAAACCTTCATTTAATTACAAATGCTTTAATTGTGCAGCAAATGCTGCGATATGAAATGCTAAAGCATTGTTACTTTTGTAGCATCTTTGTAGAGGTTGTTTCATATAATGAAACTCAATGTAACAGCCACGATGAGGTTCTCTTGCTTCATCTACTTCACTTCATTTTAGGGCCGTTCCCAAATTAACCCTCTCTTGTTTTGCTTTAGCCTTTCCATTTAATAGTTTATCCTATTGGAGGTCAACCCTCTTCCACTTTCGCCAGATTATTGTACTACCAACAGTACAACGTTGAGACTTTATTGTTGAAGCAAACGTGAAGAACCTATATTGCACAAATGAAGATGTTTAACAACATTAAACTTATTCAAAGACTTGAAGCGCTTACTACCACCGCTTTAAGCACTTCCGGCGGGATGATGAATTAATATCAGGACCAAACAACCAACATCCGCAAAGAAGGAACCCATAGAGCCCAATACGTTCTGGAAAGTTTCAAAGAGTCCCTCTGTTAGAAACGATTGGCTCTCTTTCCTAGTCGCCTGCATACGGTTACGGTTGTCAGCACGTCTAAAAAGACCATAAAACAAAAGTCACAAAATTACACCTGACTTCTCTACTGACGAAAATAAAGAAACATTGTTTTATGTTACCAATATTTCAGAACCAGACTAAGCTTAGGAACTACTCAAGTAACCTGCAATTTTGGCTGAGCAAGGTCCTTCCAAAAAGTTATTAAACTGACCTCCATGATATCAGTTAGTCTCTATGCCTCTAGGTTGCAGCATCAACGGTGGTCTCAGATATGTAAGAGCCTGGAACTGAAGATTCCGTCATTTTCTAAAAATAGCCCTAAGAAAAATACAGAAGTCTCTAAATCTGAAAATAAGATGAATACATTAATACGCAATAAACAATGGTTAACTCACAAGTTCTTTTACCCTGTCAATAAATTGTGGCTATAGCGAACGAAAAATGCCTGTCGCCTATGAATGCTACTGAGACAACGTCCATAAACTAAATGGTTTCTTCTTACTGAAAGAATGGAAGGCGGATAACTTCAACCTGCTAAAAAGTACACGACTAGTGCAAAACACAGTATTCACAGAGTATCTAATCCTACAGTGCCAGCCTCAAAATATACAATGACCTGGAGGTGCATCTCAGCAAGGTCACCAAAACCACCTCTTTTCCTCTATCACTGTCCTTCAAAGGACAAATGAAACAGAAAGAAACAACACTGAAAAAAACAAAAAAAAACTAAATGATCCCAGTTTGCTAACAAGCACAACCACTTTATTCTTGCCCTTATTGTAGCGATAAACTCCTCCTGTCCAAGAGCTACCTGTTCCACTTCGGAAAAATCAGAACCCACAATTCGTTGAAAAAACTCGACAGACGAAACAACGGCAAGTGCAGTCAATTCCATGATAAAAGATCCGGGAGAGATTCGAAGACAGGCTCCTTAGGAGGAGAAGGAGGTTGGGCTGACACCAAATTTGCAGGACTGGTTGCTACAGAAGTTACTCCGTCTGCAGAAGATGAGCGAAAAAAGAGTGTATCTGGAACACTCGTATGTTGCGTCGCAGCGCTCTCTGCGTCCGGTTGCGATAATGACCTAAACGGTTGAGATGAGGGAGGCTTTGAGGCCGTAGGATCCCTATCGCGTGGGACATGATTGGCTGTCACACCATGAGACACATATATGGACTGCTGTGAGGTGGCAACACTAAAAGCGTGGCGAGCTTCCAGCACTAATGTAGTTGCCTTGGGCTTCGGCTTGTCTGCCCATAAACCCTTGCTGTGAAAAACATCGATGTTCACCGTTTGCTCTGGAGGGATGACTCCTGAGGCTGGCGACACCTGTCATACACACCCACCCACCCAGAACTCATTAATACCCAAGAAACACGAACCTTTGAGCTTCTTTCCGCAATACATTCTGTCATGTCTCCAATAGAGAACTTTGAAACCATATATGAATCGTTAATCACCTTCATAACACTAATTCGGTGCCAAAGTTTTTGGTCCTTCAACATAAAATAGCATTAAAAATACTGTTTTTACTTTATACAAATTTGGTAAGCGGTCCAAAGTCGTCCACGTCGTTCAGACCTAAATTAGAATGAATAACACTAAAATAAAACCCACGCTACACATTTCTTAACGCGAATAACGATACACCGCATAGTCTAGTACTTCATGCATGACAACGGTGAACAACCGAAAGAAGACAGCTTTTCAGCCTCCCACCTCTAGCCACAAAGGCAGACCACCAGACAAAGGCTGCAATTGACTAGCCCTTTTCTCCTGTCGAGGATGACCGCAGTCAGAGGGATCCATGAGCCCTAAGCTCCAAATGGTAAAAATGACCGGCTCCTTGCTCTTATTGGTCAACCTTAGCACACAGCGTTCAGTCCCATTCAGCCACAGATCTCCCTTTGGAGAGATTCTGACCTCTGGCGCGGCGCCAGGTGGCGCAAATAGACGGCCATAGAGACGGCGCCTTGCAGCCTCATTGACTCCTGCCAGCTGGACATCCATAACGCATCGTACCGGTTTGTGGTCCGACTCCATGGCCTCCATGCAAGCGTCGTATCTGTCAGTCAGAAAACAATCCAAGCAAAACCTGTCGATTGAGTAAATTGAAAGTGGGCCCTCTGAAAAAGGTTAAATAAGCTGGCTCCTGAAAACGGTAAAGTCGGTATCTGAAAAAGGAATTGCATCCCAAAAAGTCAAGAGTTGACCTCTGAAAAGGGAGATACTTGTTCCTGTGGAGGGAGGAGGAGGAGGAGGGAAGCTCACTCTTTCACCGCTGCCTGCACTGGACACTTAAGAGTGGCCATGTCGGCGGTTCCACTGTCTCGCAGAAGAATTCGGTCACACCAGGCAGGAACTCGGCGTTTCTCACTGGAGTCATAAGCTGCAAACATAAATGTAAATGAGTTAATTATTTAACAACGTCATAAGTTGTAAGTCATAAACTGCGATTCATCAGCAAAAAAAAAGGGCCATCCCATGGAAGATATAGTAGCTTAGTTTTCCATCTTCTGGTTCACAGTAAACAAGCCGAGGGTCTTGAGCAACTCACCCAAAGGACTACTGTCTCCTCGATCAAACTTGTACGTGGGAGGAAAGCAAATAGGGGCCTCCCTCATGCCTAAGAACGCTCGATTGTGATCCATCCCCTTTTTTAATTGGTCAGACATAAAAAGTTCTCCTAGGCGCTTCTGACTGATCAACTGTACTGCCCTCTCATATGTAACACCGTCTAAACGGTAATTAAAGTCACCCATCCATACCAGCAAGTCCACCTCTGACAGTTCACACCTCTCCGGTGTTTCTGCGAGCATCCCTTCTTTCTCCTCTGAATCCTGTAAGCGATCAGATGTCACAAATTTAGAGATCAGATGCCACCAAACCAATGTCAAAGGAACAACCTGCCTCTATCTCAACCTTTATAGGCAAGTCCCCATAAAGCGCCACTTAGATATCCATTTTATCCGTCTTTTATCTTAAGACAAGAACTGTTCATTCACCTATCTGAGAATTCCAAACACACCTAGATCTCTCCCAGGCCATGCAGAATACCTACGTATCACATAATCCCTCAGATGTTACTGACACAAATAAACAAAATTATCGGTAAACCGTGAGCAGAGCTACCACATGTAGCAACGGACCTCAACAAAGCCTCCGTCAGACATGATCTCCTCCTCCTGGTCGTCCTCATCAACCATAAGGCGACTCATCCCTCTCTTTCCCGCAGAAGCTCCCTGTGCCACTCTCAGTATTCCCTGTACTGCGGACTTTACCTGCACTGCACTCCCGATGCACTCCGCCTCGGATCAGTCCAAGATATAGCAAAAAATGATGACAAAAAGAAGCCAGAACGAGCTCTGTTGCTAAAATGAATATCCACGATGTGAACCTGACGTGAACAATACAATTGCGGTATTCGCACATAATTTCTGCAAAAAATAAATCTTC
This sequence comes from Zygnema cylindricum, assembly GCA_037447655.1. NCBI lineage: Eukaryota > Viridiplantae > Streptophyta > Zygnematophyceae > Zygnematales > Zygnemataceae > Zygnema > Zygnema cylindricum. Next base: position 220,195 of record JBBHKE010001362.1, on the reverse strand, counting down.
TCTGTCTATATGTACCAATTTTTTGTTTCAGCTTCAACAACTCTGGACATCAATTGAAGTCCACAAATGCAGGCATGCTATGACACGAGACTTCAACTAAGAACTGAACGGATAAACTTTGGAATTTGCTACAGTCAAACATTTTATTTTTCCAAACTCGCGTTTTAGAATTCACGCATACATAATTTTTTATCTCCATTCTCCAATCGCCATCGACCAGTTTTGGTGCATAGAACTGCTACATTACCGGCTACCCCCACCGCCAGAACCGACCACTCCAACATCGAATGCAGCCGTTCTTGTATTTGTACACCTTCGTTTGTATGTACCATACTATTGTTGGTTTTGGACTTGCCATGTGAATACCACAAATTTCAGGTAAGACCAAATACTGTCTTCTTCGGACCCTTCACCAACCTTGGCACACATACATTCATTTTGAAGTTGACATAAAAAAGTTTCCGGGAGACAAACCTCCTGCAACTCGTGCCATGGAGGAGGCGGCCGTGCCCATAGTGCCCATGGTGCGACCAAAAACCATATGGTCATAAATACGGAGCCAGTCCTCGTCACGTCGCCCCACAGCCTCCTGGTGTGCCGCCAGGTGGCAGGCTACAAAGCACATGGTACGTCGAAATACAGACATCCGTACTGCCACAGCACCCTACAATTGACCATGGCAAAAGGTCAAAATCCATACTAGGGTTTGTTTGACCATGACAACAAGTCAAACACAATACTAGTTAGGTTGTAAAGAGGCCATTATCACGTTAGTTTTCCCTGTAAGATCCATGAAAGCGTAGTCGAATATATAGCGGTGTTCTAGAACGCCAGGTCAAAGATTTCGTCACATCGATGACACGTGAAAATTTGTTGTGATTAGTAACTTTGCTGTACTCCTGTAACGCAAAAAATTATTATGATTGATGAAATCGAAAGCAAGTTACCTTAGATTGGTTAACAGGCTTTTTGCTTTCTAGTGGTCGCATTACATCTCATGGTAAGATCAGTAAGAGTTGACGAATTTCACAGGAACTGAGCCATGGAGCATGAGCTTCGTCATAGTGGAGACATGTGGAGTGTGATCCAATCAAAGCCTAAATTCACAAGAACAGAGCGACAAAAGTTCAAAGATAGGCCAAGAAGCTCCAGACTCCCAATTCAATTCTTGTAACAAATTCATGTGACACAACAAAACACCCACCTTGTTCCCGAAGGTACGTCCAAACCCACACGCCACTGCCCCCGTCTCCACATCTCCCACATGTGGTAAAAGGTCATTTGCAACCCTGCAAAGCTGGCAGCCCAGCTTATCAGTCGACAATTCAACTTGACTTCCTATGGCTCACTACTCAATATTGATATTTGTATGGAGCATCATATACGGCAAGCCCCGACAGAGGAACTAAAACCTTACACAAGCAGTCATATCCCCCAATAACCTGACCAGGTTCACATCCTTGCCGGGGAATAGGACTCTTTTGACTACTGCCAGCTAATCACCCTCCTTGAAATTCTCAATTTCAAGTCTTTGCAATGTAGGATACACTTTTGAAATGTCTTCTAGCACGATAATGACTAAAAGATCTCAGAATCCTGCATGGAATGGTGAGAGGAGACGAAGTCCACTCATGAATCCCTTGCCAATGAAGAGGCAGGAGTACACCGTGAATTGCTATTAGCTTTAATAGCGCTAATTCGGCGCCCCCAAATTTTGACCCTCAAACCTAAAATAGAATTAATAAATCTCATTCTTTTTTTACGTTAATAAACGTATTGTTTAATTAGCGTTGACAACTCGAATTTGAACAGTTTTTAAATAGTGTAGTGTACGAAATGCGTCAGTCCGTACTAAAATTGCTCGTTATTTTGTAGAATCGTACAATAAGTGCGTCAGCTAAAGGCGTCGACAAGTGAAAGTGAGTGCGTCGACACAAAAATATTTGATTCCCAAAGATAACGACGGTGTAAAACTGCGCGAACCTGTTCTCACATGTTCAAACATCGGATATGTGAACATAGGCTACACCGGCTACACTATGGGAAAAATGTACCCAAAATAGAGTTATGAATAAATTAGAGTAATTTTTTTTTTGGTGAAAGGCTTTAAACCCAAATTAGAATTATTAACACTAATTGTTTTTTTACATTAATTATTTCTTAACACTAATAGCGATTCACGGTGTAGCTCCATTTGGTGAGCTGCTGTCAATTTCCAATAAAACCAGGAGTTCATCTCACAAGCGAATCAATCTGTGACAATTGACACAAGTAGCTTGTCCGGATACCCAGTAACTTACCAGGCGGTTCTCACTAAAACATACATATGTGTTTCATACATATAAGTGTCAAGAGATTGGCCTAATGCAAAGTCCCACACCCGAAATAACAACAAAATTCTGGAGGCTCACCATACTCCAATGAGCATGCCTGCTAACTGACGCCACAAAACCATCTTAAACTGTTCCCTGAGAACGTCCTGGATATCCGATAACCACAACTGGGCATTGGCGTTCACCTTCTCCTTCAGACCCATGCCCACCTGTCACCAAAACCAGCAACACACTTATAAATCTATTCGCTCAATGCATTCCCTTCTTTAAGAAACTGACTGAATCGACAAGCAAACTGACTGAATCTTCTGTTACCAGGTTTCCTTTCCTCCCACAATATCATGCCAAAGCAAGTGATTGGTCAATTAGTTTTACGCAGACAAGTCAGGGCTTCAGTCTAATGCTCCCAGACGTGAATATCAGTACGAAAACAAGTAATACCCATGGGTTTTAAACATACTTTCCACGGCCTCCTCAGAAACAATCATATGGAACATATTATACATACTAACCAATAACCTTAGTGTCCTTATCCTGGCCCTGACTCTTTCGATACATCTACTCTTTCCATATGCTCTTGTGAACCAGCTTACCGACTCTTTGGCAGCTGCAATAGCAATAGTGCCCGCTCCCATCTCCATCTCCTGTAAACCTACTGCCACTATGCCTGCCCCAGACACGGCAGGTCCCAACCATTGCTCCAAAGTGGAGCGAGGCGGTCGTTTCTCTCCCACGTTCCACGTGGCAGCCACCACACGTGTCCTCTCTATTTTCGTATACTCGTCTGCTCTCTCAGCCATGACCGACTGCAGGATATTGTCCATGGGACTTGGACTTGTTGCAGCCCATGCCTTGAGGCCCCCATGGGCTGCGACACTGATGACATGGTCACCACAAACCGCCAGTTGCATTACTCCTCCTTTATGGGCATCCCAGCTTGCAAGCTTCCGCCCAGACTTTTCACTGAGTACTAAGATCTTACCGTCGGAATAACCTGCCCAAATACGCATCCCAACAGCTACGAGACAACGCAGTCCCGCCGGCCATGGAGTGACTTCCGCGAGAAATTTACCAAAGGGGTCAAAGTGTTGTAACAGTCCCGTGGCACAGGCCACCCACACACTGCCATCTGGCGCCCAGGCGAGAGCCATCAGTCTGCGGGCATCACGTCGCACCGCCTCTGCAGCAGCCACTGCCCCGCCGACCGCTCCTACAGCACCGTTTACAGCCCCCCCCACCTTGCCCACACCCTCTCGGAGCTGCTTCCAACCAAATTTCTTCTTGTCTTTATCCTCACCCTTGGCTCCATAAGATGAGCCATTATCCAGCATGCCGATTCGTGCAGGAGCTCGATCTCTGGAGGTTTCTGTGAACTTCTCTCTACCAGCTGAAGCCCCACGGCCGACCAATCCTGGAAACTCGGACTGCCAGCGAGATCCCACCATTGCCACAAATTCTCGATTTTGAGCATTCCTGAAACCGCAGACAGAAATCCCTCTCCCCAAACAGTGAATACAGCAACCTTACGGCTTCAAATACTATGCAGGGACAGGAGCCCCGCAGTGCCTATTTGTGAGGGAATTTACAGGGTTACAGCAACATCTAAGGAATAGAATCTAGAACGCGAGTGAGACAATAGATCATGTCAAACAGTAAAGCTTACTGAAGGACTCCTAACGAATTTGTCAAGGATCTAGAACGCGAGTGAGACAATAGATCATGTCAAACAGTAAAGCTTACTGAAGGACTCCTAACGAATTTGTCAAGGCATAACGAATGCGGAAAAAGGTGAAACAACCCTCCCAGGTGCGCCTAATCTTATCTTTAACTCATTTTCCAAGCAGAACCATGGTTCAGCCTCAGCTAAAGGCCAGCCATACTATTTTTTACGTGTGCAAAAGTCTGTTTCCCTTGCTAAAAAAGATACGTAAATGTTTATTATTGATAAAAAAAATGAAATTGGAGGGCAAACAAAACAGAAACCGCCTGAATCGCTGACAGCAACAGCAACATTCTGGCAAGCCTATGAGGAGTCATTGCTTGTGCAAAACTCAAATAGGACAGTTCTCATGGAAGCGTCATCATCTGCTGACATTCTTGAATGAACAATTCAAATATACATTTCTTGTTCCACCATGGACTTCTTGCTGAAGCAGGCTATGACTTCCACCATCCATTCACAAATTTAGGCGATGAAATGAATTTCCCATCCATTCATGAATATGACTTTTGATGAAGCTTTCAGCCGTTTGCCCACACATATTCTTGTGGATACCATGCATGGAATTTCTCATTTAGAGAGTCTGACCAGCCACGATTTTGCAGGTTATTCCGCTAAGTCAGAAAAGGAAAATCCGGCTAAAAAAATCTAGTTCCATTTGCCCCGCCACCACTTCCAATTTTGCGTCACTCCAAACAATACCAACATAGCATCTTATTTTGCACCATACAACGGAAAAGAAATGCTCCAGTAAGTAACTAAGTCTGAGTGCCCTTCTCTCTCCTGCCATCACTGCTACCCACCAGATGGCCACACTATGTTGCCCTCCACTCCACACCCGGCCTCTGGCTCTCTCTGTAAATAAGAACCGGACTTCACTGTGAAGTCGACCACTGCTGTCTGCGTACGAAAAATTCGGCTTCAAATTGTGGCCTTCTCCAGCCAGCCAATGGCAGACCCGGCCAGGGCGTCCACCATCCCTACATTCTGCCAAGGCTCTGGTTAGAGCATTGAATGGCCATGCACGCATAGAACCGCCCTTGGATCCAGTCCAGAGTTCGCCTGCAGGTCCAAGGAACAAGACAAGTAGGCATATATAAGCTTATGTAGGGATGAACCGAGAATCGCGCAAATAGTACGCAGCATCCGCTTCTATCAAACTGCGGCAGCACTACTTCCTCGTCCAATCCCAGCGTTACACTGCTCATTGCTATTAGAGTTAGCGAATTATCACAGTTGACATTTATCAGAATTAACTACACTAACTAATGTTTTGCCATGTGGCTCAATCGGAATCACTTAACTGAAGAGTGGTTATTTATAGTAATTTACGATTTTGAATAAAAAAAACACTCACTCAAATTAGAGCGATTACCTCTAATAACGATGGGCAGTGCAGTGTACTTACCGTAAGAGGTTATAGTCAATGCTGTGACCGGCTGCGGATGTGCTGGCCATTCAAAAAGGAAATCTGCCACTCTCGGGAGCTTCCGCTCCTCTTCCAGAAGTGGCCAAACTCGCACAGATCCGTCCGCATGACCGCTCCACAACATACCTTGTTTCTCGTCCACCGTCAGAGAGAGCACCCGTGCCCTATGATCGCGCACTTCACACAATACGGCCACTGCCGCATCTTCCTCCCCCATTGGATCTCTCCCGGGAGCGCTACCCTCGTCCATAGCGTAGGCTAAGTTCCAGAGACGGAGACCGTCGTCCGCGGCCGTGCAGACGGTGGAGGTGGTGCAGGCAATTAGACGGACCTTATTGGACGCCTGTTTCAGGGGTGGGGGACGGGGTCGGGGACGGACTTCTAGAGCTACAGGACGCTCCCAGTTGACAGCATCTCGGACAGGAGGGTAATAGCGGCTCTGATGCCCACTGGCTCGCGCTCTTGACGATTCCGTGGACCGACTCTTTACCATCGCCGGGGATGACCCATCTGTAGAAGTCTCACAAGTGCTTTTGGTGGTTAATGATGGGCTCTCCTGTTTGTCAGTAGCCCATGATGGACCAGCATTGGGACTGACAGAGCGTGGAAGAGAAGGGAGTACAGGGACAACAGCTTGAGGTAGAGGAACAGGAATTGGTTCTGGTACTGGATTCCGCTTTGGCAAAATTTGCTCTTTCTTTGCTACATTGACCTCTGAGGGAACAATCGATAGAGAAAACTCTTTCGTCTGGGAGTTTTGTTGAGGTTCCTGTCTTGTCGTGAACTCTGGTTCTTTATTCCTATGACCACCCTGTTTTTCAACATCCACTACCGTACGCTCTTCGGAGGGCTTTAAGCTGAGAGAATTAAACACAGAGGGAAAGATTTTGTCCTCGTCCTCTGGTTTAAACTGACTAGCTGGAGCTAATAGTGCCCAGTCAACATCAGAAAACACCTGAGAGTTTGTCTGAGGAGAAACAGAAACGTTGGAGAGACTGGAGACGACGACAGGGAGCAGTGGCGTGGAAGGCTGTTTGGCTGCAAGAGCTGCAAGAGAATTCCGGCGCTCTGAAGAAACGGTGAGAGAGGATGGGACACGGCTGGGAAGAGGAACGAGGTCTTCAAAGGGGCGCAGAAAGGAAGAGGAGGGAGGCGCAGGCCGTAGGTCCTCACCTCGGCGTCCACCGGACGGCCGGGACGCCATGGCGCCAAACTGGAGGTAGTGGACGAGGAAGATGGCAAGGGTTAGGGAAGCCGGTGGTACATGAAGGCCGATGTACGGAAGATGGGAGTGTACGGACTGTAAAATATTTTAGGAGGGACGACCGGACTACAGCGACGGGAATCACTATTAGCTGGTACAGTAACAATATTGCCGGCGCTCCTATATTCTGGCAATCTGGCCCCTTGAGCCTGAAAGAGTACAGCCGATTCATTGGACGGTTCACGTCATTCGAGACTGAAATCCCGCACTAATAACTTCTTCTCTAATATCGAACACGGTGTAAAGTTACAGACCGATGACGTCGTTTCCAAATCTCGTACACTTCTTGAGAATAGACAAAAAGTGCGAAAACGCGTGCAGACCATAGTTCAAAAGTAGGTAAAAGTAGGCCCATACAATATGCATATTGTATGAAAAACATACAATATGACCTTATACCCATATTGTATTCGGACCTATTCGGACCAATTAAAACACTAGGACCAAAAATTGGACCAATTAAAACATTCGGACCAAATAGTTTTATTTACACCGTCAGATTCAGATGATCGGACGGTCGCTGATCAAAGTAGCGATCTAAGAAGATCACATGAAAAGCCCATAACACAACTTACGATAAAGGCGCCGACCAAAGGCCTACCATAAAAACCATAGTTCAAAAGTAGGCGTTTTTATGGTAGGCCTTTGGTCGGCGCACAAAGCTTGGCACAAAACTCGCGCAACGTAGGCATACTGTATGTGTGTGTGCTGTGCACACCCATGTACGAGCGTACGAATATGACGTATGCTCATAGTACAGCGCACGCCGCCGAACGAATTTTTTTAGCGAACTGACACGACGTAGGATGAAATTGCGCGGGAAAAAAAACCGGGAAAAAAAAAACCCGCGGACGAATCTGACGATAGTCCTATCGTAAGTTGTGTTATGGGCTTTTCATGTGATCTTCTTAGATCGTTACTTTCATCAAAGACCGTCAGATTGTCTGAATCTGACGATTTAAACAAAAAGTCGCTCAAAACTCACAGAAAAAGATTTTTTTGTCCGTTTTCATTTTCAAATTTAGACATGACGTTTAATTCTCTATCGAACCATGTGCAACTCAACCCTGTTACTATTTTATTTCATTTTGCGGCCAATACAACATGGGTCTTATGGTAGTATTGTAAAATTTACGTACAATATGCATATTGTATGGGTGTACTGTCACCTACTTTTGAACTATGATAAAAACGCCTACTTTTGAACTATGGGGCAGACGTTATACATTATAGTACTGTACTCTACTGTTCAGTACAGTACAGTACTGTACAGTACAGTACAGTACAGTACAGTACTGTATAGTACTATACTGTAGTAAACTAGTAATCCGTATTGAAGACATATAATACCCGAAAAATACGTATAGTATGAAATTCAATGCGAGGTTACCAAAGCGTTTGCACGTGCACTTCTGAGCATAGTTCAAAAGTAGGTGACCGTACGCCCATACTATATGCCTATTGTATGCAAAACATACAATATGGCCTTAAGAGTTAAGACCCATATTGTATTGGCCGCAAAATGAAATTAAATAGTAAAAGGGTTGAGTTGCACATGGATCGATAGAGAATTAAACGTCATGTCTAAATTTGAAAAAGAAATCGGACAAAAAAATCTTTTTCTGTGAGTTTTGAGTGACTTTTTATTTAAACCGTCAGATTCGGACGATCTGACGGTCGTTGATGAAAGTAACGATCTAAGAAGATCACATGAAAAGCCCATAACACAACTTACGATAGGACTATCGTCAGATTCGGACGATCGGACGGCCGCTGATGAAAGTAGCGATCTAAGAAGATCACATGGAAAGCCGTAACACAACTTACGCTAAAGGCGGCCTACAAAAGGCCTACCACAAAACGCCTACTTTTGAACTATGCTTCTGAGCTATGTTTTTGAGTAGGGAAAAGTGTATTACCGCGAGGTTGAAGTCGCTGCCGCAATTTTGATTTTGAAGTGAGGAAACTACACCGCGTATCGTTACTATAGTGTTGATAATTTCTTCGTCACTGGAAACGTCCTTTCCCCGTACACACATGTCGGATTGTGGATCTGACGGTTACGATTGAAAGAAACGATTCTCACCTTCCAATGGGCGGCCTCCGTGTAGAAATCGTACATGTGTGTACGGAGAAAATATTGTTTTTAAGTGCCGGGATAACACTAATAACGATACACGGTGTAAGTAGGAAATTTTAAAAAGGAGGGTATTATATCCACGAGAGCCATATCTTATATCCACAAAAAACCTACCTAACATACAAACCTGGCAGCTGTTTATATTAGGAAAGTACAGCACAGTATTAGGAAACGCTGAAATCGTACAATCTGACAAATCTCGGAAATGACGCCGTTACATTACACACAGCAAGAAATCAGGAACATGTAGCGAAGGTATGCGACAAGGAGAGGACCGTACAAATTGCTTAGGTTCCACACCTGTAGCATTTATTTTCTACACGGGCATTCATAAACAGCTTTTCACGAGTGTACGGATTTCTTTAGTTAGCACTTAGCAGTAGCCGGCAGTAAATCTCCTGCTGTAAATAAAATACGGATTATCCGCACGAAAAGAAACACGATCGGACAGTCACGATTGCGTCCGCAAAAATAAGGTGAAAAAAATAACCTTTTCTGGGAGAAATTTCGGTGCGGCTCGGTCTGTCGGTCGTCCGTGCGCCGTTGGATACATTTGACGAGTTGTCCTGCCACGCGTCAAAAAAAATCTAAGAATCCTACTTTTTACCTGTCGTCTGTCGGTTCAAAATCAAATCAGTGACGGCAGCGCTATATAACTCTCGGCCCGCGCATTTAAAGAATGCCCATGTAATATTACGTGTAGAAACTCGTGTAGAAATTACGCAGTTTGAACGGTTCAGACTAGGACCGTCCTTGTCGTGTACCTTTGGCGAAGATTCCTATTTTTTTCCTGTCCTCTGCGGCATTTCCTAGAGTTGTCAAATTGTACGATTTCAAGGTTTCCCTAGTTTTAAACAGCTGCCATGCCATTTTTTTCCCGTGGTTGTGACATATTGTTTTCGACTTTTCGTGGATATGACATCACCCTTTTGTAAACGTAAAGCTGTGCGCGCCTACCGATTCCATATTTACATGTGCAATATATCGGTTATGACACACCCAAACAATGACACTTGACAGACGTCGCAATCGGGTATCCGAATCCGTACCCGATCAGTACCCGCCCGCCCGCGTCGGATCCGGAACGGATTCGGGTGCCAAATTTTGGGGCCGGCCGGATTCGGCCGGGTGATTAAAAAAAAAAAAAAACGGGTACGGCAGGGTAAGCAAAAAACGAAAAAAATTGAAGGTTTCGTAGGTACGTTCCACTACAGTACAGTGTACTGTACTATACTGTAGTGTCCATACTATACAACATTATTGTACACAACACTTTGTACTCTTGGTATCGTGGAAGGTATGAGGGAGATGAACCATTAATTTTGTACATATTTGGGTAAGGGCGGGTACGGGTAGTCGCAAAAAATAGGGTTTCGGTAAAACTTATTTTTTCGTAAACACGTATCGGGTACCGACGTGCTAAAACCCGGCCGGATTTCAGATTTTGAAAAAAAAAAAAATGTCGGATTCGGGTATCGAAAATTTTGACTTTTGCAACCTCTGATAGTGAAATGGATCATCGGATGAGTCTTCCAATATGAAACCGTGCACGAAATGATCATAACGGTGCACGCCGATGGAAAAAGCGAGAAAATCCTACAATAGTGCCATTCTGTAACAAGATATCGACGTATAAAGTATATACTATGAAACGTCACAAATACATAACAAAGTAGCCACGTATATCTTATCCATCTTTGCTGCCTGATACAGTTGTTCAACTGTCCTAAATAAATAGCACAAGCATAATTACAAGAGGCAACCTTTCATCTTTATTTTGCAAGTATGCCTTATTATCTTCATCCTGAGTCCTGATTTCTAGCTTCTCAAATTCCCTATCATTATTAATAAGCCATGAAAGAAGATTGATCTGCTCACTTCAACTTCTTTTATTTGTTCCCTATGCCTTTGCTTGTTTCCTCTCGTTTCTTGTAGTCTTTTAAATGTTAATTTTCCCATCGCAAGTTTTGCAATAGAAATTCTTTACTTCAACATTAAGCGAATCACTCGATTACTCTTAATGTCAAGCCAAGATGGTGCGTACCCTCAAGGAACAGTTATTCAGATGTTAACCAAGAGTAAACCAAGGTCAAGGTTGACTCTATGTGTTGAATCTATGCCATTATGCCATAAATCCTGTTCTCGCTTGCTTATGGACAAAAAATTCAGGAGTCTGAACGAAGGTGATTCAGAGGGAATGTATGGTAACCATACAACATTACAATGCTATCTGCAATTTTAGCATTTATTCATAACTTTCTGCCCTAAACACCTGCAGCGATAATTCAACTACATTGCCCATCACAAATCTTTCGGGCAGTCAAAAAGCCGTTTGACTGAGCCATCAAATTTGTGGTTCTTTTTCCGAGAGAAACAATCGACAGGTAACAGTCATAGCTTTCAACAATGATGATCTTATGATTAAAAATCAGATAATTCTGTGATGAGAAAATCACAATCGACCATCACCTTTCCATTGCTTGCCTCAGAAAAAGAATCACAAAAGTCGATTACAAAGTTGACCGCCTCCGACTACCGCAAAATTGATCAACACTAATAGCGATGGCCAGTTGAGCTGTGGGACGACCCAACACACAAAGCAATCAAACTCACAAGAAACCAACACAAAGGGAGAAGAACACCAACATAGGCCACTTTTGTGAAAGAAACAGGCAGGCATTACGATGTCATTAACAAAATCGCCTGCAAAGTTGCCGATCGGCATATAACTTGTTCAAAACTTGTGCCATTTTGGGAACAATGTTAAAAATGATCCTATCAAATTGATAATTTCTGGACCAGCCTAACTGAAAGTAATTAGTGCAAAGTGATGTCTTCCCATATCTTCTTCCAAGGTTAGCTACAGAGGGGCCTTTGTTACAGGTCGTTTCTGGTCCCATCACCAGGTACAGAAACGTCATGAAAAAAATAATGAAGGTGTTTAGCGACAATGTAAATTCCTGGACGATACTCTCACATTCGCAATACTAACACTGTTGATAAAAAAATTCAAAGATATAATTGCTCAGATGGTATTCTCGCATATGTATCTGACAACAACAGAAAACTACTATTTCAAGATGGTTTTAACGGCCCATACTCCCATAGCTGAAAAACTTTTAATAACTGAACAACTTTAACAACTGAAAATCTACAGTCAACAATTCACTCGGATACTAAGTAGTTCTCATGAAAACTATTTTTTTCCATTTATTGTTGCGTGCACCTTGCGTGCCTGCCATACAGATCATTGTAGGAAGGTGTTAGGATCATTTATCCGCTGATTGGTTAATAAAAACATACCCGAAAATAAGTTCCAGCCAGGCTCTTCCTATTTTCCCAGTTTTACTTTCTGAGAAACGGGTATTGTCTAGGTATCCGTCTGAGTTGGCCGTCAAGGTACCCACGATTGGCCAATCAGTATGCTCAGAAACGCAATGTACTGTGCGTAGCTCGGATAATTGCCAAGCAAAGAAACACGTGAAAGTGATGGCAAATAGTTTGTTACAGCATTTATAGAAGACCATTATTTGTTCACTTGTAGGAGCTCCAATTCAACTTCTTGGCTTAAATTTTGTATTGGAGATCTCGTTATCTTTCCCGTAGGTGCATTCCTCTCAGGCTGCAAAAGGTCTGACGCCTCCTCCTCCTGACTTAAGTTGTTGGTCTTTCCGTTTCGCCAATCAGATGACGACCAACCCTGTCCCAGAGTTTCAGTCTCTCTCCAACTGACAATTCCAACAAGACAAACAAAGCACATATATTAGATGCCGGTTGTGTGTAAGCGAGAAACAGAAAGTTGCGACCGTCAAGCATATGTCTGCAGGAAACCTGGAGTTCACAAAATGATTTTCTCCAGAAATCATTTGGTTAGCTGTACATCCAATCAAAACAAAAGTAAGAAACACAGACTGAATTGAACCATTCACTTCAAGTAATTCCCCGGCAACCTTCAATGCTCTAGTTTTCCTATGTATCCCCTGAAGAGTCATGGAACAGTGTTGAAGAGTATTTTGCAACATTTCGGACGAAGATAAAAAAGGATGATAACTAATCGCTGTTTAGAGAAAAACACCACGGAAAATACGGCAATTTCCAACACAGTATACAAAGCAATCGATAGACGATCTAACATTTCCCTTTTGACTACACACAACATACGAAGGAATGTACTAAATTTTATTCCACCGTTATCCCAAAAACCAAACAGCAAATATAATGAATGTGCAAAAAGCAATGCATGTGTCTCACTCCAAACGCACATGGAGACTTTCTCTCCAAGGCTGTAGGAATAAAAAACCGTAAAACATTCAGGTGCTTCATCATTCGTTCAAAAAAAAGTATTCTCATTCACATCCGTTTCCACACCTTCGCCCATTTTCTCTGCAGGCTGGACTCAGAAAGGCACGGTACCGGACAGACATGAACGCACGCCTATCACTGTATTGTACACTTGTTACACATTCCACATTTCAAACCATTTTAAGCCATATGGCCTCAGCATTTTCCTTATTCCACTTACACTGACACAAACCAAATAAGATAAACACTTTTCTGATCACCCTGTGCTTCGGTTGCACAGTAGAATGAGACCAACATCCATCTGGACAAAATAGACTCAAGGAATATACATCAGGTAATGAACCTGCTCTTCAGCCACACAGCTCAAAAGATTATAGTATGCCCAATATATCCTCAATCGAGCAGAAATGTAAGCGGATCGTATAACACATGCCTGGCTCACAGTCCCTGCTAACCAGTTCCATCATCTGCCTCACCTTGCCCCATTAAGATATTTACTATTTGAAGAATTCTACAATTGCGAAAACAAGTGATTTGAGGTCAATAGAGTCGTGCAAGATGGTTTGCCAAGATCATACACACTTCTCGATACGTGAAAGTGACAACTGAATGAAGTTTAGTTAAAAGAAAATGAAGAAGGGAGGGGAGGGAGATATAGTCCACATTTTATTTTTGTTTGATGAATATCAATCAAATAAAATTAACACTATTTTTAACGAATGCCCTTCTAAACACGAAGAACGCATCTGTACTTGTGCAGTCTTTCGTAAAGTAAGGTACGTTAGCTTCAGTTTTTGTCTCTAAGAAGAATATTTGTAAAACATCAGAACTTTTTCTGTGTTTGAGCTATTCTGGCCCATGCAATATGTAGTAAGAAAGTGTAGCTTTGATTCGTCAATGAGCAAATTTATGAAAAAATCAAGTTGGGAACCTCTTTCCTTTCAGGACAATTCATATGTCTTCTGTTACCTCCTTCATGCTGGAAATTTTGTTTCGCTGGCTTCTAGTAAACTAAGGGATGTTCTGTCCTCTCAATTTTTTGACATAACAGGTAACCTCTGTTATCTTGGCTTGAAAAGCTCACAGGTTGCCCTTGTTCCCATCCTAGAAACATCAGGTGTCTTTTTCTTCTCATGCTTACATAACAATTCCGTGTGGTTTATTTATTTTCTATTGTCTTTGTTTGTTTGAGGAAAGTCTACTTTGCTCATGACAGCCTCCCACTTCGTTGAAATGTTTTAAATTTCGTTGGTTCCTATAATCTGGATATTTCAGGTGAATAATGATGTGGACTACTTCGTCTAAATTGTCATGGTAAGTGCCAGAAGCAAGTGACAACCAACATAATAAGGGCAATGTCTCATTAGAACCATTGCGCATGGAGCACCTTCCATTCTCTGAAAACATTTGCCAAGGCTTCAGTTAAACAAGTTGTTTTGTAAGCATATGACCATACCTTTCTGCATGGCCGTGTCGCTCAAGGTAGACAACAAGCCCCCCAAGCATAAGAAACCAGCCCAGAATTCCCCAGGCCAACCACTCCACAGTATATCCGTCGCCTCCATACTTGTTCTCCAAAGTCACAAGTCCCGATATGAGTGCTAAAGCGGCAACTCCCAGTCCTATTCTCCCGGACAGCCTGCAGTCCATTGAAGCAAATGAGCCGTGTTCAGTGAGGAGAGAGAGGATAACCACATTGCAGGAGACAAGTTTGTGCCAAGCTCTTCCGTGACTACAAACATCAGAAGAGAGAGACTGAATTTCTTAGGAAACCAAGCAGATACTTTAAGACTTTCACAAACCTCAGCACTGTTAAATCCTGAAAAGCAATACTCCGAGCTAATGTACAAATGAGATAAGTGGCTTGCTTATTTATGCAGGAAAAAGAAAATCATGTGATCGGTGACAGACATGTGAATCCATTGCCAAATTATCCGTTCGCCTCCCACACGCTCCCCCACAGTCGTTTTCTGGGGACGGAAGTATGCGTTGATGGGTTGCCAAAGGCCAATCAAAAATGCCACAAGGCCAATTTTAGAGTGTGTACTTGAGAAATCAAAACTGCCAACGTTACAGCCCAAAACAAAACATCAGATAATCAGTTATTTCCTGTGGAAGACATCGCTGGATGACCCATGTGGTTTTCTCCTAAAATCATCATTGCAAACTTCGTGTCTATTCTACACAATTTGCTGTAATTAGTTTAAACCATATTCTAAGACCTATGGCAAAGAGATTAACAGTGTCAAGTGAAGCAATTACTAGATGACAGCATATGGACTACATATGTACAAAAAAGCCCTTCTTTTTGTGTACAAATGAGTTAAGACGTATTTTTCTATAAACAAAATATGATTACATTGCGTACAATAACATTGCCCGTACTCTACTATTTCATATAAGCTATATGGATTTTTTAAGAAATTTGATTGCAGAAAAAGGAAACAACAGGGCCAATGGGCTGGTTGTGGAGAATTCAATCCTGTAAAATCGAAACTTTCCTAAAGCAAACAAAAGCTGGCTGGATTTTCCGAAAACCTATAAAAGGATGACAGTCATAAGAGCTTTCAATTAAAGCGGCCCTATGCCTACAATGTCCAAGATATGTCCCAGAAATTTGATTTTCAGGTGAAGAAACATAGCGAGCTATCCAGTTCGGTTCAGCTCAGTGATCTAAACAGAGCTCAATCATATTACTGTTCAGGACAGCAACAAAAAATTGCTTGGAAGCTGCTACATCCATTAATATGTCCATACATAACCACAAAAAAACTTAACTTCTGAAACACAGTTCTGGAGAATCGGCGGTTCTGGTTCGATACACAACACTAAGACATGTCGTGGATAAAAATCTAGAAACACAGAAAAGGAGTTTCTTAAATACAGCATATTAGGTGCACCAGTCCAAAGAGAGTCCATAGAAAGTAGCCCAAGCATTTCCTCGAGGAACACAAAATGTGCACATGGCTCATGATTACAGCTCTCCAGTAACGTTGCCTAGTGTATGACCTACTAATAGTGTCTGACAGTTAAGCGGCTCCACAAAAGAAGATTGAAACTTACCCATGAAGTTCCCCCATAGCAAACAGGAGGCCCAAAACCGCCACAGCTATTCCCGAGCACTGTGTATACACGTGGATACTGCAAATGGTGTTGAACAACACAAAAAAGTACAAATCACTAACTGCGCATACAAACGGGAAATAAAGATCATCGTATCGATACAATACTATAGAACCAGCAAAGCAAAAGAACCAGGCTTTTTGCTGACGTCCATTAACAAAAGACATGACTTGGCTGACCAAGGACTCCTTGACATGCTGTAAAATGAGATAAGGCCTCTATTTTGACTACAATATACCCTCCACCATCCTGTCAACCATCAACTCCATAAATACTTACCGAAACCAGTCATAGGATCTGAGGTAGCGAGCTGACAGCGCTCCTGATGGCATGAGAATGCCCCAGGCAATGAACATCATGAACCCATGGACCTGCATTTCATAGACAAGATCCCGATACCACCAGCTACGTTATCAACTGGTTGCCACACTACAATAATGCTAAACAAGATTACAAGTATCCACAGCATCATATAGCATGCAATCGGGCAGTTTTTCAGAGTTCATGCCAATCTTGAGCAATTGCAAGGATAAGAATTTGTAGCAGTCATTAAATTGCCTGAGGAATAAAAGAAGTCTCGGGAGATCAACAACCGCTCGCTCTTTCTCCATTCATTCCATTCATTCTCGAGTTCGTAATAACCAGGCTACAAGTTAAAATTGATGAGCATCGTAGTGCATGCAATATTTGATTTGGCCAACAAAAAAGGTTCACAGTGTTATAATAACTCTTTAAAATCGACACAAAACATTTAAAACGAACAATAGTGCAAGGTGACCATGATATTACAATATTCAATACCGATATATGCAAGCCTTGACAAATGCATCGGAGGGCAAAACCTCCTATGGTTTGAAATTGCTAAACCGATGGGTATTATTTTGATAATGCAATGAGCCGGTGCCAACAATTTAACAACGCTAATTACTTCTCAAAAAGTAAGAAAATAGAGCGCATCAAGGTGGCTGTAAAATAGATGAACAAATGCCTGTTACCCAATATATGTTTTATAATCAGTTTTTGATTGCCTTGAGCACCACTTAATCGACCAAAAACATCACAATCTGCTTAGACACTCCTTCCAATATCATAGATGATAATGAAAATGATGACCAGTTATATTGATTCGTGGTTTGTGGTTCGTGTATTTCTATAAGATTTAGCCACTCAATTCCTAAAATATAATCCATATAAACCATACTCTACCTAAAGGAGAACAGGTTGCCCAGCATTTTTGACACAACAGCTGAGGAGGGGTTCAACATCCAGTCGGACAACACATCTGAATTTAACTTAAGTTTCCAAATCATAAGAAAAATAGTTGTTAAGGGCCTAATAAGTTTGGTTGCAGGGTGTACCGCAAAAACTGGTTGTAGCATCTCCACCTCTGCAGCACCTGTCTGCAAGTAGATTAAAGTGGCTTTGCTGCTAACAGCCGAGTGCATATTGGCATTTGTGAGTGTGCCTGGTTCAGGCAAACCTCCAAAGAGATCCCATCAGAAAGCGTCCCTTGTTCTTCTCTCCTAGCTCAGTTCTGTTCCTGTCATCTACAGGAGAATAGACAGCTGGCATCAAATGCACACCATCGAAATGCGCCAAGAAAATGGCAATTGAAACAGAAAAACTATAACCAGTGGTTGTACATTCAACAGCAGGCTGACATGGAAGGAAAACGTGAAAAGAAAGAAACTAAAGAATTTCATTCAAAGGTGATAGAGCTCTCATGTATCAACAAAAAAAGAGAACAGCATTGCAGTAGAAGATAAATTCAAGGAACCTCAAGATCTTCATGCAACATCACCCACGATCGCCTAAAGTCACCTAAGGACGCCTCTAGTACAGCTGAAGGAAAATCACCTTCAGTCCAAAAAGTACCCATGCACCAGAGCACTTTCAGAGGCTCCTGTGGATCAATGACATTGCATCGAGTACCGCATTCACTGGGCTTGAGAGCCCGGCTGAACTCGAATGTAGTTCTACCATCTTCCACTAAGCATTTGGTGAGAGTGAGCTCCTGTGTCCAATTATGGACCCCATTGGCATCACGAGCATCTATATAGTAGGTGGCCACTTTGCCAACCCCATCCTCCATCCACCCAACGTAGGCAAAAGAGTTCACCATGCCACTAAAAGAACCTCCCAAACAACCAATCAATGTAAAGTACTCAGGAAAATCTACCTGAGTTTCACAAAAGTGACAGGCTGTAAGGCTGGGCTAAAGCTGGGTGCCAGGATGGTTGTTAACTTGTTATGATAGGCCCAGAAAATCGGCTATCGAATATAATGAAATATGCAATAATGACGACAGGCAAATAGAAAAGAAACAGAAAAGTACCCACCAGAACTGGTCTAGGCAATACATTCAGGGCCAAAACATTTTTTATAAACGGTTATCGTAACCTTTTGCCACACCACTGCAATATGTTTCCACCTAAAACACTTAACCTGCTCCTTCTGAACATCACAAAACAAACTAGACACTTTTTTTTTCTTTTGAAGCCAACAAGTATCTCAGTATCTACCAGACAGATTTTTAGAGAAGAACAGTCAACAAACCTGCCAAATGCCAGACCGAGATAGCCACTAGGTCTTTCACCCCGTACAGCAAAGGAGATGTCTGTTGCTCTCAACGTCCAAAATAGTGTTACCTTAACACCCCATTTATCAAAAGCAAGCTGGTTTATTTCAGGCTATGTGACAAGGGATCGGAAAACGTATTCAAAATAAGCCCAGCTTGGTCAACATTGAAAATTGCCCAGCTTGGTTTACTTCAAAAGATTTCAATTCACCCATAAAGTACTGATTTCCAGAAACATCTCTACCTGTGTCTATGCAATCTGTTAAAAAAAGTCAACAGAAGCCACACAGGACAGGCGTATTCAATATAAATCACTCCTAGGAATCGAACTCAAATTGTTGACCCATGCTTAGGACACACAACAAGGAGATCAAAAACAAAAATTAAGTTCCACTTAACGAGGTGATTTCAAAATGGCTATTTTGCATATATTCAGTTTGAGCAAAAGTGTGGGAGCTGAACCTTGTCATCTGCGAGAGAGACACTATTGGCGTACATATCTGACAGCCCTCCATCCACCACCTGAACTTGCCAGCCCATCTTTGGCTGCTCGTACGACTGCCTTCCAGTCATAGGCCCCAACATCCAGAAAACCCACCAATAATTTCTGATTAGTACGCCAAATTAGAGCACATAATTGTCGAATCAAATCCACGTGAACTGAATAATAGATTAGCATTCCATATTAGCGTTTAATGATTTTTTCACCATTTCAATCAGCTTTTTTTTTTGTGCACACGTGTCTCATTTTCATTTGGAGGGCAGCCAATCGGAAGGTAAGAACCGCAACTTTCCATCACAACCGTCGGATTAATATTACGAAAAGTGTGCATAGAGAAAAATTGATTTAAAGGCATCGCTAACAGCAATACATTATGTAAATCTAATGTATTCCTAAGCACTGATATATCTAGAAAATCATGAAGCCTAAAATAGAAGAGCTTGCATGAGTGAACTAAGAATTCAAACTCCCTTGCAGGCAATATGTGCCCAACTATTGTTATCTCATATTGGTCAACTCCCAACACTCCAGTATAATCACAACGAGCCATGCAAAAAAAAAACGAGCCAACGAGCCATGCCATGTGTTGTTGTTGTTGTCAATTTAACATATTAGTGCTACTCATATTGCACATTGGGATGACGAAGTATGTTTAGAGCTTTATTGCCCTTGTTAAAAATAGAAAATAGTGAGAGGCTACACAGTAATCTAGGCTGCAATATCTTACAATTTAAACCAGTTGCCCAGCTATAATTAAATACTGTACAATGCACGCACACACATACTGACAGTAAACATCACAAACCTTTACATGTAGGCAAATATTAGGTTTTTAGCCTCAAAGAGATTGAAATTCCATGGAAGCAATTCTAATCCCCTAGAACTAAATATTCCCTTGTTTGTGTTGCCCCATTGCTACAGCAAAGGAAACCTAGCCTGATACATTTAAACTGCAATCCCATGGAGTAGAGTACCCTCAAAACACAAAGAATCTACCTACCATACAGTACATGGCAAGTTTATGGCCATTTAAACTAGAAGAGACATTTAAGAAGCACGCTAAACAGTACACTTAGCCACTATAATTACTTTCGGCTCCAACTAAGAGTCTTATTATAAATCTCAAATGACAAAAGATGTGTTATTCCAACAAGAATTGGCCATAGCTGCTCAGCCCCAATAACTGAGCCGTCCAATTGAAACTCAGCTAGTCTCTGAACTCAATGCAATTCAAAATCAGAAAAGGTGCTAAATCGAATCCTATCAGGCTATCCCATGTATGTGGTTAGGTGGACCTTGGTACTCCAAATAAACTCTGAATTTAAGCTGTCTATAGCAAGTGGTTGCCATAAATTCTATGTCCACTGAGTTATGCTGTCATCTATCACCACAATTGGTCCTTCCTCTCCAGTCAATTTCTGTTTAGGCTCTATAGGAGCCACACTACCCTTAGCATCTGCCAACCAAACCTTTCAGCATATAACCTTTTTTTTGAGTGAGCCTAATCACTCTCCTCTCTCAATCCCTCTTAAGTTGTGTTCTAGGTGGCTTCTCCCAAGTCTTTCATCTCGAAGTTTGAGTGTAGAGACCTTTTTATATCCTCTTTTCCTTCAACATACTTACTCAAAAGAAGAGAGGGATCTATATAAACTGCAAGCAATATGACCTTTTGAGTACCTTCTGCATTCAATACATACGCTGAATTATACTTACTGAAAATGAGAAGGTGCTCGTAAACTGCAAAAATTACTGCTTTTCGACTAACCCCTACATTCATTAGATAAATTGCAAGAGATACGACATTTTAAGTGACTCCTCCATTTATTACATAAACTGAATCATCTGAGCTAATTCTGGTAATCCGCTGGTCATATAAAAAACACATCTACTGCCTGGGAGCCTGCTTAAAACCATATAAAAAAACCAGAACACCTAACTTTTGTATGCTCCAGAAAACGTACAGGAAACTCAGTGGAATGACTTATAGACACTGAAATACTCAGCAGATAAACTAAATAAGGAAATTGCAGAGCTCTTCATCATGCTACGTCCATAATACACAGCT
This sequence comes from Zygnema cylindricum, assembly GCA_037447655.1. Classification (NCBI taxonomy): domain Eukaryota; kingdom Viridiplantae; phylum Streptophyta; class Zygnematophyceae; order Zygnematales; family Zygnemataceae; genus Zygnema; species Zygnema cylindricum. The sequence continues at coordinate 198,739 of JBBHKE010001362.1, read as the reverse complement.
TGAAAACGAAATTGAAAAAGTGCCTTTCCATGAGTGTTCGGTTCTATACAGTTGACCAAGAGGAGAAAATCACGAAAATCCATAAATCCTGAAGTCATGAATTCCTGAAATGGACATTTTTAGAGAGTTTTGTTGCCAAAAAAAAAATGATGATGGTGAACTTCTACAAAATAAATTTTTAGAGAAAGATGAGGGATAGACGGTTGACAGTCGAAGAAGACAATGTCTTTCATTTTCTTTTTTTCTCCAGCTTTTGCATGCTTTCGCAAGGTATGTGCAACAGTATGTTAATCCTTACAGGTACACTGACTTCTCCTACGATCAAACAATCTTAAAATGATTAAGTGAATTTGACTTTTTTATTAAATTTCAAAATAATTTTGAGGTAATGGGTTTCTTTAACAGGTGCAGATGAGGATAGAATGTGGTACTGCTGCTGGCTGTTATTTCGAGATTTTACTCCTCTTACCTTAAATCCTTCAATCGTTTGCTCATGTTTTAACCATTGAAAAAAAATTGCTCTAATTACGTATTTTGATTTATGGCTGGTTGTCTTGTGGTAGATCAGCTTTCTGGGTCGGCTACAGTGCCCACCTGGTAGTACACTATATCTGGTGTGCTGCTGTTGGGTGTCCACGTAAGATTATACGGAACTGCCCGGACCCCATGTGCGTCTATGCCACCCGCAAAAATTACTTCGTTTTTGTTCAACTTTCCACCAATAGGATCGGATGTAATATAAAAGGGAACGTCATGGCCGGCCTGTACGGAGAACTGCACAGGCACTCCCCTTTCCACCTATCCACCCAAGGCCAAGCCCAAGCCAAGGCAGCAAACCCAAGTCAGATCATGTGGATGTCCCAGTTCACAAATCCGACGGATGAACGCATATGTTAATATATAAAAGTTAAGGCATATGTTTGAATTCTCTTGTCACGGAAGTATGGCCACCTCATTTTGCAACTCAAAAACCATAGCCAAGTAAGATTCTTAGGGGGGAAAAAAAAACTTTCAATGCCTCAGTTAGGAAGTGAACTAGCAAGTGCCTTAGAAAACTCTGACTGCCTTATCAGAATATGTCTTCATGAGACCATCTGTTTCGTGCATACGATAACCAATTACATCTCAAAATAGTAGAAAAAATTCAAAAGTTCAATTCGTTCTTGCTAGCTTGACATAACATCTTGCGCAATGATGCAAGATGGTTTTCAATTTTGCAGACTGTGCAATACTTTACAAAATGGGCACAAGCTCATCCAAATTTCCATATTTTACCTTATCTTATCTTATCTTATCCATGACAAGCGTCCTGAGCCACATTCTCACCTTCAGCACCGGAGCTTCAAGATTATTGACAAAAAGGCTTTTGCCAGGGGATGGTGGGTTGGGATAGTGGACAGCTTCGGCTGACGTGATAATAAACTCAGATCCCCTATCGGCAACAAGAACCAAGCCGGAATTGGGAGACAGGGGAACCAGTACACTCTGGCAGTCATCCATACTGGTTGCCAAGTTCAGGGGCGCCATTCCATATGCACCACCCTCGGGCATTCCATGGTTTGTTGGAGTCATATGTGGGTTCCTGCTGTCAGGAGGCCGAAGGGTCCCTATTGCCCAAATAATGCTGTGATGTTCCGTGAGGTTGTCAGCGTGGTCAAATTCGGGATCTGGGCTCACCAGATTCACTCGAAAACGGATCATAGTGTTCAACACAAATGTAAAAAAAAATAAAAAATGACTTCAGAAACGAGCAGGAAACATATTTGGGAAGGATATTGCCCATCCTGGTTTATTCTACACAAGTTTGCCTACCATAGCTTCTATAGAAATCATTTGAATTTTGATAATAATTTAGCTCTTCAAGCATCCTGTTCAATCAAGAACTGTCCTAAGTTGTGGCTTCATTTGAAGCAAGTCCACTATTCAGGTATGACAGGCTTCTGAGGCATGCCAGTTTACTTTTTTTTTTTGCAATTCAGTCTCAGGTCACACTCATATCGTTGAGGTCAGTTAAACTTTCCTCGATGTTATAAGAGCTTAATATCAAAGCATCATCTTACTCTCCTCCGAGGATGACCAGCCATTCAAAGAAACCTCAAGTGTGATAGGCCACCGTCAACGAGTCCTTACCATCAATTCGCTGACCATGAATAAGCTTAACATTGTTAACACTGGGACCGCCCCCGCTTAAAAAGGAGTCTGGGCAAACTCCCATCGGTGATTTGGCGTCCCAGTTGCATTCTTCCTTTGCGCTTACATAATAGTCCTCCGCAAAAGGATCTCCCTGTAAAATCAAGAGACGTGTATGGCTGTTTAACACCTGCCGGATGTGTACACAAACTATGTCTGAAGTTTCTCCTTAAAAAACCCACGAAAAAAATTCATTCCAAGATTCAAACTGATACTTTAAAAAAATAGTATATAACATGGAATGGTATAGAGAAACAAAAAAAGTTGAAAAATGGAGGATACATATTCTGCGGAATGTACATGATGACCAAGATTATTGCTTGTCATCATACGTATGTCATACAAGTTCTTTTCCTTTCTGAAGACCAGAAAACACAAAAACCCCGTAGTTGTTGTCCCACACCTCAAAAAATCATACGACTTAGGGAGTATGTTTCATTACGCAACTGCTGCAAATAAACATCACGGAATAGCTCACATGAACTTGAAAATTGTTTTTAGTAAATTGCCAAACAAAGGCATCAGGGAAATTAACGTACTAGCTAAATAGACAATGGAGAATGCAATGACAGCGAAATATTCTCATTTATTGCACTCTTTTAAACCCCTTCAAGAAACTAACTTATGGTGGTCATTATCAAACTAATAGCATGATGCATGTCTGGATGCTTGAAGGATACAATGATTTCAAAACGACTTAACGAGATATCAACCTGGAAACGAAAGAAAATCGATAACAAGGAGCCTATAACGAAGCAGTCACATTGAAAGTAAAAACTAGGAGGTAACTTTAAGCCCAAGGCTTGTGATGAATGGCAACGAGCCGCAATATCTGAACAGTTTTAACAGTATGAACGAGCTTTTCAGTGGTAATGGACAGGGTGTGAAGCAATGTAACTATATTTAATGCATAGAGGCACACCTATATTTATTTTCTATTCTGTGATTCAGAGACAGGCCGTCCTCAAAAAGTTCGGGCAAGGTTCACATTAAAAACTTAAACACTCGCTCACACCTTGAAACATGAGAACACAAACCAGCTAATGCATAAGGGATAATAGTGAACAGAGTGTACAAATAAATTCATATTGCAATGAAAAAGTTACTCCAGAAAAAGTTAGGTGATCTACTAAACAGCCAAGTGAAGTAAAAGCAAATTACAGTGCTAATACAAAGCGATAATAGCACCCGGCTCCCAAACCAAATATACCATGCCAACTCATGTTTTTCACTTTAACAGATGCAATTGATTCACCATTAAACCATTCCTTATACTTTGGTTCAACCTCAGCGAGGACCACATGAATAGCACTTAGCCATAAAACTACGACATATTTGATTCAGAGCTGTACACCAATGTATTTTTCAATACTATTACTCATCTGTAATGCCCAGAAAATCTGTACAAAGGAAAAGGGTGACAGGCACGACCTATCCTCTCTGTTGAAACGCAATGCAACCAAGGAGTGAAAGGCCTCTCACATTCGTGTCAAATCCCGCGATAACGAGGTTCGCATACATCATGTGATCAATAGTCTCCTCCAGATCAGGCCACCCAAACCCCAAGTAGTCTGTGGAACCCACAGCTGCCTCTAGCCCTATGTCCACAGTAAAATCGGTTATATTTAAGGTCCACCTGACGCGGTACCTATGGCTCAGCTGCATGCAGTTGTCAAACATGGTCGGCTGCCACCGGCCAAGTTTCTGAGGAGCTGGTGGTGGAGGAGAAGGTGACGATAGAGGTTGAGATGGAGGTGAGGGTCCTGCCATTGGAGAAGGGCTTGGGGCCACTGTTGGAGCCAGTGGACTAGGCACAGAAGAAATTGGAGGTTTTGCGGTTCCTGCGGTTCCCATATCAGCTCCTGCTGGCGGCGGATCTCCCTTTCCATATCCACCAGGATTGGTTGAATAATCACCATCATCATTACCACCTGGATCGTCTTCTGGGCTATTTTCATCCTCATCGTCGACATTGTTTTCTTTTGTTTTATTTCCATAATTCAACTCTATATGACCATAATCTGAGGCAGTCGCCTGGGACCATACTGCCAAAATGCCTATTTTATCCCATGTAGTATTTTCCAGCTCCACCTGCAGCCAAAAAAAAAACCTGTGCACCTTCAGTCTCACGGCCGCAAGCAACGGGACTTTGGCGTACGCTAACCACAGCCACAAGCCAAAATTCAACTTTGCTACTCTGGAACCCCGGCTGTATTGCTGATCCATCCTGGATTTGTCCATAAAACGGCAAAGCTTCTTTGTTGACAAAACAATTTGCCAATTTGCTTTGAGCATAGACAATGATAATGGCAATAAGGCATTGGAACCTCACAGTCATAGTCTGACCGTTGAATGTGCCTATAAGGGGCTCTTTATTGACAGGCTGCCCTTGAAGCATATCTTGCAATGAGTCTGATTGTGCTCCCCACCAATACACTTCCTTGCCAGATATCATGTCAAACCCTTCCACCTGACAAAAGAAGCAACAAGCACAAATTAGAGAGTGCGAGGAAAATCTTCAAGCCAAATAAACTTGAGACGCAGAAAGCGTTTTTGAGATATCGTGAGCATAAAAAGTCATAAAGTGTTCCCAAGTCTGCCAACTAGCTGAAGTGTGAAAAATTTCAAGGGCTAATAAATTTGTTGTCTTACATAATAAAGGGAAGGGGAACTTTACTGACAAGTGCAAACTCGTTCGGACTCAAGGTTGATGAGACAATTAACATCATAAACCAGTTCAAAGACTTGATGCACTAATTTGGCCAACGTTGTACGGCATAAGTTGCAATATATACTGTATTCACTAGGCTAGCAAGCTGGATAAAATTCCCTCTTAGAGATAACACTAGCTCTATCTTGGCATATTCGGAGCTCAATTATGATGTTGGTTCCATTCAATTGTGCCTGGCTGTTACCAAATGCAACAATTAAAGCTCTAAACAGCTACACTAGAAACTAGGGCTGGAAAAAGGTGTAAAGATCGGAAGATACCTTGAACGAGCAGTCGTCTAGAACCTCGATCGAGCCTCGCAGCTGGTGCTGAAGCATTTCTAGATCGGCTCGGAAGCCGACCAAGGGACTGTCTTTCGGGCATGGTTCACCCTCGAATTCGTCGGTGGATCCCGCCACAGTGCCAAAACATAGCAGCAAAAGAAGGGAAGCCTTCCAGTAAAATTTGCCAGCTGGCGATGGCCAGCTGGCATAAGACCTACCTGATGTAGACCTCATGCAGTTACAACTAAGCACAAGGTGAACTACTTTTGCTTAAACTATTTTTAACTTCACATGTTGATTCAAATTTTAAGAGCCCCCATTTACTTCTCTCCAAAAAAATGCAGACGGGCTGATCAGCCTCGGCAGAAAAATGGAGGTTGTCTGCTGTGACAACAGTCTGGATGCCACGTGTTCGGACAAGGATCCTGCTCAGGACACATAACTGAAGCGGCCACCTGGGAAGAGTCGCCTTCCCATGCCAAGGATCAAAGAAAGCTCAACGTGATAGTGCAATAGAGTCATGGCAAAAGGAACAATTTTGAGAAACGAAACGCAATCCTATCAACGGTAAGCGGACTCCCCATGTTCAAACTTCAAATCCGCGTAGGTGGCAACCCTTTAGTGATGACACGAGCTTAGAGGAAGAGCCGTAAAATGGTAAGTCATGCGGGGGGGCTCATGCGAAAATGTGTGGGCATGATGATCGGTCGCAGTACATGGAGCTGGCTGGGAGCGAACTACATGTCACGTGATGCGATTTGTTGGTAACTTTGTAAAGTCTGTATGCCACGTCGCTGATACGCCAGAGTCCCTAGGAACGCCGTAGACCGTTAAGGGTACAGCCGCTATAGAGTACAGTACACCGCGAATCGCTATTAACGTATTGAACTCTAATTCGGTTCCCAATTTTTTTGACAAAAATCATAGTTCAAATCGTATTTTACGCACGATTCAACCACGTGAATAAGGGCACTTTCCCATGTAGTCGAAACTTTAATCTTGTAACTTTGCTTCTAGCGAAGATTATCCGTACAGATTTCAGAGCATTCCGATGTAATCGCAAATAACTTGTTACTTCAAAAAGTGACAAGCGTAGACATGTAACGAAACATGTGACAAATAAACGGTACACAAAATGTTGCGAAACTTCCACTCGGCTTCAATTTCAGACGTCCACCCGCATGCTGAACAGTTTCTATCATAGTTCAAAAGTAGGCGTTTTTTGGTAGGCCTTTTGTAGGCCGGCGTTTTTTGGTAGGCCTTTTGTAGGCCGCCTTTAGCGTAAGTTGTGTTACGGGCTTTCCATGTGATCTTCTTAGATCGCTATTTCATCAGCGACCGTCCGATCGTCCGAATCTGACGATAGTCCTATCGTAAGTTGTGTTATGGGCTTTTCATGTGATCTTCTTAGATCGTTACTTTCATCAACGACCGTCAGATCGTCCGAATCTTACGGTTTAAATAAAAATTCGCTCAAAACTCACATAAAAAGATTTTTTTGTCCGATTTTTTTTTCAAATTTAGACATGACGTTTAATTCTCTATCGATCCATGTGCAACTCAACCCTGTTACTATTTTGTTTCATTTTGCGGCCAATACAATATGGGTCTTAAGGCCATATTGTATGTTTTGCATACAATAGGCATATTGTATGGGCGTACTGTAACAGGATTTCCTACCTCTCTGAAAATCCCATTACTACAAACAATCCCAACCACACATTCCACACATTGGAAAATACACATCCACATTGGACAACACTCACACAAGGATAAACTTTAAATTAGAAGAAGCTTTTGTCCACATAACATTAGATTGGTCTCTTGCCCTCGTGGCTCAACCCTTCTTATTAAAGTGTTTTCCACTACTCTCCACTCTTAATAATTATATCTCTTAACTACCAAAACACTATTTAGCTAGTAAGAGATTTCAATGCAAAATGCCTTTTCTCCAATTTGGTATTAATCGCTCAGGACCAAGATCAGCCGGAATTTCCACAAACTTTTCCAAAGAAAAATATGTCTACTCTCCTCTTACACTTCACTATTTATCCATCATCGCCCTGGACTCGCCAGGCCAGAGTCAACGCTCCGTTTTAACAGGCTTTTACCTGGGCCAATCATTGATCAGCAAAGACTCAGACTGACCAATGCCAAACGTGCGAAATCTCATACTAACTAATTAGCACTTTACTAACCAATCAAACGTTACGTTTCACTACGTAACATTTACGTGCAAAAGTGCGCGCCAAACGAAACGCGACTTCGCACGATCGTGCGTAACAAATTTCGCACGCGAAACTTCCTACGAAATTTCTTTTAGTGAAAGTGACGTTTCGTACTAAAATTTGTACGAAACGAACCACCGTGCATACTAAACGTTTCGTTAGAACTTTATGAAACGTACACGCGTAATTTCGGTACTAATTTGACCCTTAACCCGTTACAATGATACCCACTTGTTATTTAGACCCCACGCTGTCACCTAAATACACCCATCGCTATAACTTTTAAAATATAACTCCAAATAGCGTGATTCTTTCGCGGACGTCTACCAAATTTAGTACTCTATAATCATAACACCTAAATACCCCTTTATAAACAAGTTCGATCAGCTATAACTGTTACACGTACGGTCACCTACTTTTGAACTATGGTTTCTATCACTTCGCAATGTCTGTACACCACATTGCCGACGTGCAGGCACATTGTCGACGTGGAGGCATTACAGATGTTTAGGGCATAGTTCAAAAGTAGGCGTTTTTATGGTCGGCGTTTGGTAGACGCACAAAACTTGGCACAAAACTCACGCATATGAGGCATATTGTATGTGTGTGCGTTGTGCACACCCCTGTACGAACGTACGAATATGACGTATCATCATAATACAGCGCACGCCGTCGAACGATTTTTTTAGCGAACTGACACGGCGTAGGATGACATTCCGCAGGAAAAAAATCCCGGGGAAAAAAAAAAAACGCGAACGTAAGTCCTATCGTAAGTTGTGTTGTGGGCTTTTCATGTGATCTTCTTAGAACGCTACTTTGATCAGCAACCGTCCGATTGTCTGAATCTGACGGTTTAAATTAAAAATACCTCAAAAATCACGGAAAAATATTTTTTTGTGTGAATGTTTTTCAAAATTTAGACATGACGTTTAATTCTCTATCGATAGGTGTGCAACTCAACCCTGTTCCTATTTTATTTCATGTTGCGGCCAATACAATATGGGTCTTAAAGGCATATTGTATGTTCTGCGTACAATAGGCATATTGTATGGGCGTACGCTCACCTACTTTTGAACTATGGTTTAGGGTTTGTGACATTATGACCTCACGCACGTCACGCTCAACTATGACAGCGTCGACGTCACATATTCTAAAACTTTCCGCCATGGTTTTCTGATTGTATTTTTTTGTCTTTTCTCACTCTACTTGCCATCAAGATACGCCTAAAGATAGTCAGAAGAAATTGTCTTCATAGATTTTTCATTTAAAACCATTATTGACGTTTTTCGTTGCAAGAATTGTGAGATAGACGTGGTAGTGGGAGAGGGAGAGAGATAGGGGCGCTTTCACGGACTTCACTTTTACGAAATGGCATCCGTTGGTCGAGACCCCTCCACGGCCACTGTACGGAAAAAAACATACCGAAAAAAGTCACACACAACCTAGAAACGTGCAGTGGGTTTTTTTTGTTAAATGCGCGCACAAAAATTGTCAAAAAAAATCGACACGTGCGACAGCATCTGCATATTCGCTCACCTCATGGAACTATATTTAAAATCACCTCGCGTGGTGATTTTATATAAAGTTTGAAGATGAGCTGAAAGGATGCAAAAGTGGCTTGAATGCGCTAGACGACAAAATGCATCGCGCTAAACGACAAACTGCAATACATATAAAGATTTAAGGTAACGCAACTTGTACCGTGGTATTTTCAATTTTTTGGTACAACCACAGATTTTCTCGTCTTTTTTCCAAGTTATAGAGGAAAACCACATATAATGACTCTAACTTTAACACATGGGAAAGTGCCCTAATACGTAGAAATCAGAGAGGTTGATTTGAAAAAATCGTAAAAATCATTGATGAATTTTTGTCCTTACAATTTCAAATATGTAAAAAAATTGAACTGAACATGTACCGCAGTTAACCCGTTTTCCTTTAAATGAACGGTAAAAAATTATAATGATTAAAATAATTATCACACTTTTCGTGTGTATCAAAACGTCTACATCAACATGATATAGACAACGCTCTCCACGGATACAAACTGAATCTGTAGGGCCAAATTCGAATCATGAAAAAATACCGTTTTTTTGTCAGAATACTATTGTCTATCTGTCTCAGATTGTCTATCTATCTCAAACCTTGTGTCGAATTTGTCTGTCTCAAACTTTGTGTCATTGCCTATCTCAGATTGTTTGTCTCAGATTGTTTGTCTGTCTCAAACTATGTGTCATATTTGTCTGTCTCAAACTTTGTGTCATTGTCTGTCTCCAATTGTCTATTTGTCTCAAACTCTGTCTAACTCATATTGAGATTGTCTGTTTGTCTTCGACTCTGTGTCAAATTTGTCTGTCTCAAACTTTGTGTCATTGTGTGTCTCAGATTGTTTGTTTGTCTCAAACTTTTAACTTGTCTGTATGTCTCAAACTCTGTGTCAGATTTGTTTATCTCAAACTTTGTGTCATTGTGTGTCTCACATTTTTTGTTTGTCTCACACTTTCAAATTGTCTGTATGTCTCAAACTCTGTGTCAGATTTGTTTGTCTCAAACTTTGTGTCATTGTGTGTCTCAGATTTTCTGTTTCTCTCAAACTCTGTCTGTCTTAGATTGTCTGTATGTCTCAAACTCTGTGTCAGATTTGCCTGTCTCAAACTTTGTGACACTGTCTGTCTTAGATTGTCTGTTTGTCTCAAACTCTGTGTCAAACTGTCTGTTTGTCTAATACTATTTTGTCTGTCTAAGACTATTTGACAGGGAGCCATGGCCTTCTCTCTCTCTAACTCTCTTAGAGCATGCAACTGCAAAATAAAAAATGTCACAATAATATTGTATCAAACTGTGTGTCAGATTTGTCTATCTCACACTTTGTGTTATTGTCTGTCTCAGATTATCTGTTTGTCTCAAACTCTGTGTCACATTTGTCTGTCTCAAACTCTGTGTTAGATTGTCTAGGTGTATCAAACTATTTGACAGACAGACATATCCTTCTCTCTATACCTCTCCGAGAGCATGCAACTGCAAATATATATATATATATATATATATATATATATTGTCTGTTTGTCTCATCCCATCAGGCAGTCATGGCCTTCTGGTTGTATCTCTCTGAGAGCATGCGACTGGGAAAAAACAAAGTACACGCCATATGCGGATGACATTTTTCATCATTCAGCATTACAGAAGGTAACATGTTAATAACATAGAAAAATAATCACATTAATCGAAAAAGAAATACCTATATGTCATTCATCTATCTTTATTCTAGATTTTATTCCCCTACATTGAAGTCCATCATGTCTTCACCTAAATCCTCTTCCCCAACCTCCCCGTCCTCTTCATCCCATGCTATCATGTTCTCGTCATAGTGACATCCGTAGTCTTCGTTAACAGTCTGAGATTAGTAAGGACCCATACGAGTTCATTAGCCTCTTTAGCGGTTAACCTGTTTCTTTTCTTATAGTCAATATGGTCATATGTTGACCAATTCTGCTCACATGAGCTGGCAGCTAAGCACTGTGCAAGTTTTTTATTGATACGTCTTGCAAGATAGGGGTGGCAAACCCAAAAAATTGCCACCATTTCCATGCTGGCATCTTCTTTGCACAAGATTTTGTAACCACCCTACCAAAATCTCCCTCAAAACCTCTATATTTTGACAGCTTAACGTGGGCCATATTTGGAAGCATCCTCTCCAACATTGTTTAAAAACCTTCTATAACTGTCAAGCTTGCATGTTGCATATATGCCTCAATTTGGTACCGTGGATAACGTACAAACCCTACCGCATAAATGGGGCTATTGCCATCTTCCACCTCGCCAATGAAGATGTCTTCAACTCTTCCATAATCAGCATGTCGTCATGAATATTATCTCAGCTAGCGCAAGCTAAATTCTCCAAAAATTGTTTAACTGCGTAAAAACTGTGGTTAACCTTCCCCACATTCGGGGCACCTTTGTCGCAGTCCCTCATTAACTGCACCACCAATTCTAAAATTGACACGGCCTTTGTCACTCTAACCGAAAACTCCATGGTCACAATGTGGCACCTAATCTTAGCCCTTTTTGTCTTTTACATAGGCTTGCCCATCTATTCCTTAAATTAATAACCAAACATCAAGCGCTCCAAATTCTCTTTCACATCTGATAACCTCTGAAGTTTATAAATATTATTGTACATGGCTACATTCATGCTATGATTAGTGTTGAATTTCAAAACTTCTTTTGCCTCTCGGATAGTTGTGGAGATAAATGTCAACCTACTCATATCTTCCAACATCAAATGTGGTATATGTGTAGCGCATGGCGTCCATGTGATAAAAAAGGTGCTTTGCTACGAGCAATGAGGGTGCAACGTTGTTCACTAGGGCAAAATCGGCAAAATCGATAACAATCTGCACCACATTCTCCACCCCTACCGCATGCACTCCCTTTTCCAACACCTTAAAAATGTAGTTGGAGTCCTTCATTCGTTCACTACTGTCGTCTACCGTTTGGAACATGTCACCTTTGCAGGTGACAACTATAATATTTAGCTAGGGACTGTCATCTACTTCTATCCACCCATTTGATTTGATTGTGGCATTGGTGACATGAATAGTTTCCACACAACTTGCTAAATATTTCTTCATATACGCCTTATTCTCTAATAGGAGACGGTTTTTTATTGCACTACAGTATGGTAACTTGTAAAAAACACATATATCGCTAGTTTTGTTCACCGCTGGCTTGAAATTGTTGTTCTATAACCAAAGTTAAAGGAGGGGGACCAGCAGTAGTAGTGGAAGTAGACATGGAAAAGAGCAAAAGCTATCAATCACCTACTCAACAACCAACTTTCAGCTTACACAAAATATGACTAAAAAGGCCAAAATGCCTAAAATTTCTCACAGTGATACAAAACAGAGTAAACTGACAATTCCCAAAATTGCAGCAAAAATGACTTAGTAAACCATAAGATATAACTCCTGGAGGTTTCCCAAAAACTGCCCTTAAAATGTCATAATCCCAAAACTGGATGATACAAAATTGTCTAAGTCCTAAACTATATACTCACAGTGAATATCTACTGGTCACACTAATACCGGTGACTGTACAATAGTACTATCTGTTGTTCTGAGACAACTGCTAGTACCGAAGATGAAGAAGAAGCAACAGTAGTAGTCATTGTAGAACAAAACAAGAGAGGAAGCAACCACAAATTACAATGGCAAAACAACAACTTTGACAGACAATAACTTTCAACACATGAACACAATAGTCCTACAAATCCACCACAGTGGAGATATCATACAAAACAACCCACACATAAAATTTCACTTAATTTTGCTCACACATCTGTGAGATATTCAAGGGTGAATTTGCATAAAATTGAGTGTACAGTTTTTCATATCATTTGTTCCTAATGAATCAAAATTTCCTAAGTCCTACTTCTATACACTGAAACTACACTAAGCTGTACGGAGGCTTCCAGCCGTACATCTAACATTCTAACACAACAAATACTGTGAGTATACCTGTATACTGAAGGTATGTCATAAATCTCATTCTCAACACTAAACAACCAATTCAGTATAAACAAAATTCTGTTATACCAAATATTTACACCGAAGTCGCGACAACGTAAAGTGATAGTGATCTAGTCATGCCTCCTCAATATTTGTTGGCGGCGGCTGTCAGCCGTCCGATTAGAGGATTTGGCACCATAGATGTGACTTCACGAAGTACCGTGGTCCCGCCAAATTTCCGTATGTCCACGAAGGACATACTCACGCATTTCTCTCAAGTGACGACGCGTGTCCCAAGTGTGAATGAACCGTGAACTCCCAACTTCACTGTCACACTAATTTTGGTAAGTATTGAACTTAACTCAACCAAAAATAACTTAAGTCCTGAACAGCTCTCTCTCCCTCACAGCTAAGGCATAGAGAGGACTAAAGCTTTTTAAAACAACCCTCCCCTAAAGCTTTAGACTTTGCTAGTCACTCAGTCCACATAACCCTCTCTCTCAAACTTCAATTTGGGTGCAAGTAAAGGTTTCGTCATCATATCAGCCACCATTTGCTCATACGGTAAATAACTCAACTTCAGGACTTTTCCCATCACCTTTTCTCTTACAAAATGTATCTTGATATCAATGTGCTTACTGAAAGTGATGAGGGGATTAGATGCAATAGCGATTGCTGCCTGTTTGTCACACCATACTATTTGTGGTCCAGATTGCATAAAGAGAAGCTCTTGGAGAAGAGAATTTACCCAAAGTAACTCCTTAACAGCCGAGCTGGCAACCTTGTACTCAGCCTCCATGGTAGACTGAGCTGTTACCTTCTGGAGTTTGCTGCTCTAGAAGCAAGTTCCACTTCCGATCTTTAGAATGTATCCGGTGGTGGAGCGTCGGTTGGGCATATCTCCGTAGCTCGCATCGCTCCATGTATGAATTTTGACTTCCTCTCCACCGAGAGAGAGTCTAAGATTTCGAGGTCCTGCAAGATAGCGAAGAACTCTCTTTGGTGCCTTATGGTCCGACTTCCTCAGATTTTGCAGGCTTCGGCTCAAGGCTCCAACTACGGCTGCGATGTTCGGACGAGTACAATTCATGAAATAGATGAGGCTTTCGACAATCTGCCTGGAAAGAATGGAGGACATAAAATCTGCCTCCCCTGGATCCAAAAAATCATCAACCGAAACACCACCATCCGTTTCCGTACCCTCTAACTTCTGCGTGAATTCCATAAGGGTAGCACTCCCCTTTGCTTCTAATATACAAAACTTTTCTAGCATGTTCCTGATTGCTTTTTTCTGAGTTAGATAAATAATTTTATGTTTCCTATCTCTTTCTACGTGAATTCCTAGAATATACTTGGCCTCACCCAAGTCCTTCATTTCAAATCGAGAATTCAGATCTGAATTTATTTTATTAATTTCATTGGTAGATTTGCTAATCAACAGCAAATCATCTACATATTCTGCCACAATAATCACTCCATCCTCACCTTGCATTACATAGACTGAGTGATCTCAACTGATCGTGGTAAAGCCAAGATTGGTTAAAAACTCATCTAACTTCATGTTCCATTGTCTCGGAGCCTGTTTCAGACCATACAAGGACTTCAACAGTTTACAAACCATATTTTCTTTCCAAGTTTTTGCATACATCTCTAGTTGCTTCATAGAAATTACATCTTCCAAATCACCATGCAAGAAAGCTGTCTTAACGTCCATTTGATGCAATTCTATATCCTCTATTGCAGCAATAGACAGCAAAACTCTAACAGTAGGAAAGCGAACCACAGGAGAGAAGGTCTTTTCATAATGAATTCCCTCCTTCTGACTTAATTCCTTAGCGACTAGTCTAGCTTTATATCTCTCAATTGTATTATCAGGATTCAATTTTAATTTGAAGACCCACTTACAACCGATAGCTTTCCGGTTTGGTGGGAGCTCCACAAATTCCCAAGTTTGGGCTTCCATAATTGACTTTATCTCATCATTTGCAGCCAAGATCGAATGATCCTTTTCTGGAACGGAAAAGGCTTCATTAATAGTAAGCGGCTCTTCTGTGCTTGCAGAAAAGCCACTCTAAGTCTATGACTTAGCAAAGAGAGATATCATTTTGGTCAAACACCTAGTTGTCATGGATGAAGGGAAGTCATTTGACCCCTTTAAATATACCAAGAGGATGAGAATCAGATTTGAGTTTGAAGGTGAAAAGGACTCTATCTTTCTCGAAAAGGACATGAGTGAAACAGGTATTGTAGATTCAGGGGAGATCCAAGACACCGGAAACCTCACATGTTCATATGGACTTCGAGGACATAGAAGAGGAGGAAACGAGACCGAGTTCGATGGATACGGGAGGCGCTGAGACAGTAATGAGAAATCCAAGACTTCCCTCCATCCCAGCTTCGGAGTTTGAATAAGGGAGAAGATGCAGCAAATAGATTCAAGAAAAACAGGCCGCTCACAATGTAACTAAGCTATCTCACCAAGATGAGCCTTAGTCATACTCGGAGGCAGGAAACAGTCCGGAGAAAGACAGATGGATTAGAGCCAGAAATGATGAGATGGCCTCTATCATGGAAGCAAATGGGAACTAGCGGACTGTCCTCCGAACAGATAACCGATTGGCTGTAAATGGGTGTTTAAACTAAAACTGACCAATATAATACCATAGAGAGATTTAAGACTCGTTTGGTAGCAAAGGGGTTCACCCAAAAGAAGGAGATTTACTATGAGGAGACGTTTGCTCTACTTGTTCGGTTCCCATCAGTAAAGATTTCATCAGTCTAGCAGCAGCGGAAGACATGGAAATATACCTGATGGATACTAAGACTGCCTTTCTTAATGGTGAGTTAGAGGAAGACATTTTCATGATGCAACCAAAGGGATATGTGGAGGAAGGAGAAGAGAGCAAAGTGTGCAGACTCATAAAGTCTTTATATGGACTGAAGCAGACTCCTCGATAGTGGAATAACAAACTAGATGAGTTTCTCACCGGTTTGGGATATATGCAGATCAGTTTTGACCATTCTATCTATATGTTTGAGGATGAGAATGGTGTCATTTTTATTGCAATCTATGTGGATAATCTACTTGTGTTCAGTAAGTCTTTGGAAAAGATCAATAGGCTAGAGAAAGATCTTAGAATCAGATTTGATATGAAGGATTTAGGTGAGGCAAAATACATTTTGGGGATCCAAATGGAGAGAGATAGGGGGAAAAGGATTATTAGACTTACGTAGAAAGAAGCAATAGGTAATATGCTTGAGAAATTCTAGATGGAAAAGGCTAACAGTTGTACCACTCCCATAGACTTGAAAGAAGTAGGTGATGGGAGGGTAAAAGAAAGAGTGATGATCTTAGATGATCGGATGAGTCCAGAGGAGAGAGAGTTTATGAAATCTATCCCTTATAGACAGGTCGTAGTTAGTTTGATCTAGTTTATGAAGTGTACCGGGCCTGACATAGCGGAAGCAATTGGAGTACTCAGTAGGAGTCTTAATGATCCTAGGAAGAGAGACTGGGAGGCAGTCAAGAGAGTCATGAGATATCTTGTGGGAACCACTGAGTTATGGTTGCATTTGGGAGGGGAGCACACTAACATCACTACTTGGAGTGATGCTTGTTATGGGGACGCACCTATGAGAAGATGCACTTCTGGGTATATGTTGTATGTGGGGGAAGGTGCTTGCTGTTGGAGCAATAAGCAACAAAAGGTGGTTGCTGTGTCTACTATGGAGGCTGAGTACATGGCCTCTTGTTCTGCTGCGAAAGAATTGATGTGGGTTAAGAGCTTGTTGGAAAAACAGGGGTATATGAAGGGGGGAGTGCATGAAGTGTTTTGTGATAATCAAGCTGCCATTGCAATTGCAGCTAATCCAAAACAGCATGTCAAAGTTAAGCATATGGACATAAGATTGAGTTTTGTGAGGGAAAAAGTTGAGAATAAGATTGTGAATCTTGTATATAGATCTGATGACGAAATGGTGGCTGATATGATGACAAAACCAGTGCCCTCTCCTAAATTGAAATATTGCAAAGAAAAATGTGGACTAAAAGTGAAGTTAAAATTAGACTAGAAAATAAGGGGAGTGTTGAAATTAATAGATTTCTAGAGTATTTTCTAGGTATAAATATATTTGTATAAAAGGAAAAGAAAAGGGCGGACAGCTTGCCTCCACCTCCTCTCTCTAGCTCCCATACTTGTTGTAGTCACTGAAGGATAGAGTGAGTGGTTGACCCATGGCTGTCTTAGTTCAGCTGGAAGGACTAAAGAGTGACTAATGTCACTCTCAACAAAAGGTTGAGTCCGGCAGGACTCGAACCTCCGACCGGTAGAGTACGGCGTAGCCGTTAGCTCTAACCAGTCTGTCGTAGAAGTCCGTTAAGTTACATAGGGTTTGAATTGTGTTTAATGTTTTACGTAGTTTTGTAACCAATTACCTGAAATGTAAACAAAAGAACATAGAAACAGTTAAAGTTTCAGTGCGGACGTCATTTCGCACGAAACAAATGAATCGGACATTTGTTTCGTCGGCCAACATTTAATGTCGGAATTAATCCGACGACATACATCACTGCCGAGATCGCAAAATGATCACTTTGGCGTTTATGGACGTGGCATGACCTTGCGCCGCGTGGAAAGATGACATTCGGTAGCGGGAATTCTGCAGAACATACGGACGAGTGGAAAAGTGACACGCGTCCACTCAGTGGCCTTGTCGTACACAGGCCGTACAGAAATGACATCGGCCGTAGTACCTTCTGTACTTTACAGTCATGTGATTGGTTTGTACCTCAGTAGATAAGGGTTGTGAGGGGGGTGTAGGACTTGGAAAATTTGGTAGGTAGTCACCTCTCTCTAAGAGAGCTTTGTATAAAATTGGAATTTATGCCTGCTCATAACTTATCGGTTGGTTGGCCGTTTTCTGTGATTCTTTTTGCTACAGACTCAAAGGAGTCCAGGCTGCAGAGGAGTGCAGTCAAAATGTTTGTTTGCCTTCTTGGGCAGTAGTGGTTTTGGCTTGAAGTGGGTTAGTTAAAAACTATCTAGAGGCTTTTTGTATTTTGTAGTCCAATAGAGGACACATAATTGCAACTACTTAGAAAATATTCTAAGTTATTTAAGTCTTTTCTCACAGCCCTATCTATTAACATAAAGATTTCCAATTAAAACAGAAATATGGGTCATCTAAAAGTTTGAACGGCAATCGATTGGCGAAAAAAGTCGTGGCACGGGCTAAATCTACCTAATTATTGTTTTGCACACTAAATGCATTTTGTATTGTCGTATAAACAACTTACTTTGGTCCTTGAAATTGGTGGAAAATTGTCTATGTGTTCATCTAGATCACAGTTTACATGTTTCTAAGAAGAATTAGCCGATTCTTCTTTCTACACCGCAATAAACGCCTCCTTCACCTTGGCTGGAAATTCCAACAAATACAAACACATAATTAGTTGTCTATTAGAATCTCACCGTCTAAATCCTTCACGTGGTCCCACTCCTCTCCTCAATTTCTAAGAATGGTTGCTTCTTTCAAAGTCTATAACTTCTTCGACAAAGGTTTCAACGACGATTTCACGGTCTACTGCCGTGGCGTCAATAATGGTGTCTTCCTTCAAGATTTTGTTTTCAAGTTTTCATGGCGGCGTCTTTGAAAATAACTTGAAGAAAACCTTCGTACACATTTCAAACTTATCGCTCGCAGATAGTGTGACGTCGCAACGTCTCTTTTCGAAATTGTACTTACATGAACGATAAAATTTTGTACATTATCCGTGAAATTTTTGTTCAGTTTACCGTACAGAAAAAACTAATCGATCTAACATTTCTTTTCGTCAAATTTTGTATATTTTCCGTAAAAAACCGTGCTGTTACCGTAAAATACTATATAGTTTCCGTAAATTATCCGTTCAGTTTATAGGACATAAAGTACATTTCGTTTTTTTTTCAATTTTTTCAAAAGTCACGAATAGTACGAAAAAATCGGAAAAAAGAAAAAATTGCGTGATTTGAACATTTATGTCAATAATCCAAAAATAGTATTAATAATTATTTTTCTTTTACGCCATTTAGAGTTCTGTTCCAATTAGCGTAAAAAACGAAAGTAAATTGTGATTTAAATAGCGTGGTGTACGTTGAATGTTACACCGTACAAAATTTACCTTTCTAAGTTGTCATGCCGTAAGACGTCAACGGGTATTCTGATTAAAACCTCTACTAGTTGAAGTTTCGGTGACGTGACAGGTACATATCCGAGAGTATAACTAGAGATTCGTACGGGACAAAGGTCGAAATATACTCTCGTACGGCACCACGGGAACACAATGTGAAATCAGCGTGGAACTGGACCACGGTACGGCATCATACGTCAGGAATTCAAACGGCTACAAACGTGACAGGTGTCTGAAGTCATGAACCTTTGGAGGTTCATACATCATTTTTGCTTAGCTTAGGGAGGGTTTTTATCCTCGAGGTGTAGATGTTAGGCAGTCCGAGGCGGCCACGCAGCGGTCGTCTCTTGAAACTGGTAGCGTTTTAACATAGAAACTTGCCTGCTCAAAGACATGTAGGAATTAGTGTTTCCGTATGGATTAGTGAAAGCATAGGATAAATGCCATTTGGCGAGATAGTAACCTTTGTAAATTAAGTACGGGAATCCAACATTGGAAGGTTGTCGTTTTCTAACAAGCATCATTCTCGGGATTTGTCGAACTCTATTGTTAGGGTCTCACCTAAATATTTAGTGACAGGCTAGTTTTTGAGTTAGGGTTTTTTCTTTTTCAGACCCATAGTTTCATGCTAGTAATTGTCTCTAAGCTTCTCCTTTTCTTTGTATTAAGACCTTACCTAATCTACCGGCGCAAGCCAGCCTGCAAGGTTTCCCTCCAGACAGTGTTTTACTTGTCCCGTTGAACGAATTGTGTTGTGCGGATTTGGTGTTTTCTTGTTGTCAAAGCGCTGACTGGGCGGTCTGGTTCCAGTCCTGTCCGCCTTTGTGGGAATACCGGCTATTTCGGCTCTTTCAACCGGTTAGGG
Organism: Zygnema cylindricum; assembly: GCA_037447655.1. NCBI lineage: Eukaryota > Viridiplantae > Streptophyta > Zygnematophyceae > Zygnematales > Zygnemataceae > Zygnema > Zygnema cylindricum. Next base: position 178,786 of record JBBHKE010001362.1, on the reverse strand, counting down.
AAGGGTTGAGGTCCGCTGGTTCGACTCCTGTAGGGAATATTAAAAGACTTCAGAGCCTAGTGGCTACTGTCGCAAATATTCCCGTACTTAATTTGATTTATTTCTAATTACGTTATTCTTGATGTTAATTAGTTTCTTTATTTCTAATTGATTTTAATTTGCTTCATTTCTATTTTTCGTCATTATTGGTGTCAATTGCTTTCTTTCCATCTAGTTATTGTAATTTGTTTCTTTCCCAGTCTAGTGGTTTTCGTTGGATTGCTTTGATCTATTTTTATTTTCGATCTTTAGGGTTTCGTTGCTAGTGTGCTTGGAGTTGGATACTTCCGATTTTATGTGGACATCCGGTATATTTTCCTCTTTCTGTCAACCTACCGGATTAACTCACTCAGAAAACCTAGCAAACCTAAAAACTTATAAAAAAAAAAATCCATATTCAAAATCAAGAAAAAAAAAACAAATATATATACATCTAAATATATAAATTAGCTTGCATGAATTATCACATAAAATTATAACTGCTTTAATAGTTGGGTAGAGCGTGGCTTAAAGCTGATACGCGTACCCTAACATGCTACTAACTACTTTGGCATTGAGTTGTGGTGTGATTACGATAACTTGGAACTGGAGCATCATAGGGAGATATTTACAGTATCCTACTGGATGCTATCGGTTTAGGTGAGTAACCGATCCTTGTGGGCGCATTACGATAACTTGTGAAACTCTGAGACCTCCATAAGTCCTCAGAGTGGACAGCTTCCAAGAAGCCTCTAGGATAATCCTGACCCTTTTGTGTTTCAGCAAAAATAACTGCCACCTTGGTAGACAAAAACTCTGACCACCTGCACCTTTGTGAAGGCAAGACTCCCCTAAGTCGATAACAAAAAGAATCTCTGAATTTGCTCCCCTGTGCAGTAAGTTATGGAGGGTCAAAGTTGACCTTTTGTACAGAAGCTCTCTAGAGAGAGGGTCCTATCTCCTAATTTTTCTAAGTCCTATCTCTCTCACAGACTTTATCTAACGGCAAGTGTTGCCGGCAACTTGCACTCCACCGATTTTACCGATAGCGGGACCTTAACTCACCGTAGCCGTAGCCGGTCGGCCCTAAAGACCGACTTGCAACAGGAGCTTCCGGACAGTCTTCAGCTCAGTAGGATATGATTGTCTGTCCCGTATCTGTGCAGTAATTTTGCACCGTCCAATTTCATCTGTCGACGGTTGTTGAACACGGTGCCGGCAGCACGCGGCCGGCATCCCCTGTCGCAAGTTGGGACTGTCAGAGTATTATGCAAGCTTGGCTCAGAAAATCTGTGCCGGCCTTTTTGAATCTGAAAAGGCTCGGGAGAGTGGCTGGACCGCTGGAGTGACCTGGAATGTTCGGACGTGTTCGCGGGTAAGCTCGAATCTTTTGGTTGACGCGCGGTGTAGCCGCAAAACAGTGGGCATGGCAGCGAGTTATCATAATTGATCGAGTTGAGAGCTTCGAAACCAAGATTCAGGGATGGATGTCGCAAAGTCAAGGATCAAATTACACCTAACATGTAAGGGTTAAGTTCCATCAAGCGAAAAGTGGCGTTTTTTACAGAAATACGCGACTCTCCGTACCAAATCGTACCGCCTATTTTGTTTTTATAGGAAAAACAACACTACAGAGAATCTTGCCGATGCTCTCCGAAGGTCTTGGAGGTAATACTGGCCGTCGGATGTTCATCTGCGAGGAGTTCACTTCAATTTTCTCTGTTACACTCAACCCAACTCGAGGACTCAACCCAACTCGAGGACTCAACCTTATGCAGAAAAAAAAAACTGTGACACGGTGGACAATTAAGTTACGTGTCATGATGGAAAACCAACGAAAAATCTTAAGATTTGCAAATGACACGTGGTTTCCAAAATACAACCGAAAATAAAAACGAAATTACATTTCCTCGTCACGCTATTTTCAGTAGCTTTTGTTCGTCACACTATTTCTCTCAAAGGACTTTCGTTATGTTAGAAAAGTGAAACCCTAAAAAATGAGCTGGCGTACAGACTCGCGTCTGCAAAATGTATAAAAGTTTTGTCGTATGATTACTTCGTACGCAGGTACATGGTACGAAAGTCAAGTTTTGAAGTTGAGTTGTCGGTGCTAAAAATCTGAAAGATATTCAATATTTGATCGTAGCTTGCGTGGCGCCAGTAAATTTAGAACACGTGTCTTACAGACTCTACGTGATGGAACTTCGACTCAATCGACCCGGTCTGCATACTTTGCCGTACAATTACAGAAACGTATGATGGAACTTCACCCTAAGTAATTATTGAAGCGCCACGCAATTGTCACATCGCCCGGTTCAACAGCGTAGGATTACACCAACGCTTCTCGAATATCGAGATTTTGTCCTCCGATGTTTTGTTCTTTTGTTTTTCCTATGTTTGACATTTCATGCATAATTTTAGACTAGCGAGTTGCAACATGTGTGCTTAGTTCGAAGAGAAAAGGTTTAAAAAAATCCCATATTGTGTGTACATCGTATGGGTGTCCTGCGTGCACAACACTACAGTGAACCGCTAATCGTTATTAGTGTTTAATATTTCTTAGTGTTAATGCGAACTTATAATTAACAATACTAATTTAGAGCAAGGAGACGTGGCATATTGTAGTCCACGTCCTTAAATGATGCTGTTAACTCTATTTTGTGATTTTTGGTCAAAAAAAGTCGCGACCGAATTAGTGTTATTATCATTAATAACAAGTAGTGGTGTAGTGTTTGTACGGAGCCGCCATTATTGAACGCAACATTGACGTAACGATGCATCACAGTTGACACAGACTAGAGGCCTGAATTTTATCACATCGTTCGCTATTACCGTTAGTAACAATAATTCGGCGCCCCTAAATTGTGACCCTCGAACATAAAATATAATCTATAATTCTATTTTTTCATTTACGTTAAGATAGGCACGGTTTAATTGCTGTCAGTTACAATATTTTTGGGAAGATCTCAAATAATAATAAAACCGCTCTTTTCCTCGTACAGACGTACATAAAGGGTGTTAGATAACTTGCATTTAGACTTGAAAGTGCAATCAGATTCTATTCCTAATAATAAAGACGGGGAAACATTTAGTGAACATGCTTTCACTTGTTCAAACGTCGACTATGTGAAAATTGGCTATACACTATATTGGCTAGGGGAATGTGTATCCAAATTAGTGTTAGATGTATACGTTAGTGTTAATGTTTTGTTGGCGTTAAACCCTTTAATGTAATCGGACCTCCTACTTAAAGGAATTCTTTTTGAAAACGTTTTGGAAAGAAAAGGTTGAACAAAAAGCTGTTACTAGGAAAGAGAGATTTCGTTTTGGGGAAAAAACATTAAGAAAACAGCAATTAGAAAAGATAAAGAGTGTTAATGAAAAGATAATTCTCGTTTAGAAAAAAGAAACCCTAAAACGTCAGTTGTTATAGAAGACAAAGCGTCAGCAAAGAGTAAAGGATTTATCATTTCTGTGGTATAATGACTTGATACGCAAGTACATGGTACGCAAATGAGGATATTACATTAATATTGGTCGGTATGGAAAATCTTTAACGATTTTAGATATTCGATCTTAACTTACGTGTTACCGTTTGAAGCATAACACGTATGCCAGAGCTTATTTACAAACTCTACGTGATGGCCCTTAGTCCAAAACATGAAAGCTAGTAATGCTCTCCGTACCAATACAGAAACCTTCGCATGGAACTTAAGACTAAGGGTGCGTCCCCATGTATTAAAGCATATACTTTATTTTGTCGTTTTCACCCAAAACGCAGTTCCGTACGAGAAAAACTTTAGCAGTATAACAAAATCAATTCTTTAAAGGTACAACAAACTTCAAGTCCATACTTTGAGTGTACTTCATGTTTGTCGTCATGTTAACGAATTTTGGCGTTTTCCTTTTTTCGACCCCTGGGCAAGAGAATTCAGCCAGTCAAAAAACTTCATCAAAAATCACCTCGCGACTTGATTTCAGGGAATGTACTACGCAAACGACGAATGAAAAACGGTCCACGCACGCGCTACATGAGTGGGAAAATTTTAGGTCGCTAAAAAAAATAAAAATTGTCGCTTTGCGACCTATACAATTTTTTTTTTCTGGGGTCTTTCGCTTTCAACGTCATTTCACCAAGGTGAAATCCGCGAGAGAGTAGCTTCTCTCCTTCTACCGTACGCTCTCCACTTACCGTACACACTCTCCCACTTCCACCATCACGCTCCCTCACACTCCATGTCTCACGTTGAACACTGATGGTCTGACGTGGTCTGATGTCTACAATGTCACGGTCAACATTACGATGTCACGTCATGTCGCGGGAGTTGTGACACCATTTGTTAGTGTTGGGTATCGAGGACCCATTGCCGATATTCGATATATATCGAATTTCAAGTACCCGATAATCGATATATCGCTTCGATATATCGAATTTCAAATTATCGCGATATATCGCCGATATATCGGCGATATATCGTATCGTCAATATATCGAAGCTAAAAAAAAAAAAAATCCCACAGGTTTTCAAAGTCTCGTGACTTCAGACAAAGTGACTGTAAAATCTTTGCCGGAAAGAAATAAGGTTTTTTCCTGAAAGTCAGCAGAGTGAAGGAGATCTCTGAGGTACATTGACGAGGTACACTTGTGAAGTACATGTACATCATACGCAAGTACGATTTTCCAGACGAAAAAGGTCGGTTTCCAGATATTCGATGATTTTTGAGATTTGGTAGTCAGCTTACGTGAAACCACTCATATCATAACACGTATGTAAAACTTTTTGACAAAAGATACGCGATGTACCCGAGACCTCTGTAATACATAAATTTTGCTGTCCGTACTTTTACAGAGACCTCCTCGTGTAACCATACCCCAAATAATTAATTATTAGAATTTCAGAATTAGTACTTTTTTGTCGGTTACATTTTGCGGCGTCTACCTTTAAGTCACGGAACGAAAATCACGGCGTACGTGGCGTATTAGACAATTTGACTTTATCGCTAAAATAACATATTATATAAAAAAATAAATTTTTTTTTTTTTAAAAATACTATATATCGCGATATATATCGCGATGATTTATGTTGGTCTCGGTACGATATATCGAGGATCCTCCTCGATCGATATTCGATATATCGAATATCGAGATTATCGCGATATGAATCTACCCGATACCCAACACTACCATTTGTCATTGTAGACGTGTACATCCGTCGTTAGTTTTTGAGACGTCACCAATTGCCGCGTGTATTGTAGACGTTTACAACCGTCATAGTTATTGCGTACGTCATCATGCATAGTAAGTTTCGTAGTCGTTTCAAACCGTCGCAAGTTGTACCCACATCTACACCCGTCACATTCCAAAGTTCCGATTTCATTTTCGCACATAGGGACGCTTTTCAAAGTAGTACGTAACATTTCACTAGAGTCCAAAATACTTTTTCAAAGTATCGCCTACATGGGGACGCACCCTTCAAAAAATTTATGGACAGAAAATGTCCTCAAGGATTCTTGGGACATTCCGTACACTAAAGGATTTTTTAGATTCCGAACACCAAGTCTGTGGTTAACTTTGTACCGTAAGTAGGAATTTTTCGAACACAAAGATTTTTGAACACCAAGTCTGTGGTTAACTTTGTACCGTAGGTAGGAATTCTTCGTACACTGAAAGATTTTTGAACACCTAGTCTGTGGTTAACTTTGTACCGTAGGTAGGAATTCTTCGTACACTGAAAGATTTTTGAACACCAAGTCTGTGGTTAACTTTGTACCGTAGGTAGGAATTTTTCGAACACAAAGATTTTTGAACACCAAGTGTGTGGTTAACTTTGTACCGTACGTAGGATTCTTCCGTACACTAAAGAATTTTTGAGATTCCGTACATGCAGTCTGTGGCTTACCTTTGTAATGTATTCAAGTTGAGAAGGATCTCTGTATCAGACTTAATAAAGTATTTTAGTGTGCGATAGCATTAGACGTTTTACGTGCGCACTTAAATGCTCGAAACTTTAATATTTCCGACAATATATTCCATGCAGTATTTAGTGCGAGTGAAATGAGCGGTTCGATTAGAAACAGGTAGAGATCAACGCGTCCATCGGTGTTTAAAATCTTGTTTAAGAGTACGTTTAGTACGTACACTTTGAATTCTATGGCTCAGAAACACAGGTTTTTGTTGGAAATTGAAAAGAACTTCAGACCTGTTTTAGGCGGCAATTTCTATTCCTGTAGGGTTTGATCAAATCATAAAAACGGCAGCTTTTAAGCGCATTTTATACTTTAATTTTATTATTCCTGCCACAATGGAGGGATATAGAAGGTTATAGCTGGCTGAAAGCTACTAGCGATAATGTGTCCAAAAGGTTAAAAAGAAACGGATTTCCATAATTTAGGAAAAGGGTTCAAGATCAAATGGGAAATGGGGGTTTATCACCAAATAGGGTTTTGTGAGGATAATGTTATACGACCAAGTTCCTCTTTTCCTGTAATTCGAGAAGTTTCGGCCAAGAAAACCTAAAACCTAATGCAAAGAAAAGTGTACTCTAATACTCTTATAGTAGACTCTGATAGCGATGTACAGATGAGGTCGCTCTTTAAACAATAAATATTATTTCTCTAAGGCAATACCAATCTAGGGCATGCACACACACAGATTTAGTGATTAACGACATTCGATTAACAATTTTCGCAACCAAGGTCGACTGCGGCAATGGAGAACCATTTTAGGTTTTACCATGTGGTTAATAAATGCAACATCTTCCTCTTATATACTGCGTTTGTATTATTGCCACATAAGTAAAAAATCCATTTTGAAACATCAACATATCAAATGTACAAAAATTATACATTGAGACAACAACATAAAATCCATTGAAAACCACATTAATATCAAAATATCCACACCTCACTAACAACATTGAGACCAACATGTCAAAATACACACGAAATCGACGATAAAACTCAGTACCGAAAATTTTGATGGTACAGAAAAATGCAACTCCGTTTGTAAATACTGTACAAGACTCAAACAAACCCTGTTTCACTAAATCAAAACAATTCTCCTCAAAAAAATATAATCCTTAAATCTCATCAACAAAAACTTTGGAAAACTGACTTTCCTTTGCATGCCATTGTCGCATATTCTAATGAGCAAAGTCCTAACGTTCCGTATATACATTTTTTCTTATTTGCCATCCACACTATTTCCTGCTCTCAAACCTTTTTCCTGATTCTTGACGGTTCTCTTTTGAAACATTTGAAGCAGCCTTCTCATAGGCTACTTTTATCCAGAAACTCTTTTCATCGACAATTAAATAAAGATGGTCAAAAATTCAGATAGTGGCATGTGAAACCCTAAAAATAATAATGACCTGACTCTCTTCACTGCTGCTAACCTATCTGCAAAGCTCCTCAATAGAGAAAGGCTAATAAGTTAAAAGATGGGAAAGAGTACAGGGGAAGAGAGAGAAAGGCAGGGAAAAGGGAGGATGGGAGGAAGGGAGGGAAGAGGGAGAGAGGAGAGGAGGGAGAAGGAAAGGATTTTCACCGAGATTGCCCTCTTCCCCCAACAATAAAGATGATCAGATTTTTCAGTCATCATCTATCCAACATTTAAGAGTACCTTCCAAAAAAGGTTCCTAAAAAAAAAACACCGGATGCCAAATGGCAGTCCCTCCAATATACAGAAAACTCGTTTTTTCCAGAAACACTACTTTTTCCCAAAAAAACTCGTTTTTTTCAGAAAATATTGACATATTCTTCCCTCGCTCATGCCGAAAATCCATCCAACTTCTTATGGAGAATTAAGCTGCGATACCCAAATTTTCTGCAACAGACTCAAAATTTAATGGCCGCAATAACCGCTTCAAACTTCCCGACTTGTAACCCTTTTCAATCGTTTTAGATAACTTCATAGGAGCTCCAGGACATCTCAAAGGAGAATCAGAAGAATTCAACGGGCGCAGAGGGGTCTTAAAATTGCTCGTTGTAGCCGAATGCTCCCCTGAAACAACAGAAGTAAAAAAATATAAATTTAGAGATAAGAACGGTGTATACAGCATCGAAAAAGAAGACAAACAAGAAAATGTTGCAGAAAGCACCTATCAGATTAAATTACATTCATTCCTATTTTAAAACTAACTCTGGTATAAGTGACCGAAGTCACTGTTGTCCTTGGAAGGGAGGGGGGAGGGAAAGTGGGTGAAAATGCTGGGAGAGTGGACGGGAGAGAGAGAGAAGAGGGAGAGAGTGAAAGGGAGAGCTTACCAAATGATGCAGCTCTTGCACTTGTAACGTGAAAATCGCCCCCAAAAACAGAATTTGCTGTTGAGTGACTTTCTCCGGAATTCATTGAGGCTTGAGAATGTTGGTTGTCACCAACTTCCTCCGTTCCTATTCTCCTTTCAACATGGTTTCCGGTAAAATCAACCTTAGAATAAAAAAAGCATACACACACACAGCAAATGGTAAGTGTCACGATTTGTTTTAAAACACCTAATGTAAATAGAAAAAGTAAAATTTTAAAGCAGGTCGAAAAACTATTGCTAGAATCAGCAACTTAATTTACCTGGCTATGAAATGAGTAGTGGAACAAACTTATTTTTAGTTCAAATTAAATGTCAGATAGAATATAAATATCTCCTCAAACCGAGCAACTTTTTCAGTTAGCTCGCTCTCCCGCTCTATTTAATTTATCTAATTAAGGAGACAAGTTTAACGTTTACACAGTTAAACGAAACATTAGGTGGCCTTCCTCCACATAATGTTTTAACCATAATGTTTTTCTCTGATCTAACCAAAAATTTATAATGGAAATGCTTTGGAGGTATTTATGCAATTTACATATAATTTATTGATTTATTTTAACTCACCTTATGAATAAATAAAGAATCCTGTGATCTCCTGCCAGCTGTCACATCTTTCCCGAATCTACCTCCTGTAACCATGGCTTCAGCTACCATCTCCTGTTTCAAAAAATATATGGTTTTTTTGTAAAAAACTTGAGGATACTTTCTGATGTTACTGTTATATGACTAGTTAACTGAAACAAAAACTTTTTCACTCAAAAGCTGTGCTTCACAAAACCTATTAAATCTTTCCCTTGCTCCCACTATTTCTTCCAAAACAGTTCTTTAAATAAGTCAACTTTTACTTCTCTTTAATGTGTAAATGGATAGAAGCCAGAGGAGTTGCAAGCAAAAGAATAGTAGACAATGAATCTGAAAAGATAAGATATATATTCAGCAGCAGAGCAGGCTTCTAGGCTTCAGAGGTAGGCAAAGTTGACTGCTGTAAGACTGAAATAAATACTCTAGAGACTTCGATATGACACTAAAGAGATGAATCTTTGCCTGCTTAATGGGCAGGAGAGAATCCAGACTAAATGAAGAATTCTTCTGCGACATTATTGTTAACTGCGACAGAAAGTCTCATTCTGGCAACCTAATGCGACGCTGTTGCGATAGGATGCAGCGGAAAGCGACCGAATGCGACCGAATGCGACCGAATGCGACCGAATGCGACTGTACAACAAAACGATATTGCGAGACATTTATGCGGACGAATGCGACGATATGCTTGCACATCACGCGTACAAAAACGGTGAGAGAATCTTTACAGCACGATTCTGATTCGTTGCGACCTTCTGCGACTAGTGACGATTACATTTAACAAATTGTTGCCTTCGGCCAAACTGTGCGACAGAAACGTCGCGTGCACTGCACGTTCTACCGCTTGCTTGGAACAAACGCCCGTGCGACTGTTGTACAATATGTGACGTATTGTGCGAAATAAATTGTTCTTGGAGCAGCTTCTGCGAACGAAGAAAGACTGTGTAAGAAACTGTGCGACAAATCCGACCGGCCAAAGAAGGTTCGTTACGGTGAACGAAGCTTCAAGACTTTGGACGACGGAATACGACTGAATCGTGGTTTGTGCGACAGATTTCTAGGTACTGCGACGGACTAGAGATTCGGCGACAGAATGTAGCCAATAGAAGCTGTCAAAGTTATATGGATTTTGGTATGCGATGGAAGCAAAATCTGTGGAACAGAGGGCGGGAGATTTCGCATGGCTACGCGCAAAAGGCGGAGAAGATTTATAATAATTGCCCAGAGAATGTACGGTCCGCTCATATTTCCAGGAAGAATTTGCATAATTGAAGGGGGCGCGGGAGGAGGGCGGGGCTCGTACGGAAACAGCAAACAACCGAAACGAAAATGGTTTCAATAATTAATGAAAAAACACCGTTCACTATCAAATCTCAATAGTGAAAAGTTTTATATTTATTTATTGCGATAAAGACAAACTTCGGCAAAACAATTATTTTGGTTACATCTCTTCTAAAAACTAAAATAAAAAGAAAGGTTTATTCATTCTTTCGACTGTTCCTTTAATAGGATTTATACATGGTTGGCCAATTGACGGCTTGTATATTTGTTTTCAAACAACCGAGCAAGCATTTTCAATGTGTTCGGTTGTGCGCCTATTGTTATCAATTTGAATAGGTTGACATAAAGTAATGGATTTGAAGACATGTAACTTCATATACCACTTAAGCAAGACAATTGTGTGTTTCGATATAATATAAACAAATCTTGTTGAAACCACCATGTTAACTTCGTCGTTATACTTTTATTCTGAGTGGTAAACCATAAAGAAAGAACGTTGACGTATCGATCATCTTGAAACCAATCTAAATATATGTTCAATCATGTACATACATACGCACTAATATGGACGTCATCTATTCGATTCGATACAAGATGTAATTGTTGTTCGAGGAAAAGACAACCTTGTCACAATTGTAATCAATTGATTAAGCATATCATAAAATTATATTATTTTTTAGATGCATGGTTTCAACTTAATTCGGTTACATGTTCGCGGATGAGATTTATGCATAGTTAATTTGGTTTTTTTTTAACAATATATTTGAGTTTTATCGACTATTGTAACATAGTAATTTCGTGATATATTTCCCAAGAGTTTATGAATGTTAGTAGCTAGTTATTTGCAACCGGGATCTTGTGTTTTGAAGGTATACTTGTCTTATATGCTTGTATGCGACACTGACACAACATTCAAATGATCAAATAACGATATCTACCATCGTAAAAGCCACTTTCACACGTGCGATTTTTTTTCAATTATGAAATTTCTTAATTTATAAGTGAGCTTGTGGACCACGTAACGCATGCAATTTAAAGTAATATTAAATGCATTTTGTGTAACATTCAACAATGCATAAATTCCTTTGTCCCTTTTTAACAATGGACGACTTCATCTGTCTCCTTTGTGAGTACACTTTATGTGGTAAGTTTTGGAACATAAATATCCATTTATAACTTTGTTTGGCAAAACCGAGATTGAGAGGAGGAGCAATATTAAGCAAGTTGAACACAAAAAGAGGGTATTTATTTTACCTCCACCAACAATGTTGTGAGAAAACTATTTCTTACAAAAAATGTTGATCGTTAGGCCCCCTTCTTTCAAGCTACCGCTCTCTATGCCTCGTCGTAGACCTCATCATCGTTTGAAATTGATATAATCTGTAAAAAAAAACAAGAAAACGTAATGGTAAGAAAATACTTGCAATTAATCGAAATCGATAATCTCACGAAGTCTATTACATCAATAGGTCATCAATATATATGTAGGATGAACAACGATGTTTACAACTAAATAAATGGGTTTCACGAGGGTCTTAACGCTTAAATTACCAAAAGGAGCTTAACACATTTGGGGGGTATCTCTGAAAACATAATAGGGGTGGCTTTACGGGTATGCTTCACATGTGCGAGTCAATTTCATTAAGGTGAAGGTGTGAACATTTTTCTCGGTCAGCTTTGGAAAAAATAAAATGCACCTTATATATGACGACAAAAAATTACGACAACTGACGTCGTTAACAACAAAATGAAGGATCTTTTCTAGCCACTCAGCGCCTGCAACGCACGTGATTCCCAAGAAATCGAGAATAAACTAAAAACATCTGAAATTCGGAACTTCTGGGAGATCACTGTACCCACAAATAGCCGGAAAAATCATATGTTTGTCATTTAATATACATCAAATAGTATTGTGTTTAACCATATTAAGTTGGAGAGAGCGTTCACCACTTACTACAGTAAGTCGTCGCTGTATCTGTTTTAGTGTGAAATCGTACGGTTGAGAAAATACTGTACCTTTCACGCGCTGCGTCCAAACTCCAAGGCTAGGTGAGAGCATAATCGAAACGACAAAACAAATATGACAAAGATATTGGCGGACCTGTAATGAATATCAAGATAAGACATGGACAACATCACTAATTTGAGTACTGCCAAAAAACTCCGACAACTGACGTTCGTTAAAACAAAATTGACTTATCTGTCAAAGCCAATTAGCGCCTGCAGAACACGTGATTCCAATTATTTTTTGTTTTAGCTAGAAACAATCGTACGGACGTTTCTTTACTGCAACATCGACTTTGGCGGATCAATGCTTGTCCTTTGCGCGCATTCACAGAATCTTTAAAATGCGCTCGGCCATGAAACATTTATCCACGTGGCAAAACCTGCCGTGTCAAGCGACTTTCATTAGCAGAAATTTCGTGGCTACAATAGCTAAATTATAATCTTATCTACAGAAATATAAAGAAATCGCATTTCCAGCCACGAAACTGCATAAGAAACACGTAGCAGGATTGACCATCTGGCAGCTTTTCCTCACTATGCGTTCCCACGTGTAGCAGGATCATGCAAGACGTGGCGAAGTCATACAACGTCTTCGATGGTCACATCGCACGAATGCAGGTCTCCCACGCGGCACAAACTACTACTTCAACCGTCAGGATCCGAGATTTGCACATGTCAGAATCTCCGATCACTCCGCGTTCCTTTTTGCAGCAGCGGCAACACGGGGGCTCACCAAAGTATGTCAGGATCACTTATTGGTGCCATGTGTCACATAGTTGTACATGCGGTACAGTCTGCAGTTTGGAGTCCAGACACACAAGAAAGTCATCGAAATGTGTAGGATTCTGTACGATTTTATGCCTTTTCCTGGTGACGTCCTTTCATTAGCCTATGGAATGCCAGCTACAGCTACACTTTTGTCAGCAAGTGGTGTCTGGCGAATGACTGGCTATTCATTTCAAAGGGCCGGTGCTGACGTGACAAAAAGGCAGATGTGCCTTTGACTTTTTCAAAGCCTTAGGGCGAATAATGTCGCTCGTAAAGGAGAGCCCTTCGCTAACTCTGTCGTATTTGATAATTCGTAACGGAGAAAAAAAAGCTTCCTTTACAGCAGTTTTATACCATTTATATGTCGCCACGTGTACAGGCCTAGCTGTACACTCTCGGGCACTGCTGAAAGTTCTTGAAAGATGAACACGAAGAAAGGAAACGTGAGAAAAGTCTCCTGTAATTTTTACTCCGTCACAAAAAAAATCTTCTCGCGAATCTCCATACCATAGTCACCGTAGTTAGGGTTTTCGCGTGGTACAAAAGGTACACCGTGAATCGCTATTAGCGTCAATGTTTTTTACTTTTTTTCGCCACTAAAAGCATATTTTCTCTGTACACACTTGTCCGATTTTGGATCTGACGGTTGCAATTGAAAGGTAACATTCTCAGCTTCCGATTGGCGGTCTCAAATTGAAAAACCAACAAGTGTGTACGGAGAAAAGGTGTTTTAAGTGGCGAAAAAAACATCGACGCTAATAGCGATTCACGGTGGTACATGTAAATCGTACCTTTAAACCATACACCGTCCGATTAACTTATTTTCGGACGTTAATTTCCATGTACTTTCTTGTAGATTTCCTTTCTTTTCTTCCTTTCCGGGATCATTCGCCGTGACAACATCAAATTTTCGGGGACAGCAACCGACATTTTTTTTTGGACTCTTTCCACGTCATCAGATTCTGTTAATCGCTTCCCAAACCATAGTTCAAAAGTAGGCGTTTTTATGGTAGGCCTTTGGTCGGCACCTTTATCGTAAGTTGTGTTATGGGCTTTTCATGTGATCTTCTTAGATCGCTACTTTGATCAGAGACCGTCCGATCGTCTGAATCTGACGGTGTAAATAGATATTTTTGGTCCGAATGTTTTAATTGGTCCAATTTTTGATCCGAATGTTTTAATCGGTCCGAATAGGTCCGAATACGATATGGGGTCTTAAGTTCATATTGTATGTTTTGCATACAATAGGCATATTGTATGGGCCTACTTTCACCTACTTTTGAACTACACTGTGCCGCAGCAAAAATGGTCGAATCTAGGGTGTGCCCGAAGACACTCCCTCGGTCGAAAACATTAACTTTCTTTCGAGATATCCCGCGTGCTCCTCGAGGAACATTCGAGGAAAATTGAAAACGAAAACTATTCCGGCGAAACCGGATCCAGTACTAATTCACCTTTCTGAGATTCTCCCGTATCTTCCGCACGTATGGAACACTTTTTCCTTCGACGACAAAGTCAGTTCGCATAGATGAAAATGCAAAAGTCCTGCTTAAAATTGTTCGCGCGTGTGTATGTGTGGACAATTGTCAATTGGACATTGACCTTCGCACGTGTGTACGCACGCACATAGAGCTGTTTCGCACGTGTAAATTGAAGCAATCTCTTATGTGTTCGATTCGATACATGTGCCAAATCCTTTACCCAAATCTCATTTTAAGTAAAAAAAAAAATGAACAAAAAAAATTAACAAAAATAAAACTCTTGAGTTTATAAAAAGGAGAACAATGCCCTCTCTTTTTCCAAAAATACATCGTGATCCTAAAAGTACAATAGAGTTTTCTTCTCAAATTTCCCCTAGAATTGTTGAAAAATGACTCTACGTTGCCAATCCTTTAGAATTGTAAAGGTTATTATAAAGAAAATCGAATTGCTTTGAAAAGCAAAGGACATAAATATGCTTCATTTAAATCTTAGATTCTAGAATCTCATGATTCTACAACAACGAAGGTTTTCACTACAAAAATAAGTCACACTTTGTAGTCCAATTCCTATCTCTCTCTCTTTATATTCGCAAGAATTTATGGCAACTAGAGAACATTCTGAGAATACAAAAATAAAACTACATCTTGAAATTAAAAAACCAATTCTCCATTTTCCAATGCCCATCTCCAAATTCACATTTTTTTTCCAATTTCTAACTCCCTAACTTCCCAACTCCCCATTTCTATATCCATTCTAAACATTTTTCCAAGTTCCTCAATTCTCCGAATTTTCAAATTTTTCCCGAGTTTATCGTACAACCGCAAACGTTTTCACGCCGCGTTTTATTTTTTTGCTCCTCCAATCCGAACCAAAGTAATTTCTCGACAAAGACGTTGATGTCGATTTGGATACAGAATTAGTGAATCCACACTAATTCTGACTCCCATAACATTTTTCAAAAAATACACTTCCGATACAACAATGTTGATACAACATTGAAGCATAAAAATAAAACGTAAAATCTTCAAGATTGGCTTAAAATAGTGAATTTCCCCGGTCCTCCGACAATGTGGTAACCAAATTGGGCATAAGAGGCTCCAATTCCCAAAGGAAAAACGTAACTCGGAAGAGTATATGTATTTGCACCCAAAGAAACAATGTTGTATGTATCGATGGGATTAAAGTTTTCCGCAACAAAAATTAGGGTGTTAACCGGTTTATCTCCGACGTTTTTGAAATTAACCGAATAGTGATATGCCACCATTTTTCCGTTGTCAGAAAGATAACTTCCAACCAAAGTTTGAGAAATAACTACTTTTGCACCTGTAACCAAAGTTAAGTAAAGACGACAAAAATTTAGAAAAGTATGTCATTTAGGCGAAAAAAACCAAAAATTTGAATAGCAAAATAGGGCAAAAAATTGCAAAAATGTGTTACAATTGTTTGTATTGACAAGCATTGCATGGAAATTAGAGTGAAATTGGTTATAAGGTTTGTACATTTTTATGTAAAAAACTTCTAAAGATGTTTTTGATCGTTCGCCGATCGTGCTGATTATGTTAGCATTGCACCAAGTGATTACTTAATAACCATAATGAGCCTACATGTAAACTCATGAACATATATTTTCATATCAATATGCATATGAATCAAAAACTGACCTGCTGGTGGCGTTTTCGGCGAAGGCGAACTTGGAGGTGGAATTTTCGGAACTGAAAGAGGAGAGGATTGAAGAGGAGGAGAGGATGGCGGGGGAGAGGACCTAGGAGGAGAGGAGAGAGGAGGAGAGGATGGAGGAGGAGAGGATGTAGGAGGAGAGGAGGGAGGAGCAGGGGATGGTGGGGGAGAGGAGGACCTAGGAGGAGGAGAGGAGAGAGGAGGAGAGGATGGAGAAGGGGAGGAGGTAGGAGGAGAGGAGGTAGGAGGAGGAAAGGATGAAGGAGGAGGAGAGGATGGAGGAGGAGAGGATGGAGGAGGAGAGGAGAGAGGAGGAGAGGGTGGTGGGGGAGGGGAGGACGTAGGAGGAGGAGAGGAGAGAGGAGGAGAGGATGGAGAAGGAGAGGATGTAGGAGGAGAGGATGTAGGAGGAGGAAAGGATGTAGGAGGAGGAGAGGATGGAGGAGGAGAGGGATCAGGTAAAGTAGGTGTAATTTGGGAACTTGTTCCTCCCGAAGAAAATTGTGCTCCACAATCGTACAAAGTCCCCGCTGTAAAAGTCGACGGAATTGTTTTTGGACATGTGATG
Source organism: Zygnema cylindricum (assembly GCA_037447655.1). Taxonomy (NCBI): domain Eukaryota; kingdom Viridiplantae; phylum Streptophyta; class Zygnematophyceae; order Zygnematales; family Zygnemataceae; genus Zygnema; species Zygnema cylindricum. The sequence goes on along the minus strand of JBBHKE010001362.1, from coordinate 162,097 downwards.
ATCTCACCTGCCAGTTGTTCCATGTGGGAATTCTGTTAGAAATTATAAATACTGAAACTGGATAATTATAGTGGATGAGTAGTTGAAATTGAGACTGGACACTGAAAATGAACTGGAAATTACATCGAAACTGCAATTGAAACTGAGATTGAAATCAAAACTGGAATCGGAATTGGATTTGAAACTCGTACTAAAAATTGAGATTGGAATTGAAACTAAAATTTGGACTGAAAATCAAATTCCAACTGAAATTGAAACTGGTTTTCCTGCTATTGCAATTGAAATTAATTTTTGCAGTTCAAGTTGAAATTGATTCTCTGGCTCATAATTCCAATAAAATTAAAATTTTCAACTGGAAGTGAATGTGAAATGGGAATGGAATTCCAAAAACTGCAACTGAAAAAGTAACAGAAAAGGAAGAAAAAACTATTGAAATTCTACAGATAAGTGGTGTGGAAAGTTTGTACGTTTGTGTCTTTTTTCTATTTTCGAGTACAGCTACATATAAAGCTGAATTTACAGTTACAATTCTAGTTTCAGTTCTAGTTCCAGTTCCAGTTAAAATTTTCTGTTCCGGTTTCAGTTCAAGTTCTCGTTACATTTACAGTAAACAGTTACAGTTGTGTTTACATTTACATTCAGGTTTACATTTGAAGTTGCAACCACAATTACATTTGTATCCACACTCATATTTCAATCTACTTTTCTTTTATGCACATTTTTAGTATTATTTCTTTACCGGTGGCGCTTGCGGTCAATTTGACGGTAAAAGGGCCGGAGAGGGGGGAGGAGGAGAGGAGGAAGAAGGACGCCCCCCAGTCCTTTGTCAGGGTTGTGAAAACAGCAGAATTTGCCTGACAAAAAAACAAAAGAAAGAGAGAGAGCGAGAGAGAGAGAAAGAGGGAGTAAAAACTTGAAGGATGAATAATTGAGCTTCCTCAAAAAAAGGCTGGAAAGGTAAACCCCTGAAGAATAAAGTCCTAAAGAAGCTGCAAGGAAGCTTCCAAAAACGGAAAAATTGCAATGAAGCTCCCTAAGTAAGATCCAAAACAGTTTTGTAAGAAGAAAAGAGATTCCCAAAGAAAGTTTGAAAAGGAAAAAGTACAAAGAAGCTGCGAGGAAGCTTCCTTCACCTGTTTGAAAGCAACAGATGAGACGGATCCGGGACCGTTGCCTCCCAACGGAACGAGTCCGACATAGAACGAGTTGAAGCCGGGAAGAATCCGTAAAGACAGGGAACTAGAGGCATAGGGACAAGGAGATCTGCAACACCGTTTTTGTACTTCTTTTGAGTGAAGTTCTTATGTTTTATATTCCCTTTCTGATACAATCCTAAAGTGCCGAGAAAACTTAAAAAAAAAAATCACCCAAAAAGAATCCAAAGATATCCAAAAGATAGCCAAAGATATCCGGAATATGTCTGAAATGTATCCTAAAATTACCAAAAAAAGTCAAAAAAAAAGCCCGAAAAAAAAAGCAAAAAAATAAACAAAGAAATAAAATACCTTTCATAAGAAATATCCAAAACCCCAACCGCTCTCAGAGCATTTTCTTTTCCAGGGAGAGCGAGAGCCCCGAAAGCCGTTCCACTCAAATCAAAATGAGTTTTTCCTCCGCCGCAAAAATCGCCTCCCGGGCAGAGATCTGTCACGACTACGGTGACAGACGTAGATGAGCAGAGAGCATTTGTGCACTTAACCTGTACCAATAGATAAATAACGGAAAGAAATAAAGAAACAAATAGAAGGAGTGAAAAGGCGAAGTTACGGATACTGAAAAAAATCCGACGCGTAAACGAAAAAAAAAAACAAAACAGAAAAGGAAAAAAACAGAAAAGAAACAGAAACAAACTGAACCGGGATGCGAAACAGATATGACATCCAAAACAAAGAGTTCCATGTGTCCGATTTCCGTTGAACTGAACTGACCTGGTAGCATGATCCACATCCCAAACCATTTTGATATAGAGGAGCACTCCCAGCCACAATAATGGCTTTGTACGGAGTGAGAGAGAGAGCACCATAGCCGCAGGCTCCCGCTGGAGATAACGAAAAAACGGAAAAACCAAACAGAATGGAACGGAATGGAACAGAATTGAATGGGATAGAAAGTAACAGAAAAGACAAAACAGAACACGGGAGTGAGTGACATGAATTGGAGAATAAGACGAAGGGAGAGAGAGAGCATAAAATGGCAGTAAAATTTAGGGATTAGGAATTTGAACATTTCAAAATTGAGAGAGGAGAGGAAGAGTGAGAGAGAAGAGAGAGAGTGAGAGAGAGGGAGAGAGAGAGAGGGAGAGAGAGAAAGGAGAGAGAGAGGGAGAAAGAGAGAGAGAGGTATTGACTCACCATCTGTCCCATCCCCTTGTACTTCTCCATACCACGTGGCCTGGGAAGTTCCGGCAAGACCGCCATAAGCTCCATGGCAAACTGCCACGTGGAAAATAGCTATTGGCAACAAGAAACCCAAAAACCGCCATGCCATAAACCTTTGAGTATCCATAGTTGTCAAAGTCCTTACAAATTGGTCTCAAAGTCGATATTAAAAACCTTTTTTCCAAAAAAAAAGGTGAATCCCAATGAATTTAGTCACCAAATGAAAGTAAATAGAAGAAAATAAAACTCCAAAAGGAAGAGAAATCCCAAGCTCTAAGCAGGAATTAAATAGAAGTGCAGTTGTTGGTTTCCCTTAGCTTCTCTCGCGTTCCCCATTTATAGAAAGCGAACTGGATGGTTACAAACTTGTACGTTCAATTTGCTGCGCGCCGAAACGACCTAGTCGTAGGTCGGTCCGGTGACAATTGTCGACGGGCGACAAAGTTATCGTCGCACTGCAACAAAGCGCCTTCGCCGCGTCACATTTCCCATGCGACAAAACCTTTCGGTGCGCTGCGAATTGGCGGATTGTACGGCGTCGCCGGCTGGCGTAATTGTTGTGGGTGAGGATAAAACGCCGCTGTCACGAAGCGCCCCTTCGTTAGGGCTAAAAGTTAACGAACTCGCGAGCACTATTCATTTTAAACAAATAATGCGACAAATAGAATCTCGTGATTCGCTAGCATCGTTTGCATGCGACATGCAAACGAAGGGCTCTCAGCGTTTAACCCTCAGCGCCGAGTCTCATATGACAGAAGACAGAATCATTGTTTTATTCGGCAGTCCGGCGGGATCTCGTTGCTGAGTGCGCAAGTTGGAGAAGGTTTGACGGACAGCATTGACACGTGGCATGTGTATTTTGGATTTAAAGGTGCTGTCGAGAACTTTAGCGTGCAACAAATTCAAAGGACTGTAAAGCATAGTTCAAGAGTAGGCGTTTTTACATAGTTGTTCACGGCGATTAGTGCGAACGTACCAATCGCGACGAATTATACGCAACGAACGCATTGAACCTTTTGAACAAATCGTTAAAAATCGTTAATGAATTTCTTTCCGTACTATTCCGTACATGGAAAAAAAAAACTTATACATATAGCGCAGTTTGCAAGTTTTTCTCGTTAAATGAGCGGTAAAATATTAAAAATGTTTAATTAGATATCACACTCTATGAGTGATTTGGAACTCCTTCATCAACTGGCAGTGGAGACGTCCAAAATAGGCTATTCCACCTGTGTGGCATAACCGGGTTCAAACGTCCGCAAATGTAAACTTTTATCAAATTCCGTCACTCTGAGCCTATCTGACAGGTATAAATTTTCAATATTTAATGGCGGCTTCTTTCAAAAAAAATTGAAGAAGAGGCCCGTACAATTTTCAAACTTTACGCGTGAAATTAGTGTGACGTTCAACGTCTCTTTTCGAAAATGTCCGTACATTTTCGATGAAATAACGTACAAGTTCCGTGATATTTCTGTTCAGTTCATTGAACACAAAGTATGAATAACTACGACGTATCTTTTTCTGGAATTTCGTACATATCCGTAAAATAAAGTACAGTTACCGTAATTTCTTTACAGGTTTGCCGTAAATTATCAGTTTCAGTTTACAGTAGACGTTGCGATTTTTTCAAAAGTCACGAATTATACGTTTCAATCGGAAAAATTGAAAAAATCGCTCGATTTGAACAACTATGAATATGGGTCTTAAGGTCATATTGTATGTTTTGCGTACAATAGGCATATTGTATGGGCCTACTTTAACCTACTTTTGAACTATGGTTTGAACTTTGAAGTCTTGAACTTTACATTTGAACATTACACGTGTATCGCTATTAATGTTTTTTTTTTCATCACTTAAACATCTTTTCTCCGTTCACATGTGTCCGATTTTAACATGGAGACCGCCGATGGGGAAAGTGAGAATCTTGCTTTCAATCGAAACCGTCAGATCCATAATCTGACAAGGGTGTACGAAGAAAATATGTTTCAAGCGGAAAAAAAATATTAACACTAATAGCGATACACGGTGTACAGTTCTGTAGCGACCTGTAGAATTAGCCAATTTTACTATGCCGCGTGAGTCCGCCACTAAAAAGATCCTCTCTGAGACTGAAAAGTGGCACCTTTATGGAAGTTCTAGCAGTGTCTTGTCTTGTACCGAATAATGTACGAAAAAAAGTCAATGAAAATTTGAATTGCTTTTCAAACGTATGATCACAAGAGCCCACGTGTCAGAAAAGCACTTGCGCACAAGTAATTGGCCTATATTGATACTGAATAAGGGTAACCTTCCATCAGGCGTTCCCAGTAATCGTACGAACACGTTTACTGGCAGTAATATTTGTAACACCCTTCCATCAGGTCGTGCCAGTGAATGAGGTGTTAGATTGCGATTGGTACCACGTAGGACCTGTTGAGCCGCCCGGGAATAATCATCATTTCCAAAAGGACAAAATCGCAGCTGCGTATGTGTACGGGCAGACGCCGATTAAAATATCTAGTAGCGTCACGCTAATGTACAATCTGAACGTTCTTAGGGTTGTTGTGGTATCAACGGCCACGAAAACCGTTGCAAAATTAAAGTTTGTACAAATGTCCTAGAATGTACCATTTGTATGTGAATCGCTGTATTGTACATTTATGAAAGAGACGTCACAAGATGTCCTACAACCAAGTTTTTTTTGTCGTCGAACAGGCTGGCTTTGATGTCACACGGTACACTCCATTTGCCACATGTAAGTTTATTGCTTCACGTATGTCGTGGATCGAATCTGACTTTACAAGTGGACCAAAACACGCGTCCAGTAATCACAAACTCTCCTCCCGAGGACAGTCGGAGGAGACTAGCTACGTACTAGAAAGAAGAAGCGTTTGCGTCGAAAATTGAAAATCGGACGGTGGTATTTTTCTCCAAGAAGTCGGAAGAATCTCAACGAATTTTTAGTAAACATCTTTTGTAAAAAAAAATAAAAATAGTACGGCCTAGTACGGAAGGGTACTTTCTCCAGTAAACAACCCCACTTTTCGCCTGATGGAAGGTTACCCTTAGTTTTTAAAACTTCTTGCGTGTATGGTACGACATGGATACCCCAATATCCTCATAACCTGAAAAGTACAAAAGAACATTACACGAAGTACTCTATCGAAAAAGACATACTAGATACACTTTCAGACAAAAAATGTATACCTAAAAGACCAAGGAATTAGTTATTGTAACCTGGTAAAAGAAAAGTACCTAAATACATTTTCATTCTAAAATAGTGACATTCAATAAAATAAAACACTAGAAAATATGAAAAGAAACCTGATAAGCCCACTCTTTACTATTCTGATCATGACAAACATTTGCCAAAAATGTTCTAAATGAAAAGATCGATTTTATACATCCTTTCATGTTATTCGAATAGCAATTGACATATGAGAATTTTATTCACCCCCAAACTTTTCTTGGAATTAATTTGTTAAACTATCTGCAATGAAGGTAACTATTGCAATTTACACTAAAATTGTCGACGACTGTGTGTCAACAACTGACTGTTGTGCGACAACTGCAAAAATCAATTTAGAATTGCATATTTTATGTTAAAATTACAGAAATTTCATCTCAGGTTGCAAGATTTCAGCTAGGATCACAATTTATAAATTAAAAGATGTGAGTTAGAACCGGCAAAATACAATTAAAAATATCAAAATTGCATATGTAATCGATAAATTCAATTTTGTAAAGCAAAATTTCAGTTAAAATTGCAAAATTATGCTAAAAGAAACAAAAATCAATTGCAGCAAAATTACCATTTTTATATTTCAAAAAACATTAGAATAGCCATTAATGCTGTCAACATATAATATAAATATTGTCTTTTAGGAACAAGTAGTTACATACACCCAATCAAAAAAATTTGAAGTTAATATATTCCCAACCAATTATAATTTGACAATACTTTCTGGTGTAACAATGGTTTACAAAGTCCGGGGTTCTCACCAGGTTCAATGTAAGGTTTTACAAAACCATTTTCTTTCTTTTTATTTTGGAGGTAGAAGAAAATAAATAAACCTTTAATAAGGAACAAAGAGGTAACTCCTCCGACAACTCTTCCAAGTATGGCAATGGTATTTCCTCCCCTGAGGTTTAGAACGCAAAAAAGAAAGACTATGAAAGGATCGATAATACACTCAGAGCTCACTAATAAATAATTAAAGCAGCAGAAGAATTCATATTGCACAACATTGAATCAACATTGAAGAGAATTTTCGGAAATATTTTCACATTAATATAAAACCGAAATTACAATTTTTTTTCTATCTCTTCTATTCCTCCAAATACATCTCCAATTGATTGTTGATTGATTTTACACAAGTCCTTGGTTACCCTTAAATAACACACTAGCAATGGCGCGACACGTGTAAGCGTGCGCCGCCAAGAAACCATCTAGAAATCTGCCACCTGTCAGCAGATTAGACTAGAACACTCAATATTTCACTAAGTACTCAAACATTGCAAAACGACAAGCCAAAACGAAAGTACTAGACAAATCTAAAAGTACTATCGTGCTAAACTAGACGTACGACAATTCTAGACGTGAAACGAAACGAAAAATATATTTCGCGAAACAAACAGAACTTTATCGAAACGTAGGTCATAGTACTTTCGATACATTCTAGAAAGTACAGTCCTTTGAAATCGAACCGATTCCGCGCGCGTACGATTATTTCAATGACTCGTAACATTCCCCCTCTTCATTGAATAATTGTCTATATCACAGCAACCCTAATTTAGGTCTTCCTCTTAAAAGTACATCAAACGTCGCCGCCTTAGTAAGCATATAGGCAGCTTCCTCAAGTGTCGATATATACAAAAATTCCATTTCTTTTGCCGCTACCAAATTTCGTACGAAATGTCATTGAATCCGCATATGTTTAGTGCGCTTGTGAAATACGGGAATTTTCACAATCGAACTCATACTATTCGTGAAAATTTTCAAACATCCAATCGAAAATCCAAGTTCACTTAACATTTCCATTATCCATACTGACGCCCTGCTTGCGTGGCACCCCGCCATATACTCGGCCTCCGTTGAACTTAGTGTCACGGTTGGTTGTAGACGTGAACTGCACGAGATCGCCGCTCCACCAAACACGAACGCGTATCCGGACGTTGATTTTCCCGAATCGAAATCTCCCCCCCAATTGGCGTCGCAATATCCGACACACTCCAACGATTTGCTTTTAGATTTGAATACAAGACCGATATCGATAGTACCCGCCAAGTATCGAAATATACGCTTGACGGCCTCCCAATGCGATTTCTTTGGTGCTTGACAGTATCGACTTAGGATTGAAACGGCCGCCGAAATATCGGGCCGCGTACCAACACTTAGGTACATTAAACTCCCAATCGCTTCGTCGTACGGTACGTCTACCGTCGCTTCTTCCTCAAACTTTCGCAATTGACTTTTTGCGTCCATAGGCGTCAAAATTGGTTCTGCGTCCAGCATGAAATCACGCTAATACCTCTTTACAATATTGCGCCTGACTTAACTTAATATTACGAATGACTTCGATCCCCAAAATATATTTTACTTCGCCAAGATCAGTCACTTTGAAATGTTGACGTAGGTACGCTTTCAATTCGCGTATACGTTCCAAACTATCTGACGCCATCAAGAAATCATTGACGTACAATGAAAATATAATTTGATCCATTCCTTATCCTTTCAGGTATACGCCATAATCCGAAATCGTACGTGCGAAACCAAAGTCCAAAAGAACTTTGTGTAGGCGTAGATACCAAGTGCGAGGCGCCTGCTTCAATCCGTAGAGCGATTTGCGAAAACGCCATATCGTGCCTTCCCATGACGTCACTCCTTTAGGTACCTTCATATAAACCTCTTCTTCCGAAGATTGAGTCATAGCCCTCCTTAGTTAGCGGGAGAGCTACGATGAAATCCATCAAGATCGCCTCCCAAGGAACAGATAGTATGGGAAGGGGTTGTAACAGACCTTGTTGTCCCGATTCTGATTTGTTCCTATTACATGAGTCACACATCCGGACATACTCCGCAATATCGCGAGTCATGTTCGGCCAGTAATACGCCTCAGCGACACATGCGGTTGTTTTATCCCGCCCAAAATGTCCACGGAGCGGCTCGTCATGACTCATTTTAAGTATCACATGACGTAACTCCGTATTTGTTGGAACGTAAAGTCGTGTTGTCTGACCCGGTCTGTACCGCCACATACCATTGGCGGTTCGGATTAATATCTTCCGTGGAATAAGTTCCTTCATTATCTCGTCTTTGTCGTAAGCGGCCTTGATCCTACTTAGCCACTGCTCGTCTACTTGCACCGTACAAGTGACTGCGCTAGTTTCGGATATTGCGCTCCATCCGACGTTGCGGTGTTCTTTTTTAGCGAGCTTACGTTTACATCCTGCGATGCTTGCGATCGTTGCTCCGCCACTGGCGCAGCCACTCCGGGTCTTCTCGACAGCGCATCTGTCGGGTTCATCTTGCCCGGCTTATACTCAATGACAAGTTCCGGCCCGAAGGTCTGAAGAAACGTCATCCATCGCACTTGTTTCTTGGACAACTTCGGCTGTGTTTGCAGGTACTGTAGGGCGTGGTGATCCATGATAACTGTGATCCGCTTCCCTTGAAAGTAACATTTCCACACCTCAAGCGCATTTCCGATCGCAATTGTATCCTTTTCATGGGTGGCCCAGTTAAGCTCTGCTTCCTTTAGTTTTTGACTATCGTAGGCAATGGGTTGTAGGCCTTTTCCTTGATCTTGTATAAGGATCGCTCCAATAGCCGTATCGCTCGCGTCTGTAATTATCGTCCAAGGTAAGTCCGCATCGGGAACAGCTAACACAGGGGCGGTAATCAACTGCTCCTTTAGCGTGTTAAAGGCTGCCCCTTGCGCCGATTTCCACTCGTAGGGCACGTCATTCTTGAGTAATTCCGTGAGTGGTGCAACGATTTTTGCGATACCTTTGACGAAACGTTGATAGTAGGAGCATAATCCCAAAAAGCTCCATAATTCCGTAATATTCCCCGGCTGCTGCCACTCCTTCAATGCCCTCGTTTTGTTCGGATCCACTGCGATTCCGTCCCGGCTCACCACATGGCCCAGAAAATCAATTTTATCCTTCAAGAAGTCACATTTACTCCTCTTTGCGTACAACTTATTTTCCCGAAGGACTTGTAGGACCGTCCGTAGGTGCTTCATGTGATCCTCCAATGTTTGGCTATACACCAAGATGTCGTCTAGAAAGACGATTACAAACGTATCCAGATATTGCCGAAAGATGGAGTTCATCAGATGCATAAAAGTCGCCGGCGCATTTGTAAATCCGTGTAGAAATTAATGGTATGTTTAAAGTATTTTCTAGATCTAAATAGAAATATAGAAAGAAGCCGAGGCAGTCTACCTCTAACTTCTCTCTCCAAACCCTCAAACTTGTCGCAGTCACTCAGAAGTTGGAGAGGAAGCTAGAGCCATGGCTACCAAGGCTATCCAGAGGTTTACGGGAAATATATATATATATTAGTTTAATTACCGTTGGGTTATTTACTAAACGAATATGTGTTTACCCAAGGATTTGATCCTGGTACCTACCAACGGTAAGCACTTGGTAGCCGGTAGCCTTAACCTTTAAGTCTAGACATAGTATTACTTATTATAGGGTTTGATAATTACTTAAACATCAATACGTAGGATAGTTCATTTAATTGAAACAGTTTTACGGTAGACATAGATCCAGTAATGTAAAAGTACGGATTACGGTACGGATAAGTAACGAATACCGCGCACTTATTTCTTAAGCGAAACGAATACCGCGCATGTATTTATTACGGCTACGATTTAATGTGAATTTAATCGGACGGCCGGAATTAACGCCGAGATCGCGGAAGAGGATTTCGGCGGTTTGTGGTCATCGCCACATCGGATGACATGTGGCGAAATTACATTGGATCGTGGTATCTCCGGAGATTTCTTCACCGAATCGGGATATGACATGTGTCGACATTAAGGCCATGTCGTACAATGTCCGTGTTGTCCATAGCCTATTTCAGCCATGGATTACTCACGGAAGACACCCACAGACTACCTCAAAACAGCTGTGTTTCAGACAACACAGATTACTCCACAATAACCAAAAGCAGCTGAAACTGCACCAGTATGCAGTATATCCTAAACACTGTGACCTCTCAAAGTTAGAGCCAAATCCACCAAGGGATCCACAAGTTATGAGCTCAAGAGTTTCCTAAAAACAGCTGACAGCTTATCAAACTAACCAATTAAGTCTCTCACAGAATTCTACACAAACATCAGAACAGAATGAAACTACACAACCATATAGTTTCTATATCATAGAACATACACACAAAGTTTCATATCCAGATATCAATCAGAGTTATCAATCAGAGTGATCACACTGACAGGTCAAAGATGCAGAAAAACAGTCTGCCATTACTTTGATAAATTCAGCTGATAATTAAAAGTATTGCAAGTCCTACAAGTTATACTTACTCTACTGATTCCTACACTAATCCTAGAGCTACACGTGTCACTACTTTAAGAGTGAAATACTATTTTATAATGCGCTAAACTACAAACAGATGTTTCTCAAGTATTTACAAATATTTGTCCGTACAAAAAGGTGTTACCGATGCTTAGTCATTTTGTGGTCCCCGAGTGAATCACGTCCTTAAAATAGTGTGAATCTCCAAGTATATCGGCGGCTGCCGTCCGCACTTCAAATGTACCATAAACCATTTTTGTCGAAGTGGAATCGTGCCACTTACATCGTGTCCGTACCAAGACTTCGTCTTTTACTATAAATGCCGCTAACTGATTTATTGTCCACTTGCCAAATATGACGTGCCGTACTGTTGCCGTACTTTTCCATAAATTCCGTTTGTTTTATTATGTTACAAATCACACACTTTGTAATGTTTCACGTCAGATCGCTTTGCGATCTGCCGTCCATTTCCAACGCTTGTTAACGCCACTCAATTTGACTTTCACGTCACTTTAATATTATCCGTACAATTACTCCCCCAATCCGCAAATCCATTTGAACCTCCACGTTAAATCAAGTTAGTACTTAATCATTAAAACTCGCGTCGAGTACGCACGAAACTATCTTTTCAAAACAACACTCCGTACAGAAATTACACTGGCAGCTGTTCTTTTGTGTACGGAAGTGTAATCTGATTGGCTCCGTACAATAGTAGATAGAGTCTGTGAGAGAGATAGAACTTAGAAAAATAAGGGTACCTAGCCTGTACGAAATTGTACTTCAAATGTACAATGTATGAGAACTACCTGCGCGCAGCAAAAACCGTCTCTGCGATTAGCAATTCCCATATTTAAATACATATCACAGTATCACACACCATGTCGGTATCGGAATTCCTTCATCAACTGGTAGTGGAGTCGTCGAATTAGGCTACGTCACGTATGTGGCTTACCTGGTTTCGAATGTCCGGAAAGGTAAGCTTTTATGAAATTTCGTCTGTGTGATCGGTGTCGTTTTCAATATTCCATGGCGGCTTCTTTCATAAAAAATTGAAGAAGACGCCCGTACAAATTTCAAACTTACCGCGTGAAATTAGTGTGACGTTCAACGTCTCTTTTCGAAAATGTCCGTACATTTTCGATGAAATAACGTACAAGTTCCGTGATATTTCTGTTCAGTTCATTGAACACAAAGTATGAATAACTACGACGTATCTTTTTCTGGAATTTCGTACATATCCGTAAAATAAAGTACAGTTACCGTAATTTCTTTACAGGTTTGCCGTAAATTATCAGTTTCAGTTTACAGTAGACGTTGCGATTTTTTCAAAAGTCACGAATTATACGTTTCAATCGGAAAAATTGAAAAAATCGCTCGATTTGAACAACTATGAATATGGGTCTTAAGGTCATATTGTATGTTTTGCGTACAATAGGCATATTGTATGGGCCTACTTTAACCTACTTTTGAACTATGGTTTGAACTTTGAAGTCTTGAACTTTACATTTGAACATTACACGTGTATCGCTATTAATGTTTTTTTTTTCATCACTTAAACATCTTTTCTCCGTTCACATGTGTCCGATTTTAACATGGAGACCGCCGATGGGGAAAGTGAGAATCTTGCTTTCAATCGAAACCGTCAGATCCATAATCTGACAAGGGTGTACGAAGAAAATATGTTTCAAGCGGAAAAAAAATATTAACACTAATAGCGATACACGGTGTACAGTTCTGTAGCGACCTGTAGAATTAGCCAATTTTACTATGCCGCGTGAGTCCGCCACTAAAAAGATCCTCTCTGAGACTGAAAAGTGGCACCTTTATGGAAGTTCTAGCAGTGTCTTGTCTTGTACCGAATAATGTACGAAAAAAAGTCAATGAAAATTTGAATTGCTTTTCAAACGTATGATCACAAGAGCCCACGTGTCAGAAAAGCACTTGCGCACAAGTAATTGGCCTATATTGATACTGAATAAGGGAACCTTCCATCAGGCGTTCCTAGTAATCGTACGAACACGTTTACTGGCAGTAATATTTGTAACACCCTTCCATCAGGTCGTGCCAGTGAATGAGGTGTTAGATTGCAATTGGTACCACGTAGGACCTGTTGAGCTGCTCGGGAATAATCATCATTTCCAAAAGGACAAAATCGCAGCTGCGTATGTGTTCGGGCAAACGCCGATTAAAATATTTAGTAGCGTCACGCTAATGTACAATTTGAACGTTCTTAGGGTTCTTGTGGTATCAACGGCCACGAAAACCGTTGCAAAATTTAAGTTTGTACAAATGTCCAAAAATGTACCATTTGATCGTGAATCGTTGTATCGCACATTTATAAAGAAGACGTCACAAGATGTCCTACAACCAAGTTTTTTTTGTCGTCGAACTGGCTGGCTATACAACCAAGATTTTTTTGTCCTTGAACACGCTGGCTTTGATGTCACACGGTACACTCCATTTGCCACATGTAAGTTTATTGCTTCACGTCTGTCGTTGATCGACTCTGACTTTACAAGTGGACCAAAACACGCGTCCAGTAATCACAAACTCTCCTCCTGAGGACAGTCGGAGGAGACTAGGTACGTACTAGAAACAAGAAGCGTTTGCGTCGAAAATTGAAAATCGGACGGTGGTATTTTTCTCCAAGAAGTCAGGAGAATCTCAACGAATTTTTAGTAAACATCTTTTGTAAAAAAAAGAAAAAAACAGTACGGCCTATTACGGAAGCGTACTTTCTCTAGTAAACAACCCCACTTTTCGCCTGATGGAAGGTTACCCTAATATCGACTATTTGTCTTTTTTCCAATTCGTTACAGTTACGGTGGACTGATCACACAGGGCAAGAGTGTAGTGGGAACAAAACTTTGATATTTTGACAACAATATTTCAAACAGACTTCTCAGCAAAGGAGTGTCACTCTGCAAATTACAAACAAAAGAAAAATACGTAAAGAACAACTACAGTATCGGCTTTGTTTTGCTTGTTTCTTGGCAAGAGAAGATAAGTTATTCATGGCAAGGTTATCTCAAATGTCGTCTCGGATATCTCAAATATTGTCTCAGATATCTCAAACATCGTCTGCGTTTGGTCATAAATGGAACAGAATAGGAGTTGTGGTAGTCGGCTTAAGCCTCTTGCTGACCTTTTTGCTGACGTCAAGAGTATTTCCATTTGGTTTTTTTGCCGTTAACCACGCGAAATCAAGTTTGTCAGAATCCGGATTCAAGATTCCAAGTGTTAATTGGAAGGAAATTCCTAGACGGACAAGTCAATCTTTTGTCAATGGTTAGTGAAAGACGTAACTTGTTCATTAAATTGTGAGTAATGTTTTCAAGTCAAGAAGAAAAACCATCAAAGATGATCTCTTTTTCACGCTAACGAAATTCCGCAAATAAAAGTAGTCTCTAATAAGTGTTTCAAAAACACTTACATCGGTAGTAGTGAAGGTTAGATGGTGTAGTTTTTGTTCAGTTGACCTCATGTATGTTGCTGACTGAAGCAAGGTTGAATCTTTAGGTTCTATGTGTTATTGATAACTCATGTATGAGTGTTGATCTATGATGTATAAAGGCGTTTCATGTATAGACTGGAAAAATAGCTGTTCTAAAAATAAGCCAAAAGAAAGGATCAATGTAAAATTGGAATAGTAAATTGCCAAATGTGGCGGGCCGTTTTCATCCATCATTACTTTATAGTGTCTGAATTATCACTGCGTATTTTATGTTATAATATTATAATAGTTTTATGTAAAATTAATATACTTAATATTTTATATAATTAATATCTGTGAAAAATATAAGTACACCAATAAGTAAATAAAGAAAAAAAAGGCGAACTATTGCATGTGTATTTCACGCCTTTGGCTTCTTCGTTGTGATCTGAAATGCTTAAATTTCTTTGCAAGGAACCACATGCCTTCTTCAGGAATTTAAAAAAAAATGGTATTTTGCTGTTATGGACAGATAAATAGTCTGCTGGTAAAAAAAAAAAGGAGCTTTTTCCTATTATGACAGGTAAATGGATTGTTGGTTTATTTTTTTTAGCTTTTTGCTGTTATGGACAGACAAATGGATTGTTGCCACCACGTCCGTTTCTCCAACCGATGTGCTGGTATCCATGGCTTCTCTACCTGGTTGGCAACTGTTGGTCCTCGGTGACGCCTCTACTCCATCAAATTGGCAAATACAGTCAGCTATTTATTTGAGCGAGAGAGCGCAAAAAGATCTTAATTATCGCATATCCAAGACGCTCTTCCAGGGGCGTAATTTGCGGTTAAATATTGGACATCTCTTTGCAATAGAGGTGAGAGACAAATTCTGGTCATAATAGATAACATATTGTCGATGAGATTTCTTCTTCGACAATCTGTGTAGCTTGCAAACTACTCTGTCCATCGCTATCAGGGTTAATAACACTAATTCGATTACAACTTTCTTTTGGCTGAAAATCATAAAATAGAGTAAAATACACTATTTTAGGGGTTGGACTTAAGTCGGCCACGTCACAGTGCACTAAATTAGAATTATTATTAAATTTCGCTTTGGTAACGTTAGTTCCTTTACACTAATAGTGATGGATAGTGTAGGTTGAAAATAGTTGGAAAATGCTTCAAAAGTCGAGCAAAGGAATCCATTAATAGAGTGAGTCTGTAACTTGTTTCACTCCTTTAATAAACCGCATTTGAACCAGTCGGACAGAAAATAACTCTGCGCGTCATTATTTATTTTATTGATTTTTTGTAGCACGGAGCAAAGGTAATATATACAGCACACGACTCAAATCGTCTTCTAAATAAAAGCCTGGATGCTGCATTCAGAGTGGACTCAAATGTATCGGGATCTTTTAATGACTTTCTGGTGTATTCCTCCTCTACTGGCCGGAAAGTTGTCAACCCTTTTGTGCATTTCGGGCAACCGAGCGTTTGGCCACGTGGCCTCCCATTGGACGCTGTGGCATGGAACCATCCAGAAAACTATTACCACACTGGACATGAGCTCAATGTATTGGTTCGACAAGGACTCACCAACGGCAATCCAGATTCACTCGATGCTTTCTTCCGCCTCACCCGCGCATCAAGGTGTTATTCCATGTCATGTCCTTGAATTCCAACTTAGCTCTAACTTAATTGATTTACAACCTTTCTGATTTCTCCATTTCTTATTTGATTAAACAATCGTTCTGATTCTCTTTATTTCTTATTCGATTACAAGCATTTTGGATTTCTCTAATTATTGTTTGATTTACCAAGCTTTATGATTTCACTATTTCTTATTTGATTTACAAGCTTTCTGATTTCTCTATTTGCTATTTGATTTAACAAAATCAAAACATAAGCTGTATAAGTTAGCGGAGCCGAGAGTGCGGCTGTAAATTGCAGCCTTTAATAGGATAGCTCATCTCTGGTCAATTCTTTTCCACTTAATCAAATGATGGTAAGCAAGCGTTGAATAATCAAAGGTGGATATATGATTGGCCGGTTGGCGTTGTAGAGGTGCACAAATAAATATTACATTTGACTCCTGTTCACATCCAGTGGGAGTACCGGCAGGCCTCATGGTCCCCATTACTTCTGACAACGTTCTCTTTCATAGGTGAGGCTCCACAATTCCACCTGATGTTATTTTCAAGGTTCTGAAATTGCTGATACACTCACGTCTTTAATCTGCCAATCATCATAGGATCCAGCATTTGCATAGATTTTATTTTCTTTTCTCCTCATGAAGTGCGATTAAGTTCCTAAGAAAAGACAATGTGCGAGAATTCGACGCTTATGCTTTGAAATCAGGGAACTTTTGCAGAGATGCATTCTGGGCCATGATGCTTCCTTTGGGGATTCCAAGTCGCGTTGCGGATATTTGGCGAGGCTACTGGGCTCAGAGATTGCTATTTGATATAGGAGGAAATGTTGCATACTTTCCGCCGTCCACACATCAGGTGTTTCATCAGCTTCGGTTCAAGTTTGAGGATCCAGTGTCTAATGAAGTTTCAGAATCAAGTCCATAAAAGTCTTTCCTGGTTTTCTTCCTTTCCCTTCCTGCAACTTCAGAAGGTGACATTGGCAAAACGATAATGAGTTGCTGCTTGTGGAGTCTTTTTGAGTGAACCAAATCATTAGATGAAATTGCATTTTGAACGTCTTTGGAGTTGCTGAAACCTTACTGTTAATAGTTTTTGTCTATAGTTTTCGTTGTAATTGTAATCATTGCTAACTATTGTCTTCCGTGTCATTCAGGATTTTGAGGAGAATATTGCTGCTGAAGACTTCCTATCGGAAAACATGTTGTACACACGTGCTGGCAAACTGATTCAGTTTCTTGTGGCATGGAACACCAGCACGAAAAGTAGTTTGTTTGATCGAGCCACAGAACTAAGTGTAGCCATGGCTTCCAAAGGTTTCTGGTCAGAATCTGATATAGAATTTACAGTTGCCTGGCTCACTGACCTCGTGTCCTTGGGATTCACTCCTCCTTCGTTAGCTCTCTCCACAGAGGTTTCTACAGAGGGAAACTTAAAGACAAATGAAAAGGTTACAAAACCGGGAGGTTTCGTTATATGTGGCTCTGACGTGGTAACTAAGAATTTGCCGTCGCCATTTCTGGATATTCCCAAGACCAGCAATTTGCTGTCACCAACGGCCTCTTGTCCAGCCGGACTGGGAATTTTGCTTAATGAAATGTCTAGGGAAGTGAGTGCTCTCACCTTATTTTCACCTCCTAGGAAGATTTTTCGCTTCTGGTGACATTCCAGTCAAACTCCTGACTGCAATGTCTCTCTAGTAAAAGCGTGTGAATTCCTCAAGGCTTGTCAAATGTTGCAAAATTGACTCCTTTTTTAGGTGGGAAGCAGTAATCGACAGCCGATGTCTATCCGAGCCTAGTCTGCAATTATTATTTTTCATTATGACTACACAAAGATCGGCTATTCCGTTATAAGTTTATGACCAGAACGGATCATGTCAATTAACACCCTTCGACATTAACAGCAAGAGAAAACCAAAGAAAAATGTTTACCTCAGTGACTGTACATGTTCACTCATTTTCCATTTTTTTGATTTACTGGTGATGTTATGGAACAGAAACCACCTGAAGGAACGGAGCTTGCAGAAAAACGTTGTCCTCCTACTGTTTTTGTTCCCACCAAAGAAATACACAAGGAATGTCCTTCCGGATTGCCAGCTTATATTCCCTCAACACTTATAACGTACATTCCTTCCGAAAAAGAGCTTGCGGCCTTGGAGTATTGGCGGGCCTCCTTGCATGAAATAGTTCTGATTATCAACTATAATTTTCCAAATTATGCCAATTCTGTCAAATTCTGGCGGGCGATATATGGGCGAGTTTTTGACAAAATTCATGTGCTATCACCTGGTGGCAGTCCTGATTGGGATGTGCAAAATGTGAGTACATCTGTCTATTGCCATACAGCAAGGGGAAACCTATCATTAATTTTTTTTCTTCGTAAAGATGTTTGAGATTTTTCCCATAAAGTTGGACAGCTCTCCACAATGTAGGTTCGGTTTCAGTATCAGGAAAATGCCTTTTTGAAAGACTTGCTTGCCGTTGGAACTAGAAACTTATGGCGGAATTACACTTTCGAAATTTTACCCTTGTTTAGTGGGTAAAACGCGAGCAAGTGTACAATCCGTACAACTTTTAGAATAAATGTACGTTGGCTACTCACGAAGCTGTACAATTTCCCACAAACGAAGATAAATAACGATAGTGCAATTTCGCTGTTACTGATCTCTGTTGAATGGCTTATGATATTTATGTGTATGAAATGAAAAATGCTCTTTTTCCCTTTCAGGTTCAAAATGCAAGCCGTGGATGGCTATCATACAGGGCACTTCCGAGTGTTTTTTCTAAGTATCCTGAGGCTAAAGGATTTCTTCTCATCAACGACGACCTTGTCTTAAATTATTGGAATATCGCTGGTGCAGACAAGGTAGGCCCCAAATACCTTTTTCCCTAAAATCCATTTTCTGTACATTCTTGTTTCCCTGAATTCCTGTTTCTCACCGGCCCTCTAATTTGCGTTTGGAAATCCGCTGTTAAAGGGAGTTGCATATATCAACTTTCAAAGCTTTTTCACATAGGTTAAAAGTGAGGCTCTGTTGAAGTTCAATTTAAAAAGAAAATATCCCATGGATCAATGGAATTGTTTTACTACTTCATTGCAATCAACTTCAATCAATTTCAATCAATTTCGTCTTTCCAGTGGGAGCTATGCTTCTAGTAAAATTCCTAACGGAACGCCATCTTATTTTTTCTGTATTGGCAAGGCTTTTGGAAATGCTGTTTGTCAATTTTAAACTTGTAAGGGAATGCGTTCGCGGATCCTTATGTGTTCATAGCTCTTATGATTCCTGCCGAATAAAGGCAAAAAAAACCCAAATATGTTCTATGGGGACACTGAAAAGACATTAAATAGCTGGCTTTTTTTAGGAATTGCCCATTAAATTGAAAAGTCCATTTTTTTTAGCCTTAGAAGCCCCTCGGTACGATTATTTCTCCTAGGGATTCATTTTTAGCAAGTTAATAAGTTTGGACTTTGAAACAGTTTCCGTAGCAAATTGAGTCCTCTCGATCAGTTCACTACTGACCAGCATTATGGAAATGTATGCTTTTTAATGACTGCGCCTTAAGATTTTTCCAAGAGGAATTTAAAACAATCATGTTTAGAAAGTAAACACAATTTAAGACTGGAGAGTATCTGATCCTCGAAATTAGCGTGGCACATAAATTATAAAGTTTCAAACATAGAACCCACACCAATAGAGGTATGTGGCACTGTGTTACAGAATAAAATCTGGTACAAACATCCTATTCGTGTGATTGATGCTACAAAAGTTGCACCTTGGGGAGGAGAATGGGAGACTCAACCACCCTATTACAATCCCTTATTTCAAGCAACAGCTCAAATTCCTAAAGAATATGTGGATCGTTTCAATTCCTACATTATTAAACAGCTACCAGCTCAACCTGGAACAAGGAAGAACAGTATTGCTAAATCCTTATCTCAGCCACCTCTTATACGTGGATATTTAAAGTGGATTGCTGATATTTATTACATACCACAACGACTTACTCCAGCTATTTCAGAGCTTGTGCCAATTTTCGCTCATTTCAATGCTCGTAGTGAGGTGAGCCTTAATTCTTTTCCCTTCTAATTCGCCAAATCACTAGGTTTTCCTTTAATTGTATTGCCGTGGAATATACCAACTTGCTCTGGAGATTATATATACGAAATTCACTTCACCCCAATTTTATAAAATATCATAGATTCTTCTGTATCTTTCTAATGATAAAATACAAAAAAGTGTTTTGACTCAACAAACAACAACATATTGACCATTATTACATCGATATAGATAAACTTGTGGTCATCCACATATCTTACAATATTCACATCACAACTTAGAGATAAGTCCCGACAAATCCATCGGTAAAAAACCATCCTGATTTTCTACAGCAAAAAAATTCAAAACGCACTATACAACCTATCTTCCTTACATTAATCCTTAATTTGTGAATATCAACCTTTGTTCTCTTTTGACCCTTTTCTCGTGGTGAGACCCATGGCAAGAACCATGGTACTCAGTGCACAGAAATGTATGATGCATACAATTTTTTTGCATGATTTCTACGATTACTCACCGTTACGTGAATAAATCCATATAGGTCGTTTCTGTATGAGGAAATCACGTCTATAGATATGTGGCTTTGACAGACGACCAAAAAAAAAAGATGGTCTCCTTTGTGCTATGCTACGATACGGAAATTCACAAGTCCGACAAGAAACTCGTCCATCTAGACAGTATTTTTAACATGCTTTGACATGCTTTAACATGTATTAACATTTTTTATTTTCTTATTGAATCGTTGAATTCAGTTGGCTATTCCAATGATTCTCTTCAGTACAGAACATCCCGAGAATTGGGACAGGCATGCAACCCAACATGTAGCCTATCTGTGGAATAAGGGACGTGAAAAGCCATGGACGACTTATTCCACAACGGTCGATGGATATCATCCTTGGAAAACTACAGATATAAGACAAATGCGCTTAATTGTGGAAGCCATGGCCAAAGGAGATCCCACTTTAATGGCACTCCATTGTTCCATCTGCCACTTTCGGTAGGAGTGAATATGAGATTGAATTGGAAACCACCTTTTGTGTTTCTCACAGTGTTGCCATCTGGAAAGTGATGGCTGATGCTTGCTTCAAAAATGACCATTAGAGAGAGATGAGCTGTTCAAATAAAAAGGCTGACAAGCTCGCATTGTGTAAAGTTTATAGCGATCAAATCGTCTATTTGTAAAACTAGATTATTCTTGATTCTTTCGGATTGTACAGGTTGTCTTCAAAAATAGCTGACAGGACAGTTGCACAAGCTTCTACTAAGGAAGTAGACTAAAAAGGTAAAAAACGTAAAAGTGCAAAGTGTCATTTTTATCATCAATTCAATGTTCTTCTAGGTAAGCATTCTGATGAGAGGAACAAATGTCTCATTACTTCTTGAAGATGTATACAAAACCATGTACATTCTTGCCAGGTCATTTTAACCAGTTGGCAATAATTTTCTCAGGAAATTAAGAAAGCCAAAACCATTTTGTTGTAATTTGAATTGTATTTGTTTATGTAGAACATAAAGTACATGTAAATGCAATTGAAGTACACGATGAGGACAAGTAAAACACATACAGTTGAAGTACACGTTAAGTATAAGTACAGCATTGTACCAAATCAATTACATTTCAGTGAAGAAATACAATAGCTAAATCAATTAGTGTTTACATGCTAAATTAGTCCAAAGCCGAAGAAAAAAATGTGTGGAGTACATCTGAAATATATCACCCGATGATACAGATTTGGTAAAATTTTGTCCTTTAGTGTACACGAGAAGTGTAACCAAACCACTCTAGTCTTTGGGGGATGAACTGTATCACAGTCGACATTCAAAGTTTTCGATCATTTGCACCGATTGTTTTGGATTTTTGAGTTTGTACATTTCGAAAAATATATATATTGTACTTTCCTAAAAATAATTATTTAAAGTTCGCACATTGTGTTGTTCAAGCACAACAGAGAAGCAAATCATTTGACACCAGGTCGATAATAATGCTTTGTCTTAAAAAACAATGGTAAAATGGAGTTTAAATGGAGAAGCACAAATGGCAATGTCAGATCTGTCCTTTTGGATTAACAAACAACATCACCAAAAGCTAGAGATTCATCACACCGACTGCTACACATCACCGCGCAACTGGCATACTTTTGCATTATGTAGGAGTTGTGTGTGAAGTCGAGAAATGATAGAATATTTTACACATGTGCCAACATTTTCCATTAACAAGTATTTAACACAGAACATTTTCTCAGTAAACAAACCCAAAGCATCATGATGATGGCGAACAACACTATTTATGTACTGATTTGCTATCGAGGTCACCATCAAATACAAAATTGGGCTGGCAAAACAAAATAGCTGATTGCTCTGGTCAGTGCAAATTCATAAATCTCAACATACAAATGTTGGACATTTGGAACTAAAACATTTCCGAGCTAAGGGCAAATGCTCCTTTTCTAATGCGCATGGCCTCAAGAGGTATCACATTATTGTGGTTCACTATGAGGTTCACCTGCAACAAATATCCAAGTGTTAAATGCACATTCATTTGGCACCTAAATTCACATTCACAGCCATTGACAACAATGGTCATTCATAGGGTAATTGCAGGATTGAAATTTAACCTCGTTTTGTGGGTAATTCTACAGTTTCGGATAGCCGTACATACGATTACTCAAAACTGTATAAATTGTAGGATTAGTCACAAACAAGGGCTCCTCGACAGTGTAATAACCCTTTCAAAGAACAATCCAATCAACAAACATTCAATAACTCGATACACATTGTGATAATTTCTAAGTATCAAGAACTTGTGCAGCAGATAATCAGGAGGAACCAAAGCAAAATTACAGGAGGACGATATAAGGAGAAAAACACACCTCTGGTCCATAACTTCGCACATACCACTCTGCAGCCTTTGTATCCCCTGCAGTAAACATGGTCCGTTCTAAACCAATACGGCCGATAATACTAGCAATAATATCAGTACGCCAGATATCCACACCATCTGTGAGCCCTTCCGAGTGCACAAGGATAATGTCGGCGCCTGCATTCAGAAATCTCTCTGCCTGCTGAACAAGGTGGATAGAGTCTCCAATACCTGCGAAAAATTACAGGAGTCAAAGTAACAAAGTGTGATGAGAGGGAGACAATAAGTCGAGCAGTGAAAATTGCTTTCAGGAGTTGAACACAAGAGAATGATGAGACCGAGACAACAAGATTAGCAGTGAATAAAAACTTACAGGAGTCAAGTACAAGAGGATGAGACAGAGACAAGAAGATAAACAGAGTATCATGTTTGTAAGAGTCTAGAAAACGAGGACGATAAGACGGAGACAATGAGACAAACAGTTAATAATGCATATTGAATTGCCGAGGTCGAGCTCAAAATCTCTGCATAATGCTCTGCGACAGAAAATCACAATTCGTGTTTCCAAGACCATCAAAATAGACATCAAAAGCCCCTTCTAACAAGAACAAAAGGAACAACGTGGGGAGTTTTGAATTGAGGAAAGACAAAACATAGCAGACTGGGAGCAAAATGACGATTAAGTCAAAAAAAAGCCAGGTCCACTCTTACAAAACTCCCAAAAAGAACAGGATAACTAATGACAGACCTAGGATGCTTTCACTGATATATCGAAACAGAATATTCTTCATCTGGACAACCTTAACAAGTGTGAATTTGAAAAATGTATCGCATGTGAATTACGTGAACCTCGTGTGTGCCCAATCAATTTAACTGTAACTGATTAAAAAATTCAAAAAATCATTGAAAAAGACGCAGCTTAGAAGTCTAATTTGATATTTGCATATGCATATTTTGTGGAATTTGCATTTGAAATTGTCCAACCAAATTTTTATCTGTGACATAAGAATAATTCATCAATGTGTTAAATTGCGTTACATCTCTATTCCTTCCCAATTTCCCTTAAGTGAATTACCAGAAATCTGATGGCGTACATTGAACATTATCCTGAATCCAAGTTAGAAGACCTTTAAAAGAAGTAAAGATGTTAAATTAACAAGAACTAGATGCACAAGACACCTGCATGACATTTGGTACCACATTGCGTACTACAGCTTTATCTTACAGGTAAGCCTCGACCAGATTTTCCAATTCATGGTCCACAGAAATTAAGAACCCTGAATTTAACTGACAAGAATCAGCCACCGCAGGGCATACACGATTTAGGACACACCATATTATTTTCCGTCCATATTATCAGTCCATCTAGACTACACTGTGAATCATTATTAGCATTAATAACACTAACTCGGTGTCTGGGTTTTTTAGCCCTCTGTCCACAAAATAGCATTTATAACACGAATTGTTGTATTTTTCGTAATTCAACTGTTCAAAACGAGCCACATTGAAACTGAATTAGAAATGACAACACTAATATAAGCCTCTAAACATAATTTTTGACTCTAATAGCGATTCACAGTATATTTACGATGCTTTACATGTCAAGAACCTCGCCCAACTCTTTCAAGTTGACAGTGGAGTGGCTTGCAGCTAAGTGAAATTCAAAGAGTTCCCACCGTCATTCATGCCAATTTGTGGCTTTACAGTGAGGCCCGCTTGTTTCAAGGCACGAATAAAACGAACAACGGCTTGCTCTGAGACACCGGGAATGTCGGTCTTCACTTCAACAATATCAAATCCAAGCAATTTGCAGTCCTGGAACCAAAAATGAGGTATACCGGTAAAAATTTCATGCCTTTGATTGTTCATACTTCTGATTTTAGACCTAATCATGCCTCTGATTTTATAACTCGTCATATTTATGATTTATAACTGCTATGCTTCTGATTTTACAGCTATTAACTCAACCAATAAAGGGATTATGTGCAATGACACATCTCAATGGTAATTTACAGACTCGAAGCACACAAGTTTCTACAGAAAAACGAAAAAAAAAAAAAAAACTTTCACAAAAAATTCAAGTATGCCTTACCTTCACAAACTTGTCAATAGCAGATGCTCCACTAGAGGCCAAAACTTGCTCTGCCCAATCTCCTGTACTGACGTGGAGGTCATAGCTATGAGCTTTTGACACGTCTTTTCTTATAGCATCATTTTCCATGTACGGAAAATAGCTGGAAGGGACTCTCACAATATCCACCCATGGAGATAAGCCTTCAAACACATCCTGCAATACAGAAAAGACAAAAAGGTACCATCAAGATCTCACAAGAACAAACACAAACACAAATAAACACAGCAAAAAATTCACACAAAATAACCACAATCTGCAGGTATTCCATAGTCTTAAAGAGTCCTCGTTAAAACATGTTAGAACTTGACATACTTTAGAAGCTTAAAACTTACATACTCTATAAATCATATACATTCGATTATATATATAAACTCGAGTGTCCTACCTCAAATTCATCACCGAGTCCCTCGATCGCTGTGATGCCTATTTTTCTTGGTTTAGTTCGCCAGGATTTTTCAAATACACTGGAAAAGAGATTGTCAAAAAGGTCGGAGGTCTGTCTTCCGTCCTTAAACTTTCTGCCGCCTGCTGTTCGACGTGAGACGTACGAGAGACTCATCACGAAGAATCAAAAATGTGAATAAAAGAAAGTTGAAACTTTTGCTCACTTGAAAATTTTGCTCAATTGGAAATTGCTAGAATACTGTGAGAGAAACAGAATAGGAGGAACAAATACACAATGGAAAAGAAAAGTAGAAAACGATTGTTTGCGCTATTCGCACTAAAGTTTTATGATAAAAATATGTACGGTATTTCTTTCGGACGTCAGCAGCTTTCTGACGGCACCTGACATCATCAAAAGCGTCGGAGCGTTACCCAATTCGGACGTGACGGCATCTTCCGTACAAGCCCTCTTTATAGACCTTTCTGCCACGCAAGCTGCGTGTCGCTGTGTGCATACATTATATTGTACGAAATATGGCTTCGTCATCATTCTCATTACTTTACACTTTACAGTTTCGAAAATCTGCATTTCGAACATGACTTCCGATGATGAACTGCAGCTGTATAATAGCGGAAATTTATCCTCCGACACGCTCCAAAACGGCTGAAACGACTGTTCAAACCGCGGCTAACAGGCCACTGTTATTTTTCGAATTGAATGGTACACCGCCAATCGCTATTACCGTAATGTATACTAATTCCGTCCCGCTTTTTTTTTTCAAATTCTCAAGTAGCATAACTTATTCTGTTATTTTCTTTACGCCATTTTTAGTTTTTTTCCAAGTACCGTACAAAACGAAAGTACGTTGTCTTTTAAATAGTGTGGTGTACGGTCAGTATCAGACCGTACAAAATCGTACCTTTTGAGTGAAAAAGTAAAATTAATGAATTTTAGTAACCGGGGACGCATGAGAATATGCGCTCAAAAAAGGGGATGAAATTGGGCTATCAAGTATCACGTTCACACATATTCGTCCAACAACCACGCTTCGACTGTGTGAACGTACGATTTGTGTACGATTTGTCAGATTTTGTACAAGTACCTATATTAGTGTATGCATGTATGCGACCGACATTTTTTTTTCAAAGACCCAAATTAGCATTAGTAACCAATAATAATGTATGTTTTTTTTTTAATTTTTCAAATTCCTAATTAGCGTAAATCACTGTATTTATTCCTATACGCTAAAGAAACCTGTACGCTAATAGCGATTGGCGGTGTACCACCAACAAACCTACAATTATATTGTTTTTCACGGTTCCATGATTTTACATGTTGTTTATCGTAGGTTACTGTGAATAGCTCACGCATGGTCCAAAATTATAAAACTGAGAGTCAATGCGGGATTAGAGCTGGCTCATCTTGGAAAAGACGAAACTTTGTTAGGGTAACATTCTATTAGGCGGTCCCATTAAATGAATGGACAAATCTACTGACAGTTTTTACTAGAATTTCGCTCCATTTTGTCAAGCCAGTAACAAACCTTCCTCAATTATGATTGGCGCCACATAGGTTAGAGTCCAAATTTTATAAATATTAAGAAAATCTCCATACGGAAAGTCAAAACGAACTATCTGTAAAACAGGAGGTAGTTAATGATCCGTACGTCAAGTTTGCGGCCAGATTTTGAATTTGAAAATGGAAATCGAAATTTTGAAACGGAATGGCAAAAAGAAGCGGCAAACTTTGAATGTCGGTGGATGTCCGACGAAGCGTGCGAGGATATTTTCGGATGACCCGCATCCAACGTGGAAGGAGGCACATGGCATGTACGACGTGTAGGCCCGTGATCGCTTGTTCAAAGTATTTTTTTTTTTGTTTTTTCACGTGTACCAATGGTAATCATCCAGTAGGACACAACTCTCCTCGCGAGGAGAGTTGCACCCCACAACTCTCATTGCGAGGAGAGTTGCGTCCCACTGGATGATGTGCGCGATTGCTTCGCGTATCTTAAAAATGAAATATTCAACGGTCATCAATTACGCCTACATCATTTGGAGCTTCCCGACAGCTTTCCAGTAACGATGTTTGGTTTGACAAAAAAAATATGCTAGGGCTCTGTACGTCGGTGTACGAAAACGTACGGCTTCCAGTAACGATCCCCACTGTTCGTCTAATGGAATGTTACCCTTAGGGTAACTTTCGCACGTAACCCGAACTTTAATCTTGTAACTTTGTTTTTAGCGAAGATTCTCCGTACTACTTTCAGATCATTCGTATGCAAAGAAATGATATCGGTACTTTAGATTGTGAAGGATGTAGACGTGGGGTGTAATTTGTGACGGTTGTACACCACTACAAAATCGCGAGAATTGGTGATGTTTACAAAATAGCGATGGTTGTAGACGTCTACCTACTTGTGACATTGTAGATGTTTAGTGTTTGTGACATTTTGACGTCGCGCTCAAATTATGACAGCGCTTACGTCACAAATTCTAAAATTTTCCGCCATGGTTTCCCGAATTTGTTTTTTAGTATTTTCTCACTCTACTTGCTATAAAAATACGCCCAAACACAGTAAAAATAAATCGTTTTTAGAGATATTTCATTTGTTATCATTATTGACGTTTTTAATTGCAATAGTTGTGAGATAGACGCGATAGTGGGAGTGGGAGGGAGAGAGAGGCGCTTTCCCTGGACTTCGCTTTTGCGAAATGGCGTTCGTTGGTTGAGACCCCTCCACGGCCCTTGTACGGAAAAAAGTCACGCATCGGTTGGAAACGTGCAGTGAGTTTTTTTTTGGTACTACGGCCACAAAAATTGTAAAAAACTTCCGACACGTGCGACAACATCTGACTATTCGCTCACCTCATGGAACTTTATTTAAAATCACCTCGCGAGGTGATTTTATATAAAGTTTGCGGCATAGTTCAAAAGTAGGTGTTTCTATTGTAGGCCTTTTGTAGGCGCCTTTATCTTAAGTTGTGTTATGGGCTTTTCATGTGATCTTCTTAAATCGCTACTTTGATCAGCGACCGTCCGATCGTCTAAATCTGTCGGTTTAAATAAAAAATACCTCAAAACTCACAAAAATATATTTTTTTGTCCGAATCTTTTTCAAAAGTTAGACAATACGTTTAATTCTTTATCGATCGAAGTGCAACTCAACCCTGTTACTATTTTTTCTCATTTTGCGACCTAGTTGTTCAATACGCGGATTTTTTCCATTTTTTCCAGTTTCTACGTATTGTACGTGACTTTTGAAAAATAAGCAAAAAAATGTCTACTGTAAACTGAAACTGACATATTACGGGAACGAATAAACAAAATACTGTAACTGTTAGATTTTTTACGGAAACTGTACGGTAGTTTACAAAAAAAAAACGATGCACGTATCCGTACTTCCTGTTCAGTAAACCGAACAGAATTGTACATGGATTGCACGTGAAAATAATGTGACGTCTACAAATATTTCCAAAAAGAGACGTTGCGACGTCACACTATTTGAGCGCCGTGAGTTCAAATTTTGTACGGGCGTCTCTTCAAATTTCGAAAAGAAGCCGCCATTATTACTTGAACAGCTGAACGCTAAAAATCACAGAAGACGCCATTACCGACGTCATGGCAGTAGTTAGTAAATTTGTCGTTGACGCCGTTGACGAAGAATAGTACTAAAACTGAATGTCGCAGGATCTGAACTTGCGCCTGGGCATGTATACGCTGTCCAAGTGACCGGTAATCTCGTTCTTAACCAGATATAGTAAATGTTTCGATTTGTTCAATAGAGTGTGATAATAATTTAATTACATATTGTTTTTCGCCCTCATTTAACGGAAAGCGTACAAACTGCGGTACATGTTCAATTCAATTTTTTAAAAATGTACGAATTTGTACGGAAAAAAATCATTAACGTTTTTTTCAAATCGACCTCTCCAGTTTCTACGTATTGTACGAGCGTTCAAACGTGCGTAAAATACGTTTTGAACAACTATGTTTTGCGACCAATACAATATGGGTCTTAAGGTCATATTGTATGTTTTGCGTACAATAAGCATATTGTATGGGCCTACTTTCACCTACTTTTGAACTATGGTTTGAAGATGAGCTGAATGGACACGAAAGTGTGAGTCGAAATGCGTTAGACGACAAAATGCATCGCGCTAAAGGACAAGTTTTAGTACATGTGAAGTTTAAAGGTAACGCAACTTGTACGGCGGTAATTTCAATTTTCTGGTACGACTGCGTATTTTCTCGTTTTTTTTCTAAGTTATTGAGGAAAACGACAGAAAATAAGTGTAAATTTAGCATATGCGAAAGTACCCTTAGCCATTAGGAGTTGAGATAAAGATAGATAATAAAATAAATCCCACACGGCAGCTCCTTCGACGCGCTTTATTAGCTGGCTGTCCTAGAACCGTAGAAAGAAAGTCAAAAGATCAACAAACATAATATTGTACAGTTCGTATTTTTGTGAGCGAATGTTGACTTTGTAGTTTGTACGAAGATTGGCATATGCCCAACGCAATAAACTGGTATTTCAACATGAACGATTTAAGTACGGAAAAAAAATTATTCATCCTTTAAGTGCGTACTATAATGTATTAGCTCGTATGCACGCGAAATTTTGCCGTCCAGATGGGACTTTAAAGCGGCAGGATGCACTTCGAGGCTATACGGCCAATATCGACATGAGCGCAGGGAACAATTCTGATTTTCTGGTTTGTCAACCGATTTTTCATTTCAGTTTTTTCTGTTAATACTTTTGAAACAGTTCTCCTGCAAACTAGCTATACTTTTGAAACAGTTTCTTTTCATATTTGGTTATTTTTAAGTGTAATTTTCTGTCTCTAAATTTCTGGTGGAGATTTTAACTATTCCTCTTATTAAGCACTAGGCAGCAAATATTAAATATTTTATTTTGTGAATACTAATGAAAATGAACATTTTGTGAAATAGGTTACAAAAAACATTAACTTCGACAACATTAAAGGTTACACGTCTTTTTGTAACAAATAAAAAAACAAGTTATGCGATTTTAGGGAAAGTAAAATAACAAATAAAACATAAACATATAATGGGCCGAAAGTAACAAAACCATGAGCAAAGTCATTACGCGAGTTTGAATTTATAAAAAAATCAGCTTAAATGAACATTATAAGTTTCTACAAAGTTTCAAAAGCAAAAAAAAACACACTTATAACAAGTGCCAAAAAAGTCTCGCAAACCACAATTTAGTTTTTTTTTTGTTTTCAGTCGCTAATCTCCTTGATAAGTCGCGCAGACTCCATTTGCTCACGAATTGGCGATCTTGCAACCTCTCCAAGAGTCTCAAATTTTTATTTACTAAGGATGGCCGATAGAGAGAAAAGCAGAGGTAGAGGAGGTAAACGTAAGATTGCTTCCTCCTCTTGTACTTCAATAACAAATACCATTAAGAAACTGAAAAAAGGACCTTTCACCCTCCTTAAAAGATCCTCTGATGGAAAAGAAGTTGATTCTGACGTCAAAGCTGAAGATATTTCGATGTTTGAGGACGACGCTGGAAGTTTAAGAGGAGACGAAACCGTCAATCCTGACGAAGATGATGTCCTTGGTAAGATTTTTTATGTTTTTTGCACTTTCCTAATTTGATGAATATTAAATAATCTTGTATTTCTTTTTTAGTCTTGATTGTTTGGGCTAATTCATAAAATTGTATTATTTTTATTATTGGGCTCCGATCAGTGTATATGATTTAGCCATCATAGTAATATAGATAAACCAGCTGTTAGAGCCAGTTTTTACCCTATTTTTTGTCGTATTCTATCTTTTTGTTGTAAAACCATTCTTGTCATGTGGTTATGATTTGAATCTGTATTGTAGTTGGTGCACCACCCATCGCTATTAGTGTGACGAATGTATTAGTATTAAAGCAAAGCAAATTTAATTCGAACGATACTATACAGTCCATCGCTATTAGAGTCTCTAGTTTGAATGAGTTTTCTTCTGACCCAGAATCATAAATCAGTGTCCAAAAACACCAATTAGTTAAGTGGCCTGTATTGAGCTACGTGACGAACATAATTTACTTCAGGTAATTCTAATAAATTATTTACCCTAATAATTCACCAACTCTAATAGCGATCAGCGGTGTAATTTACTGCAAAGTGATGTGGTCAATGTAAATCCACTCCCGTGAATAGTGTTCTTAACTCTATTTTATGATTTTCAGCCCGAAAAGGTCGCGACTTAAGTAGTATTATTAACACTACTAGTGCAACTTATGATCTTTCCCATGTCTCTCAAATAGAATTATTGTATATGAAATGTTTAATGTTCAGAATTGTCTTCTCAAGCAGGATGCAAAATCTGTTCGGTAATGCGTTAAAATCTTAATCAAGCGTTGCAAAAAAGTACAGAGGCTCTACATGTGATTGCACTGTCATCTATGCTTATATAACCGTTAAATAGTATGATACGAGGTAACCATACATGTTGTTTCCTCATTTTTTGCACATATAACACTACAGTTTCAATCTAATTGGTCATAAATTTCACTAGTTTTAACTGAAGTAATATTAGATTGTGCTCGAGTTTGATCAAGTATCAGCTGGAAATCACTTTTATTTGTCAAATTTAAGCAGTTGACTTATCATTTTCAAATATTCCATTCTCATGCAGATGCTGGAAAATTGCCTTCCGATACCATGGTTGCTATTCAAGTCATGCTTCAGGAGTTTCCAAGAGTGGAGAAGGTGAGTCTTTAGTGTATGAAAAAAATGATTTTCTTAAAGTAAGCGAAGTTTTCTTACATAATAATTTTCTTGAGTATTAACATTATCTTTTACGGCACACACTATTTTGGGCTTTCTAATCCTGTATTTTTTCAGAAATACATGTGATGACACAACAGCCAAGATTGTGTAGATTTTTTTCGGCATTCCTTCGGTAAACTTTTCACTGCTATTAAAGTTAAGAACTCCAATATCTGTTGGGGGTTTTTTGACCCAAAATATCTTTTTATCTCCATAAAATTCAATAACTTTAAATTGATTGCTTGTTTTTTTACCAAATATCATAAAATGGAGATGATAACACAAATTACAGGAGTGGTTCAAAATATTGAGCCCTAGATTAGTGTAGTCAATACTAAATCTTCTTTAACACTAATAATTCAATAATTCTAATAGCGTTGAAAGATGTTGTACCTTATGAGATCCCCCAACGTAGTTCTAAAGTGCTGAAAATGCGGTAATATTTTCCGTTTTTAATTAAATTTCTATACGGAAATTCGAATCAAACTAAAGAATACTTCTCCGGATACTAATCCGAATGTAAATGTATCTTATGGAACATTTTTCCTCACTTCAAAACTATCCCACATACAACCTAAATTGACAAATGAATGATTTGCTAAAGGGGCAAGACTTTACTACTTCAGATGATCTTCAATTCGGTTTGAGAATTTATTTGATGGGTCGTAAGTAAATAAAAGTATTAAGGAAATAAAAGTGAAATAAATTTGCTTGCAGAGTGTTGCAAAACCCTTTGTTTTGCGATCGCAACTCTACAGCAGTGTCGCTGACCGGACAATGGTGGACCGCCAGCTGGAGGTGGGAAGAATTCCGTTGTCCCTAACGGAAATGTAGTAATGTGGGTGAGGCAGCTTGTTCTCTCTCTCTCTCTCTCTCTCTCTCTCTCTCTCTCTCTCCCCCTCCCCCTCTCTCTCTCTCTCTCTCTCTCTCTCTCTCCCTCTCTCTCTCCCTCCCCCTCTCCCTCTCCCTCTCCCTCCCCCTCTCCCTCCCCCTCTCCCTCCCCCTCTACCTACCCATCCCCATTCCCCCCCCTCTCCCTCTCGTTCTCCCTCTCCCTCCCTCCCCTCCCCCTCCCTCCCTCCCTCTCCCCTCCTCATCCCTCTCCTGTCCTCCTCCCTCCACTGGGTGTGTGAGTTTTATTCAAGTCTTCTTTGTTGTTAAATGTTTTTAGGAATTTTTCTCTGTAAGGATAAATTTTTAAACTGTACATTTTTTGACTGGAGTCATTAGAAAGTTTTTTTTTTTTAGTTTTGTTCTTAAATTCAAAACGAGGGCAAGATTATAATTTTGATATTTGAATCTATTTTGGAAAACTAGACTGGCAAATGAGAAAGAAAAAGGTAAATTTGCAGGAACTTAAACAGGAGAAGAAAGTCCGGGTTTTTAAATTGTCGACAGCGAAGGACGATTATGCCATTATGCTTATGGAGGATTACCTTCAACAGGTGTGTGAAATTTGAGTTAAAATACATTCTCAAAACTTAGACGTGGATTTGTTGAGGTTTAAACTTACCTTCATCTCTCCTGTATATCGTTGAAGGCATCGTTATCCTATTCTATCATAATTTTCATAATATAAGTGGAGAGTTTGTTAGTAATTCTCTAGAAAACTGAAGATAATTGAAGCAAGAATCGGCGAGAAGTACACTTCCCATCATGATTAGTGTGAAACACTTTTTGGGCAGTAAAACTTTTTAACTTCGTTTTCAATCGTTGGATTTTCTATTTAAGGCAAGCATCGAAAAGTAATTTACCTTTTGAATTGATCCAGTAAAAAAAAAAAACGATCTAACGGTTGAAAATAAAGTCAAAGACGTTTTACTGCCTGAAAAATGGTTAACACTAATAGCGGTGGACAGTGTAATTATCTGAAACCGTTGACTGAAGATAAGAAGGAGAAGTGGATGGTGACAGGTGGCAACTGCTCAGAAAGAGATGGAAAGCAAATCTTCGATGAAAAAATCTTCAGAAAAAATGGGGATTGTTTTTTATTGGTTTCGGACACATGTGCTTCCTGTCTACCTCTCCGCGGGAATTACACACACCGAGCTCGTAAGTTCTTGTGGCTCTTTTTTTCTTTTTTATTTTTTACTTTTTCTTTTGATTCTACCTGCATCACGAAATTTGGGAAGAAAAATTGGGAACGGAAAGGAATGGAAGGATAGAGAAGAAATAAGTGTGCATACATATAACAAAATTCTCCTCTTCTGATAGCACAAAAATTATCTCCTCTCTGGTAATAGGGGAATTGCATATACAAAAGTGAGTAGTTGTGACAATACGTATCGCACATATTATTTGTATGATTACTACAATCACTTACAGCAATGTGAGTAAATTTTAATCTCCTACTTGCGACTTACTAGGTTATAAAAAGTTTGCGGGCCCCCTTATGGTATGGAAACTTGTCTTTAAATGGTTAACTTTTTTTATGGCAGTGATAAAGGAATTGCACTATTGGGATTTACTGCGTCCACAATGTTACTGTGGTCATATAGTTTCCACAGTTCCGTATTGTTTTGTTCAGTTTTGTACTGTTTTATTAGTAATTTCTATACAGTTGGTCAAAAAACTCTCAAAAGCTGTACAACCAGTCAGAGAAATCAGTAACTCTGAGTCAATTATATCGTTTTCAGTAAGTCCTTGACAATTACTCACAAAAATGTGTGAAAGTTCAGAGTGATAGAAATCGGTAGTAAATGCCGATATTGATGGTGTCCCTGGTGGTCACTTTTTTAACAAGACTTATGAGGCCCATGTGCCTTTTTATTTTTTTTGTCGGGAAAATTCTCATACCTTCAGTCAATTTTAAACAGTCTTCTGCTCACATTGAAAGGTTCAAATTGACTAATGACAAGGCCCTTAGCTTGATTACTATTTCTTTTTAAGACCCGTGTTCAACACTAAATATTGACTTGGTTTTGTTATATGTTTTCGAGCCTGTATTCAACATTTAGAATTTTACCTAGTTTTGTCTTTTTTGGGCTATGTGGGGTGCACTTGTATCTGAAAATAAGTTCACCGATTTTAGCGTGTTGACACAAATGTGACCTTTTTAGTATCCATGCTAATAGTGGTGAAGGGTCTTAGAAGGAACCAAAAATGTCTGGCTTTTTTGGACTTTCGATAAAACGTCAATCTAAGCATACCCAGTCGGAATTTGCAAATAAAATGTGTTTTTTAGATTTGATATATCGTTAATTTAAACAAATTTGTTGATATATGAGTGTGGGGCGATCACCTTGAGCTTCAGGTCCATTTACTGGCTATTGGAGGAGGGGAGGTAGAGGACAACCACATCTCTCTCCTCATTCAGGGAGGCCTTCTGGTATCCTCTCCCTCCCCCTCTGTCAACTCTTTTCTTTCTCCTCTCTCATTTCCTCCCTTTCTCCATGTGCAATATTTGCCCCATGGTGTTTCTAAAAAATGCATACATTTTCAAAACATAAATCTATGCAGTGTTTGTGACCTGTGACAGTTTTTTTGCACAAGGATTTTCAGATAGGAAAAAAAAGCTTAAACAGTATTCCTGTCTCCTATTTATTTTGTCTTGTTCTGGGATTATGAGAGTCTTTTTAACGGAAAGCGGGTCCGTTAGTCCTTTATTCGCTGCTTTTGGAGAGGACAGTATACGCATTTTTTCTCTTTTTTTTCAATTCTCTCTTTTTCATGGAGACGTTTGGAGGTTGGAATACGAACAGAATTAAAAAAGTTAAGGCTCGCAGCATTCTTACAGTTTTTTTTTGAGTTTTTGTTGTGTTTTGGTGTACAGGTTCGACAATTAACTGACGGAACAGCTTATTGGTTTTCCATGCCAAATGTTGGTTCCATATTGAAGAGTTTGGTACAGGTATGGTTTTTGGGCTTTTATGGGATCATCAACATCATCGTCATCATTATTATCACTATCATCGTCCTCATTGTCGTCAGTATCATCATAATCACGATGAAACATTTGTGATGTTTATCGTGGCCAATTTCTCAACATTCATTCGAAGGTTTTCTTTAACTCCTCAATACATGTTTCAGTATCAAGTCCGATATTTGGTACACCTTCCTCAAAATAATACATAAAAACGGGTCCACATAAACTCCGCAACTTGTACTGTTTCTACAATTTGTATTGAATATCATCTATATCAACCTTGTCTTCAGTACGATGCTTTCATCGTATGGTATTGTGATGTTTTTGATGAATCGGTATTATGTACAACATTATGAAACATCCTAAAAAAATTGTCCTCAAAAAGTTAGATCAAGCAATAGGTGACCTGAAATTTTCTCTCAGGGTAAAAGACAGTAATTTAAACAGGGTGGTTTCTTCCTACCGGATTTAAAATATTACTCGGAACATACTCGGAACATATTCGGAACAAAAGCAACATTTTCGGAACAAAAGCAACATTGTTCAATCCGTCGTTTTGAGCAAATATGTTAGTAAACTATCAAAAAACACATTTTTAGTTCTTGGTTTAATCCCAAATAGGCTGAATGCTAAATAATATGCATTAGCTTGTATTAATTCCTTGGAGTCAAACATGTACTTTATTAGGTCCTTGATAATAAAGTTAAAGTTAAACTTTTTGTTTAGTTTACATATGAAATATCTGTGTTGTCTTTTCGCAGTTGTGGTTATGTCTTCTCTACTTGGTATATTACTAGGTTGGGAAATCATGACATGAAAATGTTGGAGGTTTTTTTATGTGGTTGGGAAAACAGGGTAGAAAGGAGGTTTTAGGTTTACTATCACGGAAGAAGTTTGGAGAAACCTTACAGTCACAATTTATGAAACAAAAATTAAGGTTTTCGAAACTAGGGATGCGGTTTCATATTAGAGATTTGCAAGGTTTAGGGCTTGTGGATGTTATTCCCACAACTGCAGGACCACTATTGAGACTAACTTCTCGTTAAAAGTAGATTTTTTAGAAACTTTTTGAAGACTTTTCCTTCTGTTTGTTAACTAGGCAGTTATTATCCGCCTGGTGTTATTTTTTGGCGTTTTGTGGTCCGATCTCTTTTTTGGTGTTATGTTTGAGACGGTTGTTTTTAGGGTTTTATAGGGTTTCAAGGGTTTTAGGGTTTCTTTTTCTTTCTTGTCAAGAGATTGTAAATATCACTTTGAAAACATGTAAATAGTACTTTTTATTTGCTGTTTAGTTTTCGATCTTTTGTAATTCAGTTTGGTTTCTGGCAGTAAAATTCGCGAGTATCCCAATATGGTCTCTGAAACATGAACAGTTTCATATGTATTTCAAGCCGTCATTGATTATGATCGAATGATTTTTTTTGTTTTCAAGTTTTTTTTTTTGAAGTTTTTTTGGCGATGAAGAAATTTGAAACAGTTAATTAATGTGGCAATGGCAATACTGTTCTTTTCTTATTCACATTTGTACTTCAGATAAGCGAGTCTTTTCCATGCAATTTCAGACATTTGGTTTGAGATGAAATGAGTGAGTTGTTTCTTTTGTCTGGTAGTGGGTCTCACTAATCAAAAATTTTGATTGGATGTTGCGTTAAGCAAGGACATGCAATACACTTAGTATCGTTGTTAACAATAATGGCACTATATATTGGTGGTCTTGAATTTCACTTCTTGAACCTTGGTATGAATGATGGTAAGTATTTTTTCTTGACGCTACACCGCTCATCGTTGTTAGAGTTAATAACACTAATTCGGTCGCGAATTTTTCTGGCCAAAAATCACAAAGTAGTGTTAACAACATTATTTAAGGACGTCAACTACAATCTGCCACGTCTCCCTTGCACTAAATTAATATTATTAATTCTTATTTCGCATTATCACTAATAAATCTTTAACGTTAATAACGACGAGCGGTGTAGTTTTTTTTTTAGCTCTCGTACTGATTTACGGTGAAGTTTGTGAGGTATTCATTCCTAATGAGTTGTACTTTCTGACTCATCAAGATTGCTCCAACTCATCGCATACATTTACAAACGCTATTGAAAAAAATCAGAATTCAAAACAGGCAAAAAAAAAAAAAATAGGAGCACGCTCTTGAAAAAAAATCAAAATTCAAAAACAGGAAAAAAAAAATAGAAGCTTTTGTGATTCCTTACTTGCATCTTGAGTTTCACTTGGATCGCGGTAAACTGTTAGAACCATGGAAATAGTGTGGTCAAAGAACCCAAAAATCCTTGCTTTCATTGAAGAGAAGGCTCTCTAAGCCTTTTTTTTTTTAAAACCACACTGCCTATCGTTATTAGAATTATGGATTCACTAGTGTTGATGCGATAAAAATAACGATTGTTGTCCAATCCTTTAAATAGTGTTGCTAACACTATTTTATGATTTTTGCCCTAAAAAAGTCGCAAGCGAATTAGTGTAATTAACTCTAAAAACTTAGGGCAATGTAGTGGAGGTTGACATTGAGAGAAAGAGTTTGAAAGCTGTTTTTCAATGAGAAACACTACACCGCTCTTCGTTTTTATTGTTAAAAGTTTTTTACGCCACTTAGAGCACCTTTTCTCCGTACACACGTCAAATTTTCAATTGGAGATCTCCATTCGGAAGCTGAGAATCTTATCTTTCGATCGCAACCGTATCTTATCTTTCGATCGCAACCGTTAGATCCACAATCCGACATGTGAGTACAAAGAAAAAACGTTTTTAAGTGGCAAAAAAAATTCAACCCTAATAACAATTAGCGGTGTAATGAACTAGAATTTGACAATCAACCAGTGGAGGTACACTATTTAGTGAAGATTTAATAAGTGAAGATTCTTAAACAACGTATAATTTCATCACTTCCCACTATTGATTTCGCAACAGTTTGGTTTTATGCCTTTCTAATACATATTATGCAAAGGTACACTGTATTCATCACTTATCTACACTATTTTGATCAAGTGAAGACAGGTTAAAGAAGAAACAAAAAGCAAGGGAATAACAAAAATTGCATCATTTCGCAATAATTTTCCATAGAAAATTTGCTCTCATTCATTTGTAAATTTCATCAAAATTGATACTGAAATTTACAACTTGCAAACCCATATTGTCAATGAGCCTAAAGAAAAAAATGCTTTTCATTCCCGGATAAAAGTATTTATCTAATCCCTTAAAAAAAAAATATTGTCTAAACTATATGCAACTAACTACACACCAGTAGATGCTAAATTACCCAAATTTAAGTTGAATTACCCAAATTTAAGTTAAATTCAAGTTCTTAAGTGCCCGAATCTAAAAAACCTAACCTACAATGCAAAATTCCGATACCTTTTTTTCTCCAATGTTGGTTTTTCAAAACTGGGAAATTAATTCAACAAAAAATCAATGAATGTTAAATTTTCCCAAACACCAACGAATTATAAATTATCTAAATCTAAGATCTATTCTCAAATAGGTTCAAAATTGAAAAACCTAACATGCAGTGCAAAATTTGCTTCAAAAGCTGGTTCAAAAAAGAGATAACATTGTTTTAAATGTTATTTTTTCTAAATTTGTGATAGTATTGGAGAGTTGGTTTTGTAGGTTTTGCCGCAGCGATAGGATCACTCATATTAATGCCATAAAAGAAAATATCTCCCTGAGAAAGAAAAAAAAAAAAAAAAAAAAAAAAAAAAAAAAAACACAGGAAAAAACACCTTGTTGTTAGAATATTATGTTATGTTATAGTTTCGTACGACGCGGTTTTTTTTTTCTTTTGGGATAGTTTTTCAACAGACTCCAGAATTGAAGTTCCTTCGAAACAGAAATCAGAAATGTATGCCGGTAAATATGTGAGATAAAAAAAAACGCAAAAAAATAGTGATAGTAAGAATGTGGAAGGCATTTTATCTATCAATGGAAAAAGAATTACCAGTATGAAAGTATCACTAACAACAATTAGTGTGGATATCTTTATCTCTAACGTACAGCAGTCCATATAGCTGGACAACGACAATAGTGTGGATGTGTTTTTTTTTAACTTACGACAATCTATAACACAATAAAAATAGTGTGGATGTGTTTTTTCTTTAACTTACGACAATCTATAAAACAATAATTTGTATTTTTTTTTTAACTTACGACAAATCAGAATACTAATAGTTAGTGTGGATGTGTTTTTGGTTAGCTTACAAAAATCTGTAACACGATAAAAATAGTGTGGATGTGGTTTTATTTATCTTACGACAATCTATAAAACAATAATTTGTATTTTTTTTTAACTTTCGACGAATTATAACACTAATAGTTAGTGTGGATGTGTTTTTTTCTTAAACTCACAGCGCTTCTATAAAGCTTAACAATGGCAAATCCATTGTTAGAACTGGAATAGGGGTACGATGCTGTAAGGGATGAGGTAGGAAGATCGGCAGGTTGGGCAATTCCTGAAGATCCAATGGTAAAAAAGTTTGTTTTCGGAAGCTCGGAAAGTTTATAATGGGCTGTAATATGATCATGTCCATTGAACCAAAGTTGTGGCCTGTTGCAAAGTAAGAGCAAGGAAAAACAAAAAAGAAAAAATCGACGATAAGGTTGGGAACTTAGAGATTCTATATTTTATTCAAGGATTTTGAAATGACAGCGTGAGTTAAGATAAGCAAATTAAAGTTGTTGCCCAAGCAAAAGCGAAGGGATTAGAAAGACTTAGTTTTTTTTTTTTTTACTTTTTTTGATGTGAGCTGATAGAGTAAGCTGAAACCAAAAGAAAAAGTAAAGAACACTGACTTTGTGTCGGAAGAATTCAAAATGGGAGCAAATCGATCATTGAAAGGAAGAACTGGTCCTGCCTCAGAAATTGAATAAAGAGCGTGGTGGGCCACAACAATGCTCCAATCAACTTCTTTTCGGGCTCTTTTTAACACTCGAGACGCCCATACCTCCTGCCCTAGACGGATATTTTCCTACGTAAAGGAAGAAACATAAATAGGACATCAGGAAATATTTTTAGCATGGGCTTGGCATGTTGATTATAATAATGAAATAATAATTGAAATAATTCATAGACAGCGCGATGGTAAAGCATCTCAATGCATGGAAACAGAAGAAGGAAAATCAAAAGCGAGACTGAAAAACGAACATGGAAAATAAACAATTTAATTTCGGCACATTGACCCTGCCAGATGCTTGTCTCACGTTGAGAAAAAATCGACATAAACAAAAATGAATCTGAGATTGAAATTAAAATTAATCATGGGATCGACATTGATATTGACGTTAACATCAATAAAAAAATCGATAAGAATATGGGCATCGACATTCAAAACCATAATGCGGTGGACATTGAAATTGACATCATTAACATGAACAACAACAACGACATTGATATGGGCATTGACATTGACATATTAGCATTGACGTCACTGTCAACATCACCAATTAAGCACATTAATGTATAAGTCAAATGTTGAAACAACATGAACATTTAGAAGAATGCCTGGACTAGGGACAATTTTCACGAAGGAGACTGTGAAGTTTAAATGAAAATGAACAATTTCCTAGTACTAATTCGTTGAGACTCAGAAAACCCAGAAACTACATACATCAACATGTCTGTTCCTAAATGCGTCAATGTAATGCAAGTATTTGAGTAATGCAACATTTTCTCGCCAAAGAATATCTCATTTGCCCTATCATCGAAAGTAAACAATGTCAAATACAATACATTTCAAGTTTCCAGAAATGTATATGATTGACTTGGATGTGGTGATTGACTCTAATTTGATTCTCAAAGTCGAGCCGCATGACAGAAAATAGGGCAACTAAAAATCAGTACCTGGCATCCGTACAACATTTCGGCGGTGTAGTATTTAGAGGTAGGCTTTGTGCAGTACTTGTCAAAGTGAGGAGAGCTGAAAAAAAAACAAAAATATCCAAATGAGACAAAAATAGCATCCACGATTTCACAAA
Organism: Zygnema cylindricum; assembly: GCA_037447655.1. Lineage (NCBI taxonomy): Eukaryota > Viridiplantae > Streptophyta > Zygnematophyceae > Zygnematales > Zygnemataceae > Zygnema > Zygnema cylindricum. Next base: position 120,031 of record JBBHKE010001362.1, on the reverse strand, counting down.
TGCGAAAAAAGAAGAGACAAAATGAGACTTACGGAGAATATCAACCATATACCTGTCCAAAGCGGTGATTTGTACTTTCAAGCTGAGTGCTTTTCCAGCAGGACCAGTTGGTCGTACGGAATAGTACCGTGTGGGAATGTACCACCTTTGGTTTGGGTCATAGCTGGTGTATTCTAACTGGCCCGTGATCGAGTGGTCACCAGAAGTGGCTATGGAGGCGTTTACTGGGGAGGCATTACCATACTCGTGGTTACCCAGTACGCCGTAAAATTTTAGCTGCCCAATAGGAAAATCAAAAACTCATTCGTTCGTCAGTTTCAGCGAAATGGCGAGAACGTCGGCACTTAGTTTTTGGTCAAATTAAGGTTTCAATTTTACTTACTTTATAATTATATGTTTCAATTCCTTTATTAATGTGAAAAATGATTAACCGGATAGTCACCAATTTCATCAGTCAAGAGCTAAAATAGCATTATAGTCTTTCAAATTTCACTTGAATTTCCACTTGAATCTTGTCTCCAAACATCGCATCTGTTAATAATTTTTTCGCCTCTTTAAACATCTTTTCTCTGTACACACTAGTCCTTTTCTCTGTACACACTAGTCGGATTTCGGATCTGACGGTTGCGATTGAAAATTAACATTCTCAGCTTCCGATTGGCTGTCTCAAACTAAAATTCGGACAAGTGTGTACGGAGAAAATATGTTTTAAGTGGCGAAAAAAACATTAACACAAATAAGGATACACGGTGTACTGTCTACTTGTGCAAGAGAAAACCTAATCAACATTCAAATACACTTAAACTTAATTCCTTCAAGTAATCTTATTATAATGGAGGCATTTTGTCTCTTATGACATCCAACTCCTTATGACCTAATTCCTCTCCTTAGCCCTTTTTAGACTGCTGCCGTTATAAATGTCGTCAAAGGAAGTCTTAAACTGAGGGTCCAACACTCCAAGACTTTTGGAAATTCCAAGGTCGTAGAAATTGTCGCCAGTGTTAACGACAAACTGACATTCAACTCTGCCCATTCCCGCTCAACCATAAAAAGTAAAGATATACATTCCCGCTCAGCGCCAAGAAAAAACGTATTCGAATCAAACGGGTATACAGAAAATAGTAAAAGCTACCAATTTGTATGATCGACGGATTGCATGAACTACTTTTTGATATTTTCGTACAAATTCATGCAAAGCATACTTATTATAAAGTACGTACTTTTTACATATAGCTGCCAATCCCGCGGCGACAGCCTTTTGACCTAGAGATGACGTCACTTGTTCAGAAGCACTAATCTTGGAGTAGTCACCATCTGCAGGCCACGTGGAGAAAAAAATGGCTTCAATTTCGCAACAGTTGAAGTAACACGACCTTCAAGATAAAGAAAGAAAAATGGATAGAAGCAAAACAAAAAAAAAAAGAGAAAAATGATAGTAGAGAAACATTGGTTACCTGGACCCCATCCCCAGTCACCTATAACGGCGAAGGTGACTGGCTTAAAAGCCTGAGCTCCCAGTAAGGTTGAAATAGTTGCCAGGGCGCCATGTATATGCCTTAACTTTCCCGGGCCCAACCTTTCTATCGGCGGCACGAAATGGTTACTCTCTTGAGAAGGCTGAGGGAAAAGAGTACGAAAAACAGTACACCGTGAATCGTTATTAGCCTTAGGGCGTGTTCCCATGTGTTCAAGTAAGGGTTTTTTTCCGTCGTTTTCACAGAAAATGGGACTTCCAACGAGAAAATATTACGACGTACGAAAAATGGGCAAAAACACAAGTACATTTTGTGTCATCTTGGAACTTGGAAGGTACGGCAATTTGGCGTTATTATCATCGCGACCCACTTCCAGCTCATCTTCACACTTGTAATGGAATCAAATCGCGATCTGATTTTAACCAAAATAACACCCTATCGACGAATAGAAAGCAGGTATTGCACGCGTGAAACGTCTTCGAATTTTTTTGAACGAGGGAGAGTACACGCTATTTTTTTCCATACTCGTCATGCACATGTACGTACAAAAATGACAAGTATGTACGGAAAAAAATCGTCGAGGTCTCGGACCTCCACTTTCATTCATGGGTCCTTTGCAAAAATTTACAACGTCCTCGTCTCTCCCCGTCTTTTTCATTCGACCACTCCTCTTTCTCTCATCTCTAAATAAAATGCAGCAATTATAGTATCAAATGAAATATATATTTTATTCCTTTTTTATATATTTTTTGTCTCATTTTGATGACATATCGAATGATAAATGGTAAGAAAAAGATATCGAGAAGCCATGGCGGAAAGTTTACGTGTTGATGACGTCACAAGGTAGCAAGACTTCGCAAGGTAGCATGTCACAAAACCCTAAACATCTACAATGTCACACAAAACTCAACGTCTACAACCGTCGCCGTATTTGTAGACATCACTAATTTTAGGAAGTTTCGTAGTAGTCTACATTTCGTTTCGTACTATCGTAGACTGTCGCATATTTTGTAGACGTCTACAACTGTCACATATTTGAAGTAATGAAGGCGCAAGTAATGATTGACATAGGAACACTTTGAAAAGAACACCGTAAAATCCGCGCTAAAATCCAAAGTAAGGTTACATGGGGACACGCCCTAAGTCGACGGGATTGTCAATTTAGCGAAAACATCATCGGCAAATCTGACACCGGCGTTTCTGGTGTGGAATCGGTGATAACGACGAGAATCGAGAGGTGGCCAAAAACGGACAGCTGGCCGAAATTGGACTATCTGGCAGCAAAGTGCCAGCTGTTAAATCGGGTAATAGGACAGCAACGAGCCGTCGGATAGGTTTGACCAGGGCTTTGCTCCGGACCTTGGATCAAAATGTACAAACAAAAATATAGATTTTTCGCCTTTTCTATTTCACTATTTTCGCCTCCTTGTACCCTAAGTACGCAACCGTACACACTTCTTGTGTGCTGAAAAGTACAACATGTCTAAATTTGAAATAGAACACTGAAAATTGTCGGTGCTCGTACTCAGATTTACTATGTTTGGGCGCAAAGCCGCAAACAGACAAAAAATCAAAATCGATGAGTGTAGGTAAGGTTCGTTAGTTGGCTCGCCCGTATGGTGCAGGTGGTGCAGGGTTACTACACAATGCGAAATGCGCCGTGACCTTCAAACTTTGCAAAATACCGCCCGGGTATCGCGGATTTTTAGGGTCATAGGGTTATTGGTTGTGTTTTTTTTTTAATAAAAAAAAATCACAAATGATAAAAAACCCTAAATATATTTATACTTACGACGCGCCGCGCGCGCGCCGCGTCGTAAAGCGAAATGGGAGGTGGGGGCAACGTGGACGCTTCACCGGAGACCTGCATCACCTAAAAATCATAGTTCAAAAGTAGGTGAAAGTAGGCCCATACATATAAAACATACAATAAGACACTAAGACCCATATTGTATTGGTCGCCAAATGAAAAAAGAATAGTAACAGGGTTGACTTGCACATCGATCGATAGAGAATTAAACGTCATGTCTAAATTTTGAAAAACATTCGGACAATAAATTTCTTTCTGTGAGTTTTAAGGTATTTTTTATTTAGACCGTCAGATTTGGACGATCAGACGGTCACTGAACAAAGTAGCGATCTAAGAATATCACATGAAAAGCCCATAACACAAATTACGATAGGACTATCTGTAATAGGATTTCTAACCTACCAGAAAATCCCATTACTTCAATCAATTTCAACCACACATTCCACACATTGGAAAATACACATCCACATTGGAAAGCACTCACATAAAGATAAACTTTAAATTAGAAGACGCTTCTGTCCACATAACATTAGCTTAGTCTCTTGCCCTCGTGGCTCAAACCTTCTCATTAAAGTATTTTCCTATACTCTCCACTCTTAAGTATTCTATCTCTTAACTACTAAATCACTACTTAGTTTGTAAGAACTCAAATGAGCCAGAAATTAGATACATCACTGAGAGAGTACAACGCTTTAAATATCTTTTCCTAACTACGCTGTTGCGCATATACCCAGTAATTGCGCATATACCCAGTAATTGCAGGAGACCTCGACAAGACCGCACGTGCATATCTCTGCGCACCGTACTAACAAAAATCTTTCTGCGAATCTTCACTATAACAGATGGCCATTCGTTACCGCTAAAAGTTAAGAAGGACCCGGGAGCACTTTCCCTTTCCCAAACAAATATTTCCGACCACATACGACAGCCAAACGAAGTGCTCTCTGTTACAGTGGACATTTTCCCCCTTAGCCTGAGGTGACATCCTGGACTACAGTAACGAGCTAATGCGTAAAATCCAAACAGCAGTAAACGCGTACAGCTGTTTAGGGTTACTCCCCTCCTAAAATCCAAACTGCAATAAACGCGTACAGCTATTTAGGGTTACTCCCACAGGCATTTTTGCAGTTTCGCGAAACAGTACTGTAAACTATTCGTCATTTTTTATCGTGTTCACATTTACAAAACCTTCAGCATTGCCCGAGTGTACGCCTAGGCGCATTCACGCGGCATCATCTAAATATCCAATTAGGGTTGCCATAAATACTCCGCCAACTCCCTCGGGTTACATCCACTGTACCTTCTTTTTACGGGTGAAGTTCCACTAGGGGTAAGGCTGCGGCCCCATGTGGCTAAGTTCGGGTTTTTTTCTGTCGTTTTCCTTTATAACTTAGCGCCGTACTGCCTAAGTAGCGACCGTACGAAGAAATTGGAAATTTATAGAGTACAATTTGCGTCATTCTTGAACTTAGGATGTACGAAAAATTGTCGTCTTGCGTTTTTTCGACCCACTGTCACGTCATTTTCAAACTTATCATAAAACACATCCTCAATGTGTTTTAAGCTAAGCAAATCCGTCTACACCAATCTGAAAATATATTCCCACGTGTGAAAATATTTTAGAAGTTTTTGACGACGAAAAAAAGTACAGGGTTTGTTTTTTTTTGTCGGCTTGCGTGCTGTACGGTTTTTTTTTTGCAGGGGCCTCGACGCTGCAGTGTCATTTCACGCAAAGTTGAAAAGTCTGCGAACGTGAAAAATCTGCGAAGTAATGGCGGCCGGACGGGAGAGGTTTACGCAAAGGCATTTTGCACAGCCACGGGTGCAAGGCTGTACGTCAACGATGTCACGCAAAGACACGCGACATACCAAATCTGCAATCGTTTCAAAAATTACGATGTGTCTTGCGACGCTTCAAAAAGTTTCAAAAAAATATGGTGCGTCATCACAAATTGTACACGGTGACAGTCGTCATGGGCGTTGTCGACGTATACAATTGTCACAAACTTAAGTAACAATTTCGAATGAACACACAGAGACACTTGAAATCCGGGTCCGCCGGATCCGCGCTAAAATACAAAGTAAGTACGCTAAGTTATAACTACATGGGGCCGCAGCCTAAGTTCCATTATGCGAAAAGTGTTGTTGTTTACAGAAATTCGTACCTCTCCGTATTACACCGTACCTTTTATTTTGTTTTTATCAGTAAAACAACATTCCAGAGAATCTTGTTAATAATATTCTCCAAAATAATTATGGGAAATAACATTGACCGTTGGATATTTTTTCGCGAAGCATTAGCTTCGAAAGTTTCTGTAATTGGTGATGTACCTCGCGAAGTACGACACGCTGGATAATGAGCATAAGTGTGACGATGGAAACCAACGTAAATAAAAAAAAATCGCACACGATTTACGCATTCAAAAATCCAACAAAAAATACAAACGAAATGTCGTAACGCACTTTCGTCACACTATTTCTGGCAACGCTCATTCGTCGCGCGAAAAAACAGGAACCCTTAAAAAAATGAGGTGGTATCTGACAGGTCGTCTACAAAGAGTACAAAAGTTGTGTTGCACGATGACCTGGTACGCACGTACATGGTACGCAAACGAAGATTTTTTGTCGGTGTAAAATCATTGACGATTTTCAATATCAAATCTATAGCAACGCGGCACCACTCTTTTGCTAACACGTGGACTACAAACTCTACGCAATGGAACTTCGTTCAAATTGTAGCATTCTGTAATGTTGGTTGTACAATTAGAGAATGTCCTAATGAAACTTCACCCTTTTTTGGAGAATTTTTTGAAAGATTCTCTGTTATGTTGTTTTCCTAATAAAAACAAAATAAGAGGTATGGGGAATACGGAAAGGTCCGAATTTCTGTAAACAACCTCACTTTTCGTATAACTAGTAAATCACGCCCGTTACACGAACATGTATTGTGTCCTATTTTTCATGCCCGTTACACATACCTGGACAGTGTTCCGTTTATCATGCCCGTTTTTCATGCCCATTACACTTGGGGACGTGTCCTATTTATCAAAACGTTGAAATCACCCCCTCGACGTGATTTTGGATGAAGTTTTTTTTTGGGTTTGATTCTCTTACCCGGGGCTCGAAATGGGGAAAACGCCAAAATGCGTTCACGTGACGACAAACACGCCGTACATCCAAAGTATGAATTGACGTTCACTCTACTTTGGTAAAAATGATTTTTTCGTACGGCTAAAGTTTTTGTCAAAGTTCCCTGAATTTTAGGACAAAAAAACAGAGAAAAGTAGATTATTTAATAAATGGGGACGTACCCTAAAGCACAAAATAGCGTAAAATTTACTCTAATTTACATGTTTGGTAGGATTTCCAAACTGCACAAGTACGTATTTTGGCGAAAGTTGTCAAAATAGTACACCTGCACTTGAAATAGTATCGATGACAGCTCAGCGTACACACTACAAAGTCGACACACAAATTGGCGTTAAGTGCCAAATTAATGTTAATACTATTTTATATTTTTCGACATAAAATCACAAATTAACGTTGTTAACACTAAATTACCGTTTACGCTAAAAAATTTTAACACTAACAACGATTACCGTTGTAGCGACTTCAAAAACAAAAAGTGAAAAATCACCCAATAAAAAGTAGTTTACTGACCCGACACAATGTAACCAAAGCCATTTAGTAAATGTATGCGTACGTTTACTGAGACCGCGTAATGGAACCCCAACATTATGCGATAGTACTCTACATTTGTGTAAGACAGTAAATTTCGTTTGGGTTGTTGTTTTGCAATGTTTTCAGTCCGTGAAATTTAGAGTGCTCTACTGGGTTGTTGTTTTGCAATGTTTTCAGTCTGTGAAATTTAGAGTGCTCTACTGTATTGAATAGACAGGCGGCATGTTTTTATAGGTTTTTTGGCGGCGCACACGTCGCTAAATTTAGTTTCAATATTTTTAGGATGCTATAGATTTTTTTAGTATTAATTCAAGGAGAATGTGGAAAAAATAGATGAAGAAGGAAAAGAAAAGAATAGATTATAATTTCGGTTTTTAATGTGAGATTATATTTTCCGAAATGTGTCTCACTATTGATTCATTGTGATGTAATGTTTATTAATGTTATTGCTTCCGCTGTTATAAGTATTTTGTGCTGAACATTAAGTAGAAAATATATCATTTGAAGATGGTTAAGAATTGATTCCCAGTGACAAAAATGGCAATTGACCAATGGAAGTACAAGTACACATACACTATATAGCACAACTTTAGTGTGTCTAAATATCAAACAAGGCATATTTTTGTAGCTTGCCACTCCATGAGTGATCAACAAATATCATTATACCTTTTGACATGCTTTTGATGGAAAGGCATGCAATATTGATAGTTTTAAGTTTTTTTTGGGCAATAAAAGACATACACAAGATCATCATTAAATTGACATCACAAACTGCACCATTTGGCAATAATTTTCCACTTTTCCTTTTGCTCGCATTTAATATTAATACCATGTAAAAAACTGACATTGAAGCCCACAATGACATATTTCCAAACAATACCACCCTTTTTGTTGACGAGCCTACAGCAAACCGATGCTGTTTATTCCCAAATAGCATTTATTCATCTATCTCCTATAAAACTAAAACCCCTATAAATTCCCAGACAAATTATACCCATCTATTTCCTATGACACCCCAAATAATTGACACATAACTAATCTTCCCTAGGCGCAAACGAATGATAAATTGTAAAATTAGAGTTCTATCCCAAAAGAGGTTAAAAATTGAAGGACGTGAAATATAGTTCAATATTCAGATTCATTTCTCTCCCAACGTTGGTTTTTACAAAACAGGGAAAATAATTGAGTTACGCATTATTTTTCCAAAATTTATAATAGTATTGGAGTGTTGGTGTTGTAGGATTCGCTGCAGCAATAGGGTCACTCATATCGATGCCATAAAAAAAAATCTCTCCTTGGAAACGTAGAAAGCAAAGAAAAATCACTTGTCAGAATATCAGTCATATGATATTTTTCTTTCATGATTATACTCTCACAGTATATTTGTGCGGAAACAAAAAAAGTACTAAATTCAATGCTAGCAATAATGTTGAAATACATTCGAGGAGCATTCACACCGAAAAAACTTTGGGACATCGTTATCGGGGAAGAAACACGACCGGATCCTTCCGTGGATCTAGCGGGAGCAAAGAAGTGGGACAAGAAAGATATGGCGGCCTCCACCGCACTAATACAAAATTGTGCTGGTTCTATGCACGAACATCTTTTAACTTATGATAGGGCTTATGATTGTTGGACCGCTTTACAAAATGCGTTTGAAAAAAGGTTCGAGGCATATGAAAATTATCTCTTTAAGGAGTATATTGGGTTTAGAATGAAGGAGAATGAGTCCATTGATGATGGAGTCAAAAGGTTTAATGTGATCATAGAACAACTTAACTCACTCAATAACTTCCCTACAGAAAAAGAGAGCTTGTCTGTTTTTATGAGGAGTCTTCCAAACAAGTTTGCGGTAGTGAAAGAGGTCATCATATGGCGAGAGAAACCAACAATGGTATACCCTATCAATCACTTGAAAGTACAGAGAAGGAGAAGGCAACATCGAAAGATGAAAATAAGGGGTAATCTTATTTGTGTTATAAAGAGGAGGATGGCGGAGGAGCTTATAACTTTAGGGGATCTAGGGGGAGAGGAGGTGGACCTCGTGGACGAGGAGGCAGGTCACAGGGCCTTAAGAGAGGCTCATATCAACCTGATACCTTTCAGATGACTTGTTAAAATTGTAACGAGATTGGGCATGGCTCTTTTGAATGCCCGGACAAAAGTAAACAGTGTAACATTTGTCATAAATGGGGACACACTGGTCGCAGTTGTTATAAAAACAAGGGAAACAATCGCGGAGGGGGACAATTTAGAGGCGGAGGAAGTGGAGGAAGTAGCTCATCAAGTAGAGGGGATTTTGTTGGGGATGGGCTAGTGGGACAGGATCAATAATTTTTCTTTTCACTCATGGAGAAATCACAGAAAAAAAAACGATATCATATTTCACACCCGAGGCAAGTAGAGTAAAAGAAAATTTAACAATTGGATCATAGACTCCGGTGCTATACATCACATGTGTTTAGATCCAAGACTATTCAACGACATTAGAAAACTCACTATACCAAAATCCATCATAGTGGCTAATGGTTTGATGATGGTTATTGATACAGTGGAAACAGTACGGTTGGATCTAGCGACACAAGATAGGGATGGGAAAACTAGAGTCAATAAATTACGTTTTAATAATGTGCTTTATAATCCGAGAGGATGCATCAATCTCTTAAGTGTCCCACAACTTCAGAGGAAAGGTGGAAGAGCCACATGCATAGAAGGGGGTATAAATATTTTGAGTAGTAAAACATGACCATTTGCAGAGAGGGTTGTAACTGAAAACATGCAAAGTAGGCTGATTTGGAGAAAACCAGAAAATAGGACGGCGTACGAAGAAGGGCACCTCCATTCCGCAAGATCAACAAGGAGGACCTCACGTTGTGGCATCATCGTATGTGTCACGTTTCAGAGAGTAATATCAAAGAGATGATTCGTCATGGTGCGGTTCGAGGACTAGACGTGACAATAGGAGAAAAGGTCATCGGATGTGTATGATCCACAAAAGGGAAGCATAAAAGGAAGCCTCATCCGCTGAAAGATCTTCAATTCAAGGCAAATGCCCCTTTAGACCAAGTCCATGTAGATCTTTGTGGTGACATACATCTAGAAACCATTGGAAAAAATAAATACATTATTGTGATGGTTGATGAAATTCAACAAGAAGACATGGGTGTATCATTTAAAGGCAAAGTCAGTCACATTAGAGACATTTAAAGATTTTGTGGTCATGGCTAAGAGGGAAAGTGGGGGCAGGTAAAAGCAGTACGATGGAACCGTGGAGGTGAATTTCTTGCCTTTGCTGAATATTGCAAGGAGATGGGGATTAAGCATCAATTCACGGCTCCTTATTCCCCACAATCGAATGGAATAGCAGAGAGGAAGAATCAGACATTGTAAGAGATGGTGCGGGCCATGCTCTATACGACAAAACTCACACATCGTCTTTGGGGAGAGGCAATCAGGGAGGCTAATCATGTTACCAACCGGAGAATAAACTCAGCTTTAGGCAACAAAACACCAGGGGAACTTTGGAGTGGACAAGTGCCTACGGTAAAAAATTTAAGGATTATGGGATCTGAGGCTATGGGGTATGTAGAGGAAAGAAAGTGGACAAGTGCCTACGGTAAAAAATTTAAGGATTATGGGATCTGAGGCTATGGGGTATGTAGAGGAAAGAAACCAAGAGGAGAAGTTTCAACACGGTCATGGAAAGGATACTTTGTGGGGTATAGTGACAGTTCAATGCAGTATCGGATTTATAACCCCGTTACTAGAAGGGTTTGAGAGTCTATAAATGTAGAGTTCAATGAAAATTTGGAATGGATGGTGAAAAGAGCTAATGAGTCTAAACGTGCCCAAGATTACGAGGAGGAGAGTCATTATGAGAAATTCACACGAGAGGAGGATGAAAAAGAAGTCTTGATGGAGGTAGGGACAAAGAAAATGGTGCAATTTGTAGAGGAAACTTTGAAGAAAGTTCCGACATCCCCTCTAGCAACAAATCACAAGGGGACAAGGTCATTACAGAATCATCTACTCACACAAACAACGTGACACCAGAAGAGACACCCTTAGAGAAGGAGAGCAATGACAAGATTGAGAGCACTGATTCGGATAAAGAATTTGCAGAGGATGTACGGAGAAGTAAGAGATCAACAAAAAAGAAGGCACTGGAACGATTCTCACTAGGACAGTCATATAAAAAGCTTTCTCACTAGGACAGTCACATAAAAAGCAAACTAGTTATAAGAGGCCAATCTCCGAACTTAGAGAAGGAAGGGCTTAATCCTTCCTCTTATGAAAGGTAATTACAAAAAACCGTCTGGTTGATCCTCAATCATATCAAGAGGCTAGAGACTCGGACGGATGGGAGGAGAAGTGGAAATCAGCGTTTATAAAGGAGTTTAATTATGTGAAAGTAAATGGGTGTTTTGAAGAAGTATACTTACCAGTTGGTAAGAAGGCGATAGACTCAATGTGGGTTTTTAAGACAAAGACGAAAGCCTTGAAGAAATTTTTAAGTATAAGGCACAATTAGTATGTAAAGGCTTTCAGCAGAAAGAGGGTATTGACTATTCAAAAACTTTTGCTCCTGTGGTTAAGTTCGATTCTTTGCGAGCAATTATTGCAATGGCGGCGGCAAAATGAATGCATATTCAAAAGATGGATGTAGAGACACTTTTCTTAAATGGAGAATTAGAGGAGGAGGTGTATACGAAAATTCCAGAGGGAGTTCTTGGAAAGAATGGTAAAGTATGGAGGTTGTAAAAGGCTTTGTATGGTTTGAAGCAAGCACCAAGAACGTGGAACCATAAACTTCACAAGGTTTTACAAATTTTGGGATTTAGAAGGCTTACTACAGATTGTGGAGTGTATATTCGGGGAGAAGGTTCAGACATGGTAATTTTCAGTGTATACGTAGATGATTTCATTTCCATCTCTCACAACTTGGATTTACTTGGAGAATTAAAGATTGAATTTCGGAAGCATTTTAGAATTACAGACTTAGGAGATGCCCAATACATTGTGGGAATTCAGATTTAGAGGAGGAGGAACGGAGACATTAAGCTAAGCCAAGAACAATATGCAAATGAGGTACTGGAAAGATTTGGGTTGTTAGATTGTAAGCCACTTGAAACTCCCCTTGATCCTCGTGACAAGCTTTCTAACTTTATTAAAAGTGCAGAGGTTGATGTTCCGTATAGGGAGGCGGTCGGTAGCTTGATGTATTAAAGTGTCGGTACTAGGCCTGACATTAGTACCGCAGTGAGTGTGGTTAGTCGGTATGGTGGCAATCCGAAAAAAACACATTGGGAGGCGGTGAAGAGAATATTTAGGTATTTGGCGAGAACACTTAGTCTTGGAATTGTTTATAAGAAAGATGAGAGCTTGAGTTGTTATGGATATTGTGATGCCGACTATGGAGGGGACCATGAAACAGGAAGGTCTACGTCAGGATATGTGTTTTTTACTTGCAGGAACAGCCATCTCGTGGAAGTCCCGTTTGCAACATACCGTGGCAGTTTCAACTACGGAGGCAGAGTATATGGCCGCATGTCATGCTGCGAAGAATGCTGTGTGGATTAAGGAATTTCTATCGGAGGTTGGAGTGAAAAAAAGAATGCATGCAAATTTTAAGTGATAACATGTCCTCCATTGCACGTAGTAAAAATCCTATTTTGCATAAGCGCACTAAACACATTAAAATTCAGTGGCATTTTGTTTGAGATTTGGTTTCGGAAAAAGAAGTTGAATTGGCGTTTGTACCTACAGAAGAACAAGCTGCTGATATGCTAACCAAAGCAACATTAAAAGAAGTATATGAAATGGGAAAGAAATTAGTAGGCATGGAGTAAGAGGGGGCATTTGAGTGTCTCAGTAAGAGGGGGAATGTTAGGATTTAGTACTGAGAACTCATTTAGCGATGAGACATTCTCGTATCTAAAGCAGCGAAGACCAGCACTGAAGTAGTTTCGTCGCTAGATATTTGAAGTGAAGTGGAAATAGATTGTTCGTTTTGTTTCGTTTCACATAAGTTTGAGTCGTACTATAGAAGTGACGTGGAAATTGTTTTGTCGTTTCGGGTCACGTAAGTTCTAGTCGTACCGTGTGGTTCAAGTGGACTTTTCTAGTCGTATCGTGTAGTTCAAGTCGGTTCGCAGTTGTCGGTCCTTCGTTTCACCACTTTGACTCTTACGCCTTTCTAGTCGTGTACATATATTTGTGTATATATATATTTGTTTTGTCTTAGTTTTGGGTTGGGGGTGGGGTTGTAGTTCTGGTTTACTTTATAGTTTGGTTTGTTTTGGTTGTTTGGTTGTGTAACGTTACATTTTTAGTACTATATACTGCAGCTTAGTGGGAGGGAAAACTTAATCTTTTATGGGAGAAAATGTCCGTGAAATATATTGGCTTTCGTGGACAGCTTTCTCTTGTCTGAATGTTTTTTTTTTAATGCTTCCGCTGTAGTCTTGCACTCTGATTTTTGTGTAAGATCCTTTCATGTATTTGCTGAATCTTGCAGGCCTGGACCTTCAACCAATCAAATCTCTGGGGTTTCGTCAACAAACTAAGCATATGTTTGTTTCCTGTATGGGAACCCATGGTGGACTTGTTGGACAGCAAACTGTCTATAAAGATGCATTGGCTGAATTGCCACTTATTTTTCCAAATTAACTTTTTACAGTTGCCAATATTTTTACAGACATTTTGATCAAAATTGGCAAAAAATATTACAATTTAAAGCCTTCTGAAATGCTTCATTAAAACATCTCAGGTTTAACTTTCAATCAAAAAAATACTACACAGCATCTGGTATGTGGAGGTGAAATATAAAAATTGTACTCTTCTAACTCACATATTTACAAGCCTGGATTCTGATAAATATTGGAGAAATAGTTTCCTGATGTTCGGAGGAATAGTTTCCTTGCCAGAAATGGAAATAGAAGGAAGATAAGATTATTTAATACTGTTACTGTGAGACAAAGATAAAACAAGACATATTTTTCTAACTTCCCACTACATGATTTAGCATCAAGTGCCATTTATAATTTTTGACATGCAAATTCGTATTCCTTTTTCTTTGGGCAAATGCAGACATACAACAATATTATTGTCAAATTGACAACAAAAAACTGTACCGTTTGCGAATAATTTCCAACTTTTTACTAGTATGACACATGTAACAACTGCCATTGGAGTACACAAATTCCCTATTATCAGATAAAACATTTTTGTTAACAGGTCTCCAGCAATCCAATGCTATTTTTTCCCAGATAAAATATACCCCTCTTCCTCCTATGATTCCCCAAAAAAACAGTAAGCAACTAACTTTCCCCCAGAAACCAACAAATAATAACTTATTAAAATTAAGGTTTTCACCCCAAAAACGTTCAAAACTGAAAGGTCTGGAATATATTTATCTTCAGATTCGTCTCTCCCGGCGTTGGTTTTACAAAACCGGAATTAAATTGGGTTAAGCATTGTTCTTCTTGAACTTATAATAATATTGGAGTGTTGGTTTTGAAGGATTCGCTGCTGCAATAGGGTCACTCATGTTTATGCCGTACATAAAAATCTCTCCCTACAAAAATCAAAGCAAAAAAAAGTCACTTGGCAGAATATCAATTGTATATGATATGTATGCACCTTCATTCTTTTCTTTCCTATTCTACTCTATTCTTTTCTATTTCATCAAAGAAAATTAGTGAGACTACAATAAAGGCACAAAATTCAATGGCATCAAGAATGTAGAATAACAAGTTCCATGAAGAGAAAAAAAATGACAACACCATCAGGAAAAACGAACAATAGTTAGTGTGGATTTGTTGTTTAACTCACAGCAGATTTATAGAGCCTGACAATGGCAAAACCATTGTTAGAACTGGCATAGGGATATAATGAAGCAATGGATGCAGCAGGAAGATCGGCCGCTTCTGCAATTCCTGAAGCTCCAATCGTAAAAAAGTCTGTTTTGGGAACATCGGGATGCTTAAAGTGGGCAGTAAGGTGGTCATGTCCATTGAACCAAAGTTGTGGCCTGCAGCAAGAAAAAACAAGAAAAATCTGTCATACTAGAGCAAAAAAAAAAAAAAATGGTTTTTGAAATGACGTTTTGCCAGTTCAAGCATGAAACACATCAGAGCTATAGCCAAAGCAAAAGTGGAAGGTATAGGAAGACAGTTTGGCTCTGCTAAGGACAGCAGAAATGTGGATTGATTTCAGTGATCTGAAACAAATAAGAAAGTGAAAATTTACTAACTTTGTCTCGGTATCATTCAGAATAGGAGCAAATCGAGTGTTGAGAGGAAGATTAGGAACTGCGTCGGAAGGTGAAAAAAGCGGGTGATGGGACACAACAATGCTCCAATCGACTTCCTTTCGGGCACTTTTCAACACTCGAGAGGCCCATTGCTCATGTCCCAAACGGTTGTTTGGCTGAATCATCGAAGAAAACAAGAAGAGGACAAGTGGGGAAACAGTTTTAATGTTGACTCAACAACCCATATTCAACAACCGATTTTCAAAAATCAACATTGACATCAACACATCGACATTAAAATCAACTTCAAACATTGGCATGGCCATCGACATTGAAATTGACAATGCAGTTGACAGTAACATGAACTAAACAACAAAATAGACATCAATATGGTCCTCAACATCGTCATATTATCAATGCCAACATCAACATGAGCACATTGATATACAAGTAAAATGTTAAAACAGGATGGATATTCAAATAAACGACAGTACTCAAATTTACATTAAGAAACCTGTGAAATTTAAGTGAAAATGAACAATTTCTTACTCACAATTCCCTTGAAATAAAAGAAAATTACAGACATCGAAACATCAGTACACGTTTGAATTAATATAAAAGCAAACAGTTAAATAATGCTCCACTGTCATGTCACATGACGTCATTCCACCTCACATAAAAATCAATGCTATCAAATACGATACATTTTCAAGTGTGTTGAAATCTATGCATGCAACCATACGACCAGACGACCGACTCATGCATGCAACTTAAATCCAGACGACCGACTCTTAACTAAGTTTCAACCAGCAATATGAAAGAAAGCAAAGAACAAAACTGTACCTGGCAACCCTGCAACAACTCAGAGGTGTAGTACTTGGCGGAAGGTCTTGTGCAGTACCTATCATAGTGGGGAGAGCTGGGAAAAGCAAAGAAAATCCAAATGAGACAAAGATAGCATTCTGGAAAACACTACGAAGGCAAGCAGAGACAAGATAACTGAACGTAAGAAAAATATGAGACCGTGTTACCTGTCAAAAGCGGTGATTTGTACTTTCAAATCGAGCGGCTTTCCATTAGGAGCAGTCGGTCGTACGGAATAGTACCGTGTGGGAAGGTACCACCTCTGCTTGGGGTCGTAGCTGGTGTATTCGAATTGGCCCATAATCGAGTGTTCCCCAGTGGTGTTCACCAAGGGATTAACGGTTGTGGCGATTCCGTACTCGTGGTTCCCGAGGACGCCGTAAAATTTCAGCTGTCCAATAGGAAACTCGACAATTGATTAGTTTGGCGAACCGGCAAAAAGCGTCGGTCGTAGAATTATGGCTAAGTTGAGGTTTTGACTTTAGGGTTCAGTGAAGGGTTACTTTGCTGCATGGCGTTAATTAGTGTTCCACTGGCTTGCATTGATTGTTCTATTCTGTTTTTCTTCATAAAGGAAACAATGCCGGACTATTTTCACTCCAATTTCCTTCCTTCCCTTCCTAGTTTTATTTTCCCCTACTTTTCTTTGGCTTTGATGTTTTCTTTTCTTTTCACCACCTCTTTATTCCCTGTAAAATATTCGCTGTCAGGATGTAAGTAATCAACAAGTTTATAATAACATGGAAAAGTTACAAGCAAGAAGGCTAATGTTCAAGAACAGTTAAACAGTCAGTTTTAACTGCTTTAATTTCTTTTTGAAAGGAGTCTACACCAATGTCCAGACAAATAGACACTATTCACAACATGAAACCATTTACAAGTTCATTTTCATTTTTAAATTACAACATTCGTTCTTTTTCCCTTTCCATTAACATTATTCTGTTTTTATTTTTTGATTTGTTTGTTTCGTTTTTTGTTCTCTTTTAAGTTTTCTTTAGGTTTTCATTGTTTTTCCCATTTTTCGTTCTGGTTTTTTCGTTTTTGTCTCCTCTAAAATTTAGGCATCAACATTTTGTTTTACATTGTACAATTTAATTAACACGAATATTTTTTCTTCCTTGGAAGCGCCTGGGTCACCTTCCCTTAGCATCTCTCGCCTCCTCTCCGTACATTCCGTACCTTTTGCAGACTGGTGTGATTGTAGACGTCGTCGAAGGAGCTCTTGAACTGAGGGTCCAGCACGCCGAGGCCCTTGGAAATGCCGAGGTCGTAGAAATTGTCTCCATTGTTAACGACAAATTGACAGCCATATCTGTCGCCCACAGAAACAAAATTCCCGCTCAGCGACCGGAAAAAATAGGCTTACAACCATCCGTACGAAAACATAGGCTGTACGACGATCAACAGCGTGAACAGAAGGCGGATTTCGATTACGAACACGTTACTATCTTTTAGCCGTAGACCAGGATTTTTGCGAAAGCGTAACAAAAACTTTTAAAGTTACGACAGCGAAATAGATTGCAATAAATTATCAGAAATATGTTTTTTTCAAACGCAGCCGCCGACCTTGGCCGGAGCAAGCAAAAGACTACATGTGTCATGCGCAGAAGTAGTGATAAGCAAAGGTACATAATGGTAAGAAAGGTACATAATGATGGGAAAAGTACATAATGATGGGAAAGGTGCATAATGATAAGCAAATGTAAATAATGATAAGAAAGGTGCATAACGATAAAAAAGGTACATAATGATAAGAAAGGTGCATAATGATAAGCAAGGTACATAATGATAAGCAAAGGTACATAAGGATAAGAAAGGTACATAATGATAAGAAAATGATAAGCAAGGTACATAATGATAAGCAAGGTACATAATGATAAGAAATGTACATAATGATAAGAAATGTACATAATGATAAGAAAGGTACAGAATGATTACAAAGGTACAGAATGATTACAAAGGTACAGAATGATTACAAAGGTACGTATTGATTACAAAGGTACAGAATGATTACAAAGGTACAGAATGATTACAAAGGTACAGAATGATTACAAAGGTACAGAATGATTACAAAGATACATAC
This sequence comes from Zygnema cylindricum, assembly GCA_037447655.1. Taxonomy (NCBI): domain Eukaryota; kingdom Viridiplantae; phylum Streptophyta; class Zygnematophyceae; order Zygnematales; family Zygnemataceae; genus Zygnema; species Zygnema cylindricum. Next base: position 101,864 of record JBBHKE010001362.1, on the reverse strand, counting down.
TTTTTGCACATGGCGCCCAATCCGGCGGCGACAGCTTTCTGACTTGGGAAGTACGTCGGCTGCTTATCAGCAGCGAGCAGGGAGTAATCACCATCTGCACGCCACGTGGACGGACCAATATCGTCAGATTCACATGCACAAGTAATAGACAGAAGCAAAACGAGCTATCAAGGGGGGAAAAAAGAAGCGGGGAAATCAGGATTACCTCATCCTAATTTTATTATATTAATACAATTACCCATTAGGATTACCTGGACCCCATCCCCAGTCGCCAATAACGCCAAAGGTGACTGGCTTGAAAGCGTGAGCTCCCAGGAAGGCAGAGACAGTGGCGAGGGCGACAAGGAGAGAAAGAGGAGCCATGGCTGCAGGTTCCTCTAACCTTTGTTTCTCCCTCGTCTCCCTCTACAATTTGCTATGTAAGATGGTTACAATACGGTAGCAGTTCCTGGAGCTCCTTTTATCTCTCGTGTATCAGTGTTGTCGGTCGGAGGGAAAAAAAGGACAAAGTGGGAGCTCCGGAGATATTCTAGAATCAATGATGATCCTGTTGGAATCTTGCGGGAGACGATTTTTAAGTTCCTGGTCCAACCGTCTGACAGATAGGACAAACAGCGGGGAATCATTTTTCTCAAAAGGTATCCAGAAAAACAAGGGTTTACTGGGAAAGGGCTAACTGCATTACAGCTGTCAGAGCAAAAAAGTACGGATTCTCTCAGAAAGTATAGTTCTAGTATTGGACTATTGACACGCCATTTGAACAGGAAAGCATCCGTGCGTCCGTGTCAGTCGCCACGTAATCTCGGTTGACTTATGTAAATTCAAAAACGACAAAAAAAAATGTTATATATCACATACTGAGCCGCACGAACTTCCAACCGTCAATATATTTAATAGACGGCTCCGCTTTGATGTTTTTTTTTTTATGTAGATTTACCGATTTCTCTTCGTGGTTATATGAAAAAATTTAGCCCCCGAGGCGGATTTGGCTTGACGTGTCCGATGACACCTTCCCTCGTACTAAATGTGCTAGACAACGAACTAATAGAAGTTTATGTACTGAACTATTAGTAGCATCGTATTTTATTTCAGTATGAGGCCTTACTCCATTAGGCGGTCCCAGTAAACATGCGGAGACGTCTAATTGTAGTGTTTATTGGCACGCCGTTCCATTGTGTCGTGCCATCCATTATGCGTTCCATTATGTCGTGCCATTAAACATCGTTTCTCAATTATGATTGGCGCCACGCAGGTTAGTTTTCAGATTCTTAAAATCTAAAAATATTCTTCAAACTGAAAATCTGTACATAATATTTGAACGAGCGGAGGAAGTTAATGTTTCGTACAAAAATTTTGCAACTAGATTTTAATTTTGAAATTGAAAATCAAAATTTTGAAACGGAATGTCAAAAAGGCGCCACAAACTTTGAAGGTCAGCGGGATGTCAAAAGGAGCATGCGAGGATATTTTGGTCGACCTGCATACACCGTGGCGAAAGGCACATGGCGTGCATGACGTGTTCGTTTCTCATCGGTTGTTAGTGGTGGATATTTTTTTTACTTTTTCACGTGTACCAATGGTACGCGACCCGTGTGAAGAAACTCTCCTCGTCACACAAACTCTCCTCACCGAGGAGAGTATCTTCACACTGGACGATTTGCGCGATTGCTTCGCGAATCTAAAAAAAATATTGGAGACATCCAACTTAACATATTTCGTCATATTTCGTCTGGCAAAAAAAAAAAGGTACGAATCTGTACGAAATCTTACAACATCCAATAAACAACTCCACTTTATGGTACAAATTTGTACGAAATCTTACAACATCCAATAAACAACTCCACTTTTCCTATAATGGAAGTTCACCTTGAGATATGCATTAGCATGCTAATTCTACCGTAAAAGCCTAAAAGTATTAGCGCTACAAAACACGAAAGGTCTACGCCTAAAGTTTTTATCCTTGAAACGACAAACATATAGCACCAAAGTAAAAGACGAGTGTGTACACAAAAGTACGAACAAAGACTTTTTGTTATGGTTGCATGGGGGCTTCAACAAATTACCGTACGCATTACACGCCTCAAATCGGCTTGGAATGGGAAAACACTAAGAAATTTTAAATTTGCATCTTGCGCTGTTCCCAATGTTTGTGATAATAGTCGGATTTGTTTGAATATTGAGGTTTTATGGACGATTTGATGAACTTATCGGACCTATAATTATTATCTGGGACTTAAAGAAACCGGCTATTGTATCGATATCGTATTTTTTATACCCTCAAAAGTGTGTTGTACACTTGTACAGTACAATACAACGCGAATCGCTATTAGGGTTAATGATTATTTTGCCAACTAAAACATATTTTCTCCATACACACTTGTACGATTTTAAATTTGAGATCGCCATTCGGAAGTGGAGAATCTTACCTTTCAATCGCAACCGTTTGATCCACAATCCGACAAGTGTGTACGGAGAAAAGATGCTTTTAAGTGGCGAAAAAAGCATTAACACTAAAAACGATCCGCGGTGTGCTATACTATATTGGTTATCTCCCGAGTCGCGGAACATACGCCTTTTCTCTCACCCGTGAGTGCAAGCGAGTGAACAGGATACGAGACCCGTACTGAGGGCGTCACGGGGTACTTCAAGTCGCGAGTTCGATTTCGTTTATTCAAACGAATGAGATTAAAAAAAGAGTATTTCGACACTTTATTTTTGCGAAGTATTTAATGTTTATGTAAAATTATGATCATTACGTTTGGAGTTGGTTGTGGACGTTCGGTTCGTGGTCGCAAAACATTTTTTGATGACGTGGATAATTCCGGAGGTTGTCGTTCACCTTTTTAGGGTTGCGACGAGTTTGGAGACGTTGAGTTGCGACGAGTTTGGAGACGTTGAGTTGCGACGACTTAATTTATGTTCGTGTTCCATTAGGCTTTACCAATAATCGTACGGATCGATTATTGGTAGTAATATTTTGACCAATTTTGGCAATTTTTGACCAATTGTGACAAATTTTGCTATCAGGTCGTGCCATTAAACAACAGTACAAGATAGGTTCGTTACAAGTATCGCCCGGTGTGTGGGCTTCATGGGTCTCAAATTTTAGAGCCAAATAAGGCGTTAGACCCACAAATTGCAAAAGACCTACCGGGTATTTGATAAGGGTTTATATGTTTAGGGTTTATTATTATTTGTTTTTTTTTTTTTTTTTTTAATAATTCAAAATACAATTTATAATGATTTATAATAATTTAAGCTTGAGTGGTACCAATATATTTCATTGACAAAGTAAAGGAGCACCACCGTCTTTTTATTGGCCCCAAAAATGGGGAACGACAGTCCTCTTTGTTGAATTGGCATGTGGATGTCAGTTCACTACGGGGTAGAATATGCAATATCCAAACTCGAGGCCGCCGTAATAAATGGGTACGGACCCGCCAAGCTGTACATCGAGCTAGTGGCACACTTGTAGTGCGTTTGCAGCTGAAATGGAATGTCCCATGTTCGAGCCGTGCCCGTCTTAGTTTTCCCTATTATATGGTACATGTCGAATCCCAGATTTTTAGGAAATCTAACAATCACCAAAAAAAAAAAGATTTACCAACATGGAAAAAAACACATATAAATGTTAGAATTATATATGCAAAATAAATAGGTGGAAAACGGAAGCTATATACAACCATACATGCAACCAACAAAATCTAAAAGAGTTGTGCCAATGTCAACCAAATTTCCTAAAAAGTTCAACCTTGTGTGAACGAATTCGTCTCACACTTTTTGTATATGTGTATCATAACGGTAATCCATGTCTTTGAAAGAATGAACATTTTTTCTTGTCATTCCCAAAAAAAATGACTTAGTACGCAATATCAAACAAGTTTAGCACGATAACAAGGAAATTATTTTACCTCGATTAAGTTGTTTTAATGATATAACGTGAATCCTTATTCTCGTTAAGTGTTTTTATTGGGTGTTTCATTTTCCTAGACACCAAATCATAAAATTGCATTTTTCATATTGAATCCGTTTCTTTTGGAAGTTAATTTTGAAATATATGGGGTCCATCCCCCACAGAATTCGCAGATTCAAAGAAGCTTATCTAGTTGGTGTCGACTCCAAGTTAATACAAACCCAAATGATTGACCCCTTAACAATCAGAACCCCAATACAACTTCACCCCTGTAAATAAGACTTTCCTGTGTGCTCAATTTTACCACAGAATGCAAAGTTAGAATATGTGTTTTGGACAAATTCACCAACTTTGACTTCCCCTTAGAAATGCTGCCACCTTGACAAGCAAAAACTCTGACCAACAACACCCATATGTAGCTTGGACTCCCCCGAGTCCGTAGCAAAAAGAATCATTGAAAATGGCCAACTGAGTTTATAGTTATGGCTGACGAAAGTTAGCCTTGTATACAAGAGTGCCCTCAAAGAGAGGCGGCTACCTACCCAAAAATGCTAAGTCCTATTCCCTCTCTAAAACCCCTTCACTAAAGTAGAGACCAATCATAAGACTGTACCGTACAAAAAGTACAACACCGGAGTACTTTCTGTACTGGTAATTGTACTACATGGCCAAAATAGAGACATCTGTCACATCCGAATTTGTTGTCTTGCTCTACGGAAATTGCGTAAACCCGTACGATGCTAACACGTGTTATTTGGAGTGGCGACGACCAAAAACCGCCAAAATGCCCTCTTCGCGATATCGGCTCCGATCATGGCCGTTCGATGAAGATCGGATTGAATATTAGCCGTTGAAATAAATGTTCGCAACATTTATTTCGTGCGGTACTATAGTACAAAGCAAGTATTATGTTATACCGTAATATTTATTATTTTAACGAAATGTCCTACTTGTAAATGTTTAAATATCTGTCAAACCCTATATACTTTATCATTGGCCCTAGACTTAACAGACAAAGCTAACGGCTACGGGTAGTTTGACGGAAGGTAGGTACCAGGATCAAATCTTGGGTCCGTCAAACCCCCTCTTGGTAAATCTACCAATTTCTACTCTTGTCTCTCTAGAAGGCCTAGGCAGCCATGGCTCTAACTCCCTATCCAGCCTTTAGTGACTGCAACAAGTGTGGGGGCTTGGAGAAGGGAGTTTAGAGGCAGACTGCATCTGCTCTTTTTTTATCCGACCTAGAAAATACACAAATATCAGCGCTCCTCTTATTTTCTAGTCTATTTACTTCTCATCTCACACAAAAACAAAACAAAACAAAAAAAACTTTTTTTTTTCTTTTCCTCTCATAAAAATTTAAGTGAATACCCCCGTGTTTAAAGAAGTGTATTTGATGATTCAAAATACACATTCCATCTTGTTTATCAAACATTTTATTTTTCCTTCCACTTTTTAAAAATCCAAGCTCTTGGAGCAAGGATTTTATCCACCTCATCCCTTTTTCATCCGAGCAAAATACAAATTCCCTCTTGCAGTTCAAACAGCCAGCCCCATCCCCAATCTGCAACACACACCCAGATGCTAACCATTTTACAAGCACACCTTCATAAATGGCATCACTCCCATTAGTGATGTAAAAACTATTACCTCCCAAACTTATCCTTAAATGAAGAGTCCCCACTAAGTTCCTCATAAAATCTACATCTTCCGTACTCATATTTTTATCCACGATACTCACCCCATTTTTTGAACTTTCCTCTCTCTCCCATGGAATTCTTTCCACTATCACTTTCTAATTTTATTTCCAATAAATATTTCTCCTCCCCTAAACCTTTCATTGAATGTTTCTCTTATCCCATATCCTTTAAAACCCCCTCTAGATTTACTCCTCCCCTTTCCTCGGAATTCGTTGAAGTCTCCCTTTCCGACCAGTTTTCTGTTTCCAAAATATTTATAAAATTATCCTCATTATTTTTATTTTTCCCTTTTTCAATTATCGATCCTAGATCTAACTTTCTTATTTCAAAGTCATACTCTCTACACTCTTTGACATCCTCATCATGTGTAACTCCCTCAAGTACCTCCCTTCCCTTTTCTTCCTTTATACCTCCAAAAGCACATTAGTGCTTTCGTGGAATTCTTGTGTGTTTTTCTCGCTTCTCCATTCTACCAATGTGACAAAGCTCCAAAATATCTTTATCCTCTTTCTCCTCTTCCCTTTATTCCTCCTAATTCACATACCAACTTCTAAGTTATTCCAAACAAGGGCATTCCTCTATATAATGACCCGGTTCCCTACAAAAGAAGCAAACCCCTTTTTCCAAAGATCCCTTTTCTTTTCCTCTCCCTCTTTCCACCGAAGTTCCGATAAGGTTTACCTTTGTCTTTCTTCCTCTCATCATGCTTCCGCGAGTCACCATCGTTCCTCTTATCACGCTTCCGCAAGTCACCACCAGCTGTCAATGCATTCACCTTGTCACTTCCCCTATGAAGCTCCAAAGTGCTTTCCCACACAAGAATCATCCCCATTGTAATGCTCTAAGTCCATGAGGAGCAATCCATTGCCTGCATACGGTAAATTATGTCTTCGTACTCATCTGTAAGTTTCATGATTAGTGTGTTAATCTTTCTCACCTCATATTCTACAAAACCTGCACTAGCAAACTCAACATATATTGCAACAATATCATTTGCAAAACTCTGACATGCTACTGCCTTTATAAACATGGGCCTCTATTTCATGTTTTACAAATTGCTTCCTCTGTATATGTTCAGTGTTTCCTAGATTTATGAAGACTTGGTTAAGTTTAAAAGAGTGATAGCTATAGACTTAGACACTTATCTAAGTATGAGATGTTTTGCTATAGTGTATTTATACTCCCAGATTTTATTGCCATTTTTTTCAGTATAAGTTAAAACCTTTACTAGTGGAACCGTAGCCGAGAGTCTAGCTCCCCTCACCATAGGTGTTCCTTTTCCCTTCTCCCTTTTTCCCTCTTCTATGTGGTTTTGCTTACCTTCCGTTCATCTGAACTCCGGTTGGTTTTTGGGAAGCCCTTGATGAATCTCCATAGTGGTTCCACTGAAGCTCATTGGCGGACCTCCTTGTCCCGAAACATTTCCCATAAGTGCTTTTCGAAAGCAACCTCCATCAAGCTGTGGTGAAGACTGTTCCATGAATTATAGGCACCCTAGATGGTGGGCCCATAACCTTAATGAAAATTCAATTTTCCCAAACATTGAAATAGAAAGGTAAAAGGTTTCCCCACAATTTTCGAAACAGCAAAATTCAAAGCTCACAAAGGTAAGATTTAACTACAAATTTTGTAACAGCAAAATCGAATGCAATCAAAGGTAACAATTTAGGGTTTGAAAAGTTTTGAGTCATTTCGGGACTCTTTTGCCCTTGAAGAAGTGAAGTACTCCACTTTTTTTCTCCTCCATTAGCAAGTATCCTATTTCCCACTACATCAAGATCTTTTCAAATGTAACCTCACATCCTCACCCTTCATGGCTTTAAGCCCTCCCTCTACACATGAATCATTGCTAGGAGAAAGCAAGTTTGTTTGGCCTCTGGGTAATTGGAGTGAGATTAAGCGGTGGCTACACTACCCACCCCGCCTGAGTCCTTAGGACCTAAGCACGCCCCACATCTAACTAGCGGCCGTTGGCAGTGTGATCATTTAGTTTTCCTCAAATCCGTTACCACTTCACATTGTGGTTCCACCGACGCAGTTCAAAGCACCTTCATCGATCACGGATGTCGATTTTCGGGTGAGCAAGCTTCTCCTTGGCTTTTAACCAAAGCTTTGATACCATATGTAACAGGATCATTTACCTCTCAAAAAATATATTACTACAACCAACTTCAACCACACATTCCATACATTGGAGAATCACCCATTCACATTGGACATCACTCACATAAGGGTAAACTTTAAATTAGTTGAAGCTTCTATCCACATAACATGAGCTTGGTCTCTTGCCCTCGTGGATCAACCATTCTTTTAAAGTATTTTCACTGCTCTCCACTCTTAAATATTCTGTCTCTTGACTACTAAAACACTACTTAGTTTGTAAGAGATTTCAGTGGGAAAATGCCATTGCTCCAATTTGATATTATTCACTCATGACCAAGATCAATCAGAATTTCCACAAACATTTCCAAAGGAAAAGATGTTTACTCTTCTCTAAGACTTCACTATTTATCCAACATCGCCTTGGACTAGCCAAGACAACGTCAACGCTCCGTTTGAACAGGCTTTTACTTGGGCCAATCATTGATCAACTAGGACTAGAACTGACCAATGAAAAAACGTGCGAAATCTCTTACTAACTACGTAGCATTTTACTAGCCAATCAAACGCTACGTCTCACTACGTAACATTTACGTGGAAAAGTGCGCGCCCAAATGAAACGCGACTTCGCACGATCCTGAGTCCCAAATTTGGCATGAGAAACTTACTACGAAATTCCATTAAGTGAAATTGACGCTTCGTACTAAAAATTGTACGAAACGAACCATCGTGCGTACTAAACGACTAAATGTTTCATTAGTACTTTATGAAACGTACACGCAAAATTTCGATACTATTTTGACCCTTACCCCGTTTCAATGATACCCACTTGTTAGTTTGACCCCGCGTTGTCACCTAAATACACCCATCGCTATATCTTTTGATTTTAAACTCCAAATCGCGTGATTCTTTCGCGGACGTCTACCAAATTCATAACTTTATATTCCTAACCTTTAAATACCCATTTACGACCAAGTTCGCTCCACAATTACTGTTAAAAATGGTGTGCGAACCTACTACAAACTCATCATGATTCAAAATACAGATAAGTAAACTTATATCCTTATTCACACTTAATCATAGGAATGAAAATCCAAAATGATTACAATCCCAAGTCTTACCGTTAGTATGTTTGTACGTATAGGTACCTTGTGTTCGTGCATTATAAAAGTGGGTTCGACTTGGTAGAGCCAAACAGTTGTAAACGCATGGTAAACAAGCCAAACAAGATAAAACTTTTAAAAAAAGTTAATGAACCGAATAGTGAAAAAGCCAACTTAGTTTGGTTCTGTTCGGTTCACTCCGTTTCGCCAGGCTCGGTTAAGATTCGTCTTGGTCTGCTTCCAATGCGAACCCAGAACAAACCAAACCAGACCTAAACCAGAACCAGGTTTGGAAGTCCCAAACCAAACCAAACCAAACCAAACCCTAACGTCCAACCAAACAGCTAAAAAAGTCGCCATGTTAATAAAATTTGCATACCATTTTGCACGTCAACTTTAAATTAGTACGCTATTTTCCTGTTCTATATTTGACACACGCCTTTGGCAGTTTTGTAATTTTAGGTGCACTTTTTTGGTACGTCCGTCCATATTTAAACGGTTCAGCTCGATCGAGCCGAAACAAACGGTTTCTGAAATCGACGGAAAGGAATAAAACACCGAAAGCAACAATTTCAAACCAAACCGAGAAAAAACGGGTTTAGTTCGGGTGAGTAAGGTTCGCTCCAAGGTGGGCCGAGTGATTGCTACGGTATTTACCACCAGCACGGAATTCACTTCACCAGTACGAAATTCACTTCACTAGTACGGAATTCACTTAAAAACATAGTTTAAAAGTAGGCGTTTTTATGGTAGGCCTTTGGTAGGCGCACAAAACTTGGCACAAAACTCGCGCAGAGTAGGCATACTGTATGTGTGTGCGTTGTGCACACTCTTGTACGAACGTACGAATCTGACGTATCATCATAGTACAGCGCACGCCGCCGGACGAAATTTTTTAGCGAACTGACACGGCGTAGGATGACATTCCGCGGGAAAAAAAACCCGGAAAAAAAAAACGCGGACGTAAGTCCTATCGTAAGTTGTGTTATGGGCTTTTCATGTGATCTTCTTAGATCGCTACTTTGATAAGCGACCGTCCGATCGTCCAAATCTGACGGTTTAAATAAAAAATACCTCAAAACTCACAAAAAAAATAAAAATTTGTCCGAATGTTTTTAAAAATTTAGACATGACGTTTAATTCTCTATCAATGGATGTGCAACTCAACCCTCTTACCATTTTTTTTCATTTTGCGACCAATACAATATGGGTCTTAAGGCCATATTGTATGTTTTGCGTACAATAGGCATATTGTGGGGAAGGAAACATTGTGTAGATAACTCGTTTAACATGCCAATCGCCCATTGGTAACTACTTTTGACCTTGATGATAAGTACGCTTGTGAGGTAGTATAGGAATTAGAAAAATTAAGACTAATACTGGAGGAACATGTTCTTTCATGTAGTATTCAGTAAAGACTGGAGGTAAATTTTAATAAAAAACAGCTGTTACGGAAAGTTCTGCTGTAGCACAAGTTTAACAGGTGCAGTTGCCTTAATATTAACGAGGATGGATTGTTGGAGAAACTTCTTATTTCCGTTGACATATTTTGCAGCGAATCAATCATTGATGGCGGTATATCACAGATCCTACAGTCCTCCTCCCTTTGTTTTGGCAAGTTGCTGTGACCAAAATCCGTAATGCACTTTTGTAACTGGTATTGGTGTGGATGCTGCATGAACTCTCGTCCTAGACAAATTCTTGTCGTGAGAATTGCAGAATCCATGCATGGTGTATTTGGGTTTTGTCTTTTTGCTGGTGAATGCCCTCCAGTGCTGTGTCAGTTGTGACTTTAATTAGCAAAGAAATTCTTTTATTATGTACTGGGATTATGGGTTGTTTTTATTTACTAGCATGTATGGATGTGTAGTGCAAATTTTTTTCTCTATATATTTCAGTAAATTGTAGGTCAGGTAAGTAGCGGCAGATTGTGTTGCTCCTATTGCTCCTTTTTTCATCACATGATATGCTGTGCTACTTTGCGGTATGTATAGGTACTTTCTATGTACTGCAAGTTTTTACGGCAGCAACTATGCAAGTTTTTACGGTAGCAACTTTGCAAGTTTTTACGGTAGCATCTTTGCCACTGCGTATTGTGTGCCCTTGTATTCATGTTACCTAGTCTTGTGTATCGAGTAAAAACTTGTTGCGATAAAACCGATACAATAAAACTGGTACCGCTACACTGAAACGCTATTAGCGTTTAGAAATTATGAGTGTTAATAATTAATTAGTGTTATTATTGCTAATTTGAGTTTTGCAATTTCTAAAAAAATATTAATTCTAATTGATCCATAACGCTGATTTAGGTACACCGGATCTGCCGTAATTATATATACAGTAAAATAGGTTAAAGTACAAAACCTGACAATCCGTACAACGTCGAGTCCTTTTACTATAATTAGTCCACAATTCTAATTTGGGTTTCCGGGTTAATAATTAATACACCGTTCATACTTATACACTAAAATCGGTGCAAGTACAAAACCATTTATTCTAAACACAGTTCTGTATGCAAACGACAAAAGCAATTTCCGTACGATTTTCCGAAATGAAGTACAATGTTGTAAGAACAAACACCCTCTGTACACCACACTATTCAAAAAATGTGTATGTCATAATCGTTAACGCTAATTTACAAGAATCGTAATTACCGTCAAGGAAAAATTAGATTTGTTTATTCTATTTCAGCTTTCGAGGTCAAAATTTGGCGGTGCCGATATAGAGTACATAAGGCTAATAAAGATTCACGGTGTAGTTTCAGTTATCGGACGGTGAGATGACTGGATACATCGCTCTGATACCAACCAAAATCAGTTGTGAGATGGTCCGTACAAATAGTCCGAAATTTATGGTACGATAAAATAAGTATGAAGAGTTGCGACGAGGGAGGGGTGGGTGTGGAGTTATTGCTGATAGTTATCGGCACAATAGTTATCAGTAAATTATCGGTATACATGGACTTCTAATCGGGATAACAACCGACATACCGATTATTGGTAGGTCGAAGAAAGGGACATACCAGTAATCAGAAAATGTCTACCGATACATAAAAGTGATGTTACTGCTTTGGTATTCACTGCTATCATTTGCTCTTGCTATCATTTGCTCTCGCGTGTGCTCTCGTTTCAATGTTTCATTTGCTCTCACGTTAGCTCTTGTTTCAATAGAACAGCAAAGACCTTTTTCTTACCTACCATATCTATATTTTTTTGTTTTAAAGAAGACGCAGGATATATTAAAATGCACGATGGTAAACCATCTGAGTTCGGGGGTACAAAAGGGGTGGCATGGCCGAAACTGAAAAACTACCAGCAGGGGAAGGGGAATAAAATAACAGCACAGTAAAAATTAAAACAAAAAGAAAACAACATCCAGGAAAATAAAAGCACCCAAACTCAAAATGAAAAGCACGACAATTGACAAAGCCAGAACTACAACCCCAACCCAATTAAATAACTACGAAAAGCAACTCCGTAAGCCCCCCCATCCCGGGGGAGCATGTTGAGGGAGTTCCGGAACCCGTCGACGACCCATAGCCGCAACAGCCGATCGGAGGAGAATAGAAGCTTGCACTTGTTGTAAAGCCACAGATAAGCATTGACGATAAAAAGAAGTAAGGACCGAAGGAGGAGGGCTCCTTGGTCCTCAGCGCTCGAAAGCACGTCGAGTGCAAGTACGGAGAAACTCGTCTATTGCAACACCCAGACAACCAAAGATCTCGACCGCCATCGGAATAAAGTCATCCATAGGGTCCCGGTGGGCATCATCACGCTCCTTCGCCTTAGCGGCATCACGAGCCGCCACCCCAACATGTCGAGCCGCTTGACCAACAACTATAGCTGAAGTAGGGTTCGCCAAAACAATATCACCGAAGATGCGACGAGCACCATCAAGATGATGAACAACATCGATCCGACGCTTGGGAATAATATGAGAAACTTCCCGACGCACAAAAAAACCCCCCTCTGAAGCGATAGTCGCAACGGCATCGCGAATAGTGTCATGCGCCTGGATCAAATCTCCCCCATGGGAGCAACGAAGCAAATGGACACCATCGGCCCCCAAGACGCGACCACATGCACAAACAAGAGAGCCAAGTAAAGGAGGATGGGGGAGGCCAAGGCGAAACCGGAGGGCGGTGGTGAATTGAGCCGGTGAGAATCGGAGAGTGGACAAAATCGGTGTAGCGAAAAGCCAAGACCCAAAACCAGGTCCGCCACAAGAGAGAAGACGGGCACGCGAAGAATCGGAGGGAAGCGCCTTGAGAAGGTCAGATTTATTGGCGGCGACAACCCGATCAGAAATCGATTCCTGGACACGCTCAACAGATTTTGTAACAAGGGTGGAGAAAATCGGCACATCCATTAGGGCATGGGGAGGAAGAGAACGTGACGCGTCCAATAGAGATCGCTGGAAGGCGAACACACCGTCTGAAACCCGGGGGATAACAGTAGCTAGAACGGGGGTGTCCCCAGCCAAGAAACGGGAAACAAGAGTGGAGGCAATAAGATACCAACTTCCCAAATAGGCAGCGGGAGCAACACGAGCAGTGGATAGTAGACCCAATCCCCCAGTAGAGATAGGGAGGTATGTCTGAATGCGGGCCGATGGCCTAGACTCGCGATCAAATGCCCCCCGACCTAATAGAGTGTGGAGGAGTTCCATGAGGCGATCGTCAAAAGTTGAGAGAGAGGAGATGAATGTCAGAGTGGGAGGGGAAGTACGAGTAAGATAAGAAGGGTGGTGGGGAAAACACCTAGTTAACATAGCAAAAGCAACTTGGGGATCGGGAAGGCGATGAAGACCGTCCACTTGGGCGACATCTGTCTTTAAAGCATCATGAAGGAATTGGGTCACGAAAGTATCCGAACCAAGGGGGCAACCAAGCACTCGAATGCCATCGGAGGGAGAAGGGGTTTGAAAACCAAGAGGTGGAGTAAACGAAAGTCGAATATCTTGAGGAGACCAAATAACACACTTTGACGGCTAGACTGAAAGGTTGCGTTTGGCTAAACGTTCCTTGAAAAAATCATATGCCAACACGACTTGTTCTTTGGGCCCAATAATGTGCGTATCATCTGCGACCGAAGGGAAAAGGCAAGAAGGGAAGGCGGCTGCGGAGGCATGAAGGGCCCAGTAATGGGCGAGGGCGAACAAAGGTCCGCCGAGAGGGTTGCCTTGGCAGGCGCCAGTAGCAGAGGAGAGAGGAATGAGATCACCATCGGCTGAGAAGGAAAGGTTGCTTGTCAAAGAATAGAAAGCCCTCACAAAGGGGAATATTTGGACAATCAGAGATGGAGCCGCCATAAGTTCCGAAAAAATCACGTTCTGATCCACCGTATTAAATGCATTGGAAACGTCGACTTGAAGGACCAACCAATCCGGATGTACATCCAACTAAGCCCGAATCCCGTGGACCACGGCCTCACAACCCCCTCTCGTGGGCACTCCAAACTGATGAGGAGAAAAATAATCATAGAAAGCTGGTTGGAGCTGGAGGCATATCGCACGAGCCACCAATCTATATAAAACCTCTCCCATGGTGATAGGGCGAATCCCACCATTAGGTTTGGCGACTGCCACAAGACGGGACGTTGTGAGAAGATCACAAATTTGAGGGGGAACATCCCCACTAGCAATAAGGGAACATACTCGAAAAAAAACATCGAACCCCCGGGCACCCGGGGGCAAAACGTCGCGAAACAACTCATACACTGTGCCCGAGAGCCCCCCCGCTGAAAGGTGAGGAGAAGAGGGGCAAATAGACGCATTACGTAAATTGTGTGGATTTTCGGTTTACAATTCTGTGCTCATCTATGGAGGATTTACAAATTTCGATTTTTTCAGTCAATTTTAAATGTGTTGAAAAACAAAAGAGATACTGGGAACGATAGAAACACGCAGAGAAATGTACGGAATGTTTGGTGGACTTGTGGTAAATACAGTTATGAGAAAACTAGTTCTCCGAATTAATGCAACTACTTGCAACGGTAATAAATGCAACTTCTTAAAGAAAAGGGAGGATAACTTGACGTCCTTATCCTTAACCAACGAATCACTTAAACAATACGCCAGGTAATCCACATTTTAGACTTGATTTTTAAGGCCATTTATCTATACTTCTCCCCCATCAAAATCTAAGCAAAAACAATGCTTCACCGTGAATAGTTGTTAGCGTTAATAACACTAATTCTTTGGCGATTTTTTTGGCCGTTGAACAAAAAGAAACGTTTATAATAGTAATTGTAAATATCTTACCGCTAATGTAATACCCATCATAACGAAATTTATATTAATTGAGTGACTTGTTCAATGAATATTAGAGGTCTTGTTCAAAATACGGAAAATAGAAGCCACCATGAATAAATGGATAGGAATTCGGATAAGTCATTTTGGTTACCGTGGCGTAATTTGGGTAGTTTATATTTTTTATAAAACATTTGTCAAATAACGCATACCGTACCCCAACAGTCAATAGCACCTCTTTCTAAAGATATACTGTTAAGAACTGTACCTACTCAAGTGGTGAGGTAACAATCCCTGGGTTGTTCAAATTAGAGGAAAATTTGGTGTGCATTGTCCAAACTTTTAGGAATAAATAAAAATCAATATAGACTCTGAGCAATGGTTCATTAATACGGGCATTACGGGTAATTTGGCGATGATAATAATATAGTAACACTATTTTTTTTTCCGGAAAATGCTGTTCGGAAAATATTATTTTTATTACTAAAATAAACCCCACGATAACGGTGTATTTACGGAATTCAAATTTACCTTCTCGTCATCACTTGAAAAACTATTTGTTTGAACTAAGGATAATTTGTTAGCGAAAACTGCATTGGATTAAGTCAAACCACTAACTATTAGAGAAAAAAATGGTTGCTTGATGCAAATGCCCGAAAAATTCCTATAATAAAAAAGGATTCTTGCCTAGATAAATTATGTTTAAGTCAAGAGTCGTAAAGAAAATTGTTTTTGCCTTCCGTAGGCCAATGAAAGCGCAATATATAGGATTGCTAGAAATCACTTATTTTTATTGTCCAGATGTCATTTAGTGAAAATTATGTTTGCCTCGGGTCTATAACAAGTCAAAAT
This sequence comes from Zygnema cylindricum, assembly GCA_037447655.1. Classification (NCBI taxonomy): domain Eukaryota; kingdom Viridiplantae; phylum Streptophyta; class Zygnematophyceae; order Zygnematales; family Zygnemataceae; genus Zygnema; species Zygnema cylindricum. Next base: position 85,947 of record JBBHKE010001362.1, on the reverse strand, counting down.
TACATCAACCTGAGTTAAATGTCCATGTTATAATAGCTGGATTTTTAATTCATTCGGAAATTGAAAATAATTTTGAACTGTAAACGGGTAGTTAATAGTAATTTCTAGGTGAATTACTCTAAACGACACTGTGAATGCTATTAGAGTAAAAAAATTATTGGTGTGGGGTTTATAATAGTGTTAATATTTCTAAAACAGTTCCACAAGCCAACTTGCTGAGACCTTGATACGCCGGCTGGGCAGGGAGGTTCTCGCCCTTCTCTTGTCCTCTACCCCCTCTTCCCCTAGGATTTCAACCTCTACTTCCACCATTAATTTAGATCCGCGAATTTCGTGACCGTGACATTCAAAGTACTAGCAGCCGGAGTCCCGAGCGAAAAACTAGATCGATTACCCTCTTTGGATTTTGAGGTAATTGACCACGGAGGCATAGGCGGGTTCGTCTTTCGCCGAAAAAAAATCTTTTAGATAAATGAAAATTCAATGGGACAAATTACCAAGTGTAGAAAAAGTATATCAAAGCATAATCAATACTTCGCCGCCTATAGAAGGTTATCAGCGGCGAGGAGATGCCGATTTCGGACCGAAAGGCAAGGAGAGATAGGAAACAAAAAAACCTGTCCGCTATTACCGGACTGATGTAACCATTTACCGCATCAGTCCATGACCATTTTTTAACTCACAAATTTGACCATGAGTGTCGGACGGCTTTGGAAAATCAGTTTGAGAAAAGAGTACAAAACAAGGGACAACATGTGTATTTGAAGTTCATTCAATTTAAGATCAAATCGAATAAATCGATCGGCGAAGCATCCAAAAGATAAAATATAATAGTTGAGCAGTTGTCTAATAATGTCAGAATATTGGAGGAGAACGATAAAGCAACGCTTTTCATAAATGCCTTGCCGGATAAATTATTCATCTAAAAGAATTTTTTTTGTCGCACGAAGAACCAACCTATTTCTTCGTGGTTGTTGACGTACGTGAAACGTGCGCTCGATATTCGGAATTGTGGTAATATCCACACTAAAAAAGTATATGAAAATGGACCCATCAGCATAACATCCGAGCTGGTGGCACAGTGGTAGTGCGTTCGCAGCGTAAATAAAAGGTCCCAGGTTCAAATCCTGGCCGGCTCATCAATCCCTTTTATTGGGATCGTCCATTCTATCCCCGATTCTAGGAATCTTAACAGTGGTCAATTAATTCAAAACCCACAGAGGGTAATCGATATAGTTCTTCGCCACGTACACCCGCGGCTGTTAATGTCACGGAATCCGCGGATCTTAATTATCTCCGTGAAAAGGTGGACGGAGGGGAGGAAATCCGAAGGGAAGAGGGGATAGAGGAAAACAGAAAGACAAAAAACCTATTGCCCAGCCGACTTATCAAGATCTCAACAACTTGGGCTTGTTTTTAGTGTGGCAAGCTCGACCATATGTCGACAACTTGCACTATTCAAATTGTCAGATCGGATGGCGTCCTAATTGGAGAAGGACTGGTAACCGAATAGATGCACAGCCGATTTCTTTGGCGTCGGCCGTAAACGTGTCCAGGGAGAGGGAGAGGGAGAGGGAGAGAGAGGGAGAGGGAGAGGGGGAAAGAGAGGGAGAGGGAAAGGCAAAGGCAAAGGGAGAGGGAGAGGGAGAGGGAGAGGGAAAGGCAAAGGGAGAGGGAGAGGGAAAGCCAAATAGTGAGGGGGAGCGAGAGGTAGAGGGAGAGGGAGTCAGAGAGGCAGGTATTTCTTTGGCGTCGGCCGAAAACGTGTCTGGGCACTAGAAGAATAATCAGTCAAGTATCAGAATCAAAGAGCGATTCAACAAGTACCGGAATTCAAGAGCAATTTAACAAGTATCGAAATTTAAGAGCAGAGTGTAAGAGTCTTGGATCTCGCATAGGGAGAGAAAGAATGACTCCGAGGGGTGTCGTAAAGGGAGACAGTTTCGAAAGTCTCACCTGTCGAAGGATTCGATTTTTTGTGCTCAACATCCGCTTGAGCTGGTTCATATTGTATCATGTGAAGATACCAAAGCTGGAGACTATTGGAGGAAATAAGTATATTACGGTGGTTGCTGACGATTTGTCGCGATTCACGTGGGTAATGCTACTTACAAATATATCTGATGCATTCGAACGGTTCCAAGAATGGCGTGTAATGGCCGAAGGGCAATGTGAACGAAAGCGTAAATCTATTCGATCGGGTAATTGCGGAGAGTTCATCATTTTTTGATGCATATTGTAGACAATGGGCAATCGGCATCAATTCGCCGCCCCTTACTCATCAGAATCGAACGGAATTCCCAAAAGGAAACACTGGACACTTCAAGAAACGGTGTGCTCCAACGATACATGGATCTGGCCGGAACATCTATATGGGGTGATGCCCTATTAACCTCCAATTACATTTGCACTCAACGGTTAACTTCGGTTTCGGTTGAGAAAACGCCACACGAATTGTGGTATGTCCGCAAACCAACACTCCATGTCTCCATCACATTCGGATTTGGGGTGTCCCACTGCCGTATCCGTTCAATACCAAAAGAGAAAAGGGAATTGGCATCTCGGAGTTGAGGTTATTTCGTTAGCTATAGCTCCAAGGGGAGCCTTTATTGGATCTATGATCCAATTCGTAATGTCATTGAGGAATCACGCAATGTATCATGAGGACATTTAATCGGTGATTTCCTGGTCGGCTAAACGCACTACCAATCTGGATTTTTATGAGGAGGATGACATTGCCAATTTTTCGACATTGAAGGCTCAGATTTGGACATTGAGACGGATCGACCTCAATGTTAAAAGGGGAAAAGGGAAGTTTTATAAAAATTTGAAATTTCATAATTGGAGGTAATCCCCGAAGCGAAAATCGTCAGATGTCTTCGGATACTCGGAAATTTTAAGCTTCCAAATCTATTGGCCCAAGGAGCATTCAGGAGGAGTCTGAAAAGGAGACGGATATTCAGCGACGGAGAAATACAATGGAGAATAAGGGGAAGAAGCTGTCTCGCTTATGGGGGGAAACGTCGAAAACTCACACTATTTTCTTTCGGCGGCTAAGGAGGAGTCTGTGATGGTTTCTTGCTTCCGCTTGTTTGCATATATATTTTATCTGTGTCCCGATCGTATTATTATGTTTATTTTCATTTCCAAAATATAATTCATTGTTTTCTTTTGTTGTTTGATGACATTTCGACTGGAAATAAGGAAATAGAAAAGGCAATCAAATAACGGACCGCGCATCATTTTTGAGGGGAAGAAAACGAAATGCATGTAGTCAATACAAAAGGAATAAAAAAATGAGAACTTAAGAAAAATTCAGAATTCCATTCAGGTTCAATTCGGATTTTACCGAGAATCCATCCGCTATCTTGACTAGAAATTTTAGGACCTGAATGAAAAACAATAAACATTGATAGAAGGATGACAACATTACATTCAACAGATATCTGAAAAGATCATTTTTTCTAAGAATTTAAATCCTAGCTTTGGCGTAAAATCCACTTTCTGAACCTAAAAACCAGTAATTGTTCAATGGTTTGATTTTTCTGTTTTTTAGAATAAAGACAAAATCACTAAATTGCTTCCAATAGCTTTCCCCTAAAAAAGTTATAATTTCAAGAAAAATCATTAACGAGCAGCTTGTCTCTGTTCGACCATCCTTAAGCCCATATATCTGTACCCACCACCAAAGTATAGAATAAGAACAAATTCTTTATAAAGTAACATCCAAAATTGTTTCTGATCAACAGATTTAAATAGTTGAGAAATGCATGTGTATAATCAACCATATTCAAAAGGACAAAAATGATAATTGATCCAAATAGTTTCCGAAGGGCTTTGATTTTTCCTGGGACTGAAGAGTTTGAACAACGTTCAAGGGGTTTTATTTGAGTTTCCTTTCGGGGTTTTGAAGCTAAACTGGCCAAAAGGAGTTTTTTTTAATGTCCTTGCTCTTTGAGCATATCATTTCATTCTTTTTTCTGTTTGTGTTTATTACAATATTTGGGATTCAAAAAGGCGCCCAAGTGGATTCTTCTCCTAGGCTTTTGAGATTATCTAATTTTCTGGGTTTTGCGGTTTGGCAATACCGTCCAAGCATCATAACGGTAGCTTGTGGGTTTGTTCCGGGCGATGTGAGCCATGTGGATCCGTCGATGACTCGCAAGGAATTTGCTCCCAATAGTTTGTACTCGTCATCCACACAGTCTCCCCGATGGCATCCACCATGGAAATGCCAAATCACACCCACAGTATCCTGCCATCAACATCAACATCAACATGAACATCGACATTGACATCGACATCGCGAAATTAACATCCGACATCACATCGACATAGACGTCGAATTCAACATCAGGAAATCAATATCGACATCAATATCAACGTCGACAAAGACAACGAGATTGACATCGATCTACCACAACAACTTTTTAGCATATCGCTCTAACATCAACACCCACATAAAACATCCCAATATCAACACCTCAACATCTATATACTAACAATACTATCTAGCATCATCATTCAACATCAACTCCCAAAAACAACATTGTCTTAATTTCGACAACCCAACATCGATAATATCCCAACATCGACATCCCAAAATCATCTTTCAGCATCGACATCAACATCTCAGCATCAACATGAATGTGCATAAAGTAACAAGTTTTGTAACTTTAAATCGTTTCCTAGCAAATGCAGTTCAGTTCCCACTTAATATATTAAAAAAGCAAATGCAGTTCCGCTCCCACTTAACATATAAAAAAAAAACAAACTGCATTATTCTCAGTAATATTTGAACGAAAAGTGTATAACAATGCATGTAAACATAACCTGGTCTACTGGCTACCTTATATTAAGCATAAAGTAAAGACATTAATCTGATACAGCCTTAACATAGTGTTATCTATCGAAAAAAAATGAATCTTAAAACAAGTTAAAATACAATCAATATTTCCATCTACATAATATGATGAGTTATTACATTGACTACGTTTGCAAACAAATTAGCTTTAAGTACATGTTTGTGTATGGGGATTTACGAGCTCTGATGGATTGGAAAATATGACTGTGGATATAATTTGCCTAAGCTCAATTGACACGGATTTTCTTTTTTTAAGTGTCTTAACTCTGAAAATAATACCCAAAACCGCAATAATTATGGTGGAAAGTGATGAATATTTTACCTTACACCATTGAGCTGCTTCTGTATAATTATCAGAATCCGGTAAAAAGGGAATAGATCCCCCGTATTCGGCATTTGTAGTAATTGAGGCTGGGTCCTGTAAACTGCGACAGCCCCCTCTCCCCCAACAATTGTTTAACAGCGATCTGACGAAAAGCTGCGGAACGTCCAAATCCATCTTCGGAATTACAACAAAATCCAAAAATCATTATAGGATTTCTCCCTCCCTCTCTCTCTCTCATCATCCGAAAGATAGCCAAACAACAGAAGGACTCTCCATATCCTTCATCTTCATCTCTCCCTTCCCCCAACATGATTTTTTTTTTTTTTATTATTGTTAATTTTTTTTTATTTAGGATAACCAGAAGTGTTGAATTTTTAATTACCAAGATAAACATACTGCCATTTCTGTATTGTGTGAATTAACTCACCGGGCCCAAATGGGTTCAGATGTCATCTTATAACCAGAAAATGCCGTGGAATTCAACAGTTTGTGAAGTATTCTAGATCCATTTATACAAACTTGAATATCTTCTTCTGTACTGTAATAATTGTATTGCACAATTGGATTCTCCGATATGTCCGTGCTATTTAATGTCAAAGTTCCTCTGGAAGTTGGTCGGAAAACCTTCAAGTACCAGGCCCATCTATTGGTTAGTTCCTGAAGGAAATTCTAAAACCGAAACGAAGAAAGTAAACGAAGAAAAACTCCTCCGATACCTATATTTATATTTACAATAAATAAATGAAGGAATGTATATTGAAGAAAATTGACAAGCATTGGCAAGCAAATTGACAATTTTAAGAGCACATTAAAAAAATCAAAAAATGATCTAAAAAGTGTGAATTAAAATAAACAAGGAAAATGTAGAGGGAAGTTCCCACATTCAAAAATTTACGATATTCACAAAGCTGAAGTAAAACAAAGAAGGTAACAACAAATTTAGCCAAGCCAAATTTGCACATATTTAAAACCTCACAGTCAAAATGTTCAAATGAAAGCAAAGCTAAATAAATGTTCTAGATGAGATCGCCGCAATTTACCTTACTAAGGATAAACCCAGATTGATCCATATCCCTTTGCATTGCTGGAGGTAAAAGAGAAATAACGGTTGCCGACAAGGCAACAACTTCATCGGTACGGTTTGCAGGAGGAAAAGTCGAAGCTTGTCCCGCTTCCGGCCAAATCCTTGACGCATTTCCACCGCTCGCACCTTCAATAATGTTTCCATATTCCGAGATTCCAGCTATCTGCAAAACTTTATTTTAATGTATTGAGTTTATACAATTTTAATGCACTTTTATTGCTTATTGACAATCAGTAATGCCACCATATTCCGATATTTGAGCTCTCTGCATTACTGCTTAGTGGGTTTCTTAAATGCTTCTCTAGTTTTTTGGTTCTCAACATAGAAATGTGGGAAATTGGTCCTGAAAAAAACTTCCGTACATACTTGAATCACGGGTCCTACAATCCAACATTTTAGCTGTCTGCCAGAACTCCTTAAGGACTTTCGTTATTTCGACAATTTTTATTTAAAATCCCAAAAAGGGAATTGTGACAAAAAAAAATGGAGGGCTTTAGGAATCAGAGGGTTCGGATACTAACAATGAAAAAGAGATTTCCAGCTCTCTTCCAAAATATCTTCAAAGAAAATAAATGACAATTTACACCTTTCTAAAAATATTTCCCTTCAAGCTGAACCATCCAGATAATAAACTTAAAAACTAGAGGTTTCGGAATCTTTGGAGGTTTTAGAAACTGACAGTGAGAGAAGAGAGTTCTACGGGACTGGGTGAATAAACCACTAATCCATTAATGGGTACGTCCGTAATATTTCGTCCAAGAGTCGATAATTCAAGAACTACCGGAATATTGTGTTTTGTTAATTCATCAATTGGTCCTACTCCACTCAAAAGAAGTAACTGGGGTGTTCCAAGAGCTCCCGCAGATAGTATAACTTCCCCTCCACTTTTAACAGTTGCTATTTTTGTGGTTCCATCATCATCAGTGTATACCACTCCAACGGCTTGAGGACGACCATCTGTAAACAAAAAATGGGAAAAGTTAATCTCTCTCACTCTCGCCCCCTCCCTCTCCCACTCCCTCTCCCCCTCATATTTCTACAAAGTTGCAAATCCTCTACAAAGCTTCTCTTACCACAATTTCGGGAGGATTTCTGTGGGAACCCTCAATTAATATGATAAATACTCTATACTAAAGTGTTTACCTTCAGCAGTCTCGAAAAGGATTCGTCGAACTACGGCATATACATAAACAAAAAGATTCTCAGAAAATCCCGATCGCAACAGATCCGCACTTGTGTGACGAGTGCCATTGGCATCAAAGATACTATTTCCAATCTGAAAATTTTCAACATTGAAACAAGCCAAAAAAGGAAGAAAAATAAGTGTCAAAACGAAATTTCCACTGATATGCTGAAGGTGCCGAGCGGAGAATTAGTCTATTTCTGCTGTTTTTCAGGCGATTATATTGGGAAATTTTTGTAAAAATTGGCCACTTCGGGGCAATAAAATAGTGTTACAGCCCGCAATCACAATACAAAAGGTGAATACGCTTTGTCCCAAAAAGCTGAAAACCTTACAAAAGTTCTCTAAAAAAAAGGCATCAGAAGCCTTAAATGTCTACAAAAAAACATGATGCGATGTTCAGGCGATAATACATACTCGGAAAATCAATTAGGTAAGGATCCAGACTCCATTACCTTTGTTCCCACGAAATGATCCAGGGTTCGATTATTAAACGGGGTAATTCCAGCTTCCAACAATCCCATTCCAAGAGCCTCTTGCCAAGGTCCCACAGGGGGCTCAAAAACAATTTGATTTTCCACCCATTCGTAGGCCTCTTCCACAACAGACAAATCCCATCCTGTCTGTCGCAAAAAATCCGGATCGCCTCGACTTTACCACACACAAAAAACAAAAACAACAACAACAGAACAAACAAACCAGCATAGAATTTCAGGAGTCAAGTAAACCGCATCAATCGCACACATGGATGAGCCTCGGAAAAAGAAAGAGGTGCTTAAAACCTAAAAACATATCCTTTTATGTGACAAATGTCACGTGCTCACCTGTAAAACCCAGCATTTACGGACGACCCGCCGCCCAACACATATCCTCGACGGTTTTGAACGCCTTCAAAGGAACGGAACGGTTGCGCAGCACGTGTCGTTAGCACCCATGGAAAGCCTTCCAGTCTGTAAACGGAAGGCTGTCAAAAACATAGCACAAAATCACATGCACACTGTCAGATCTTTTGCAACAGACTCGGATACGTAAATCGTTTTTCAAAAATCGATTTTTACTCTAGAATATATATCCACATTACATTTCTCTACGAAGTCTAACTTAATTGAAATATAACCAGGACCAAATGGCTTTAACTGTTTGAGAAAGTTTATAACGATTTGGAAAACTGACAAATGTAGATTGAAGACAAACAAAGAAAAATGAAAAAGAGTCCTAAAACGACAAAGGACCCGATGTTAAGTTAAAAGGTTTAGAAAAAGTGTTTATGGACACCTGGTCGTACGGAACACCACCACGTTCCAAAACAAGCACAGAATATTTTTCCGACAATGTGGCCGCTAAAGGACAACCAGCTGCCCCTCCACCGACAATAATGTAATCATATTGGCTCACTCCAGGTGCTTCTTTCGCATCCTTTATGTACGGATCATCATAGCCTGCAAAGAAGAATACAGCTTGTGAGAAAACAACAGCTTGTGAGAAAACAACAGGAAAGTTCCACGTTTTCTTAACGAAGGTTGATTGCAACAGTAAAATATGTTCATAAATATATTCTCTCCAAACACTGCAAACGAGAGCCATTGAGAGGATTTGCCTTTAAAAATCTTAATAACAACTATTTTTCTTTTATGGATACTAAAACTCGATTTAAGTTTGGCAATCGCGGCATTAAAAATCTGTTGCGCAATACCTTGTACTAGAAACATTGGCATCAAGAAAGCCAAGAAAAGGAGTACATTCCGCACGTTTCCATCCATGGCAGCTGGAAAACCTCAAATTTGTATTAGGGTAGAACAGACAAAAGTCCGCTTCAATTTCGTTTTTGACTGACACATTGAAAAATAAAGCCTTCCATCTGTTTTTGTATGGGTAAAACTGACGGCCGAAACCTCAATGGCGACCGACAGGGCATAACCGGCACTGCCGTATCCTCTCTGACGGCCGTTCTGGAAATGAACGCCAGTCAGACTGCCAGCGCACCAAGTGACACTTTTTGACTGCAGCGGCGGCGCGCTTTGGGATCTTAAATTACTATATGCGGTTTGGCGGGAAATGTCTGACCGGCGAGCCTTTCAAAACCAGTAACAGCTGTCAACGGACGATGGAATTTCGGAATATTGAAATCTGTCGTATCTAGGGCTCAGTGACAGGGTTTATCTTTTGTGGCTGAATTTTGATTTTGGAGTCCTCTGATTAGAGATCGTAGTTTGGTGCATCGAATTCATAGTTCACAAGTATGCATACAATTGAGCATACTAATATTAAATTCCGTGTTGTGCACCGAGAGCCTTTTGCCGATATTCGACATTTGTCTTTTTTGACTACGATAATCGATATGTTATCTCGGTATATCGAGAAAGTTAATATCGTGATAAAATCGCGATATATTGCCTTGAGTTATTGGGTCGATAGCAATTCTCTTTGTGCCAAAACATTTTCGAAAGCCCCCATCTCCCATGGGGCAGAGGCAGAGGTCGCAAACGGTCAACCGAAACCGTGACCGACCGTTAACCAACCGCTCGTGCCGGTTGCGGAACGGATTCGGTTGCCAAATTTGGGGGGTCGGGCGAATTCGGGCGGTTGATTCACAGAAAAACTGCTTACCCGACCGTAACCGATTTTTTTTTTTCTGTGAATCAACCGCCCGAATCCGCCTGCCCCCCCAAATATGGCAACCGAATCCGTTCCGGATCCGGCGTGGGCGGTCGGTTAACGGTCGGTCACGGTTTCGGTTGACCGTTTGCGACCTCTGCCAGATTTGGGGGGGCAGGCGGTTGTGGTCGGTTGATTCACCAGAAAAAAAAAAAAGTCGGTTACGGTCGGTTAACCAAAAAACCAAAAAAATTGAATATTTTGTAGTGTCCATACAATCCAACATTATTGTACTTTGTACTCTTTGGTATCGTGGAAGTACGTGACATCATGATTAGCGTCACAAATCTGACACGGTAGTAACACTTCATTTTGCAAATATTAGGGAACGCAACAAAGCGTCGCAAACGTGACACGGACACCGCCAATCGCTTTTAGCGTAGAAGTTTCTTTAGCGTATATGAATAATTACCGTGGTTTACGCTAATTAAGAATTTGAAAATTTTGAAAAAAAACATATATTCTAATTGTTTAATAATTATAATTTGGGTCTTTGAAAAAAAAAATGTCGGTGGCAAGCATGGTTACACTAATATAGGTATTCGTACAAAATCTGACAAATCGTACATAAATCGTACGTTCACACAGTCTAAACGTGGTTGCTGGACGAATATGTGCGAACGTGATATATGACAACCCGATTATATCCCCTTTTAAGAGTGCACATTCCCATGCGTCCGCGGTTACTAAAAATCATTAATTATACTTTTTCACTTAAAAAGGTACAATTTTGTACGGTCTGACACTGTCCGTACACCACACTAATTAAATGATAACGTACTTCCATATTGTGCGGTACTAAAAAAATAATCATAAATAGAGTAAAGAAAAAAATAGAATGAACTACGCTAAGGGTAACCTTCCATCAGGCGAAAAGTGGGGTTGTTTACTGGAGAAAGTATCGTTCCGTACTAGGCCGTACTGTTTTTTTTTTTTTTTTTACAAAAGATGTTTACTAAAAATTCGTTGAGATTCTCCAGACTTCTTGGAGAAAACTACCACCGTCCGATTTTCAATTTTCGACGCAAACGCTTCTTGTTTCCAGTACGTAGCTAGTCTCCTCCGACTGTCCTCGGGAGGAGAGTTTGTGATTACTGGACGCGTGTTTTGGTCCACTTGTAAAGTCAGAGTCGATCCACGACAGACGTGAAGCAATAAACTTACATGTGGCAATTGGAGTGTACCGTGTGACATAAAAGCCAGCCTGTTCGACGACAAAAAAATCTTGGTTGTATGTTCGACGACAAAAAAAACTTGGTTGTAAGACATCCTGTGACGTCTCCTTCATAAATGTGTGATACAGCGATTCACGTACAAATGGTACATCCTTGGACATTTGTACAAACTTTAATTTTGCAACGGTTTTCGTGGCCGTTGATACCACAACAACCGTAAGAACGTTCAGATTGTACATTAGCGTGACGCTACTAGATATTTTAATCGGCGTCCGCCCGTACACATACGCAGCTGCGATTTTGTCCTTTTGGAAATGATGATTATTCCCGGGCGGCTCAACAGGTCCTACGTGGTACCAATCGCAATCTAACACCTCATTCACTGGCATGACCTGATGGAAGGGTGTTACAATTATCACTGCCAGTAAACGTGATCGTACAATTACTGGGAACGCCTGATGGAAGGTTACCCTAATGGAGAAAAAAAAAAGGGGGGACGGAATTAGCATACACAACGCTAATAGCGATTGGCGGTGTAGTAACAACTATTCATTTCGCAAATCTTAGGGAACGCGACAAATCGTAATTATTGGCTTATTCATACGTCGTACATTGGTTAATTTTGTACTTTTTCGGTTACGGGCGGAAATCGCAATTCGGTTAATTTTTATTTTCGTAAACGTCGGTCGGTTAACGGTTAACAATTTTGGAGCGTGACATAACCCGGTCGGGCGTCGGTTACTCAGATTTTGAAAAAAAAAAACGGTCGGTTTCAGTTATGTAAAATTTTGACTTTTGCGACCTCTGGTGTACGTTTGCATATAATATCGTACGGTTTGACTTGTAGGGGTTTTTTCGTATGACATGTATGGTAATTTGGCGGCGCAAGTTTCGGGCGCCGCGTCAGATGGGTTGCAGGACTTTTTAGAAGCGGTTGGTCGCGGAATCTGGTCGTGGAATCGGGTTGTGGAATCGGGTCGATTCGCGCCTGTACACCGCGAATCGCTATTAGCGTTAATCACGCTAATTCGGCGCCCCTAAATTTTTACCCAAATTCTTAAATAGAGTGATTAAAAAAACCCTAAAAACCAAATTAGAGTGATTGATCTCCTTAAAAATCCCCAAATTCCCAATTAGCGTTAATCACACTAATTGCTATTTAACACTAAATATTTGTTAACGCTAATAACGATTCGCGGTGTACTTTCATGTTTCGCGTTTTGAAACATCAGTCCGTACGTCTAGATTAGTACGACAACTTTTTGTCTTACTTTCGGTTTGGGTTGCAGTTTAGCAATTCGGTCCTTAGTCTAAAAATAGACAGTGTATTGAGTCAACAGGTGGCAAATTTTTGGAAGTTTCTAGGCAGCGCACGATAACAAGTGCCACGCCATCTTTGATTGTCTTAATTAGGGAGGACATGGTTTGAGATAGTTGACAGCTGAAGGAATTATTAGAGGAAATAGTAGAGTAAAGAAGAGAGGAGAGAGGACATTGTAATTTCAGTTTTTTTTTAAGTGAGTTCATTTTTCTGATGACACAAAATTACTAAAGGAAGAGGCAACTACAATAAGAGAAGTCGAAGGAAGTCAAGGGCACATGGAAGCGGAAAAAACTGGAAAAGTTATAATCACCAAAAACAGTGAGGAAAAAGAAGAGTGTGGAAAAGACTCGGTTTGTGTGACTTCCTGTGATCAAATGGTGTGTGAGAATGACGTAGAGGGAGAAGAGATTCCTGAAGTAAGGGGAGTTAAAGAAGTAAACTTAAAATTGATTGAAGAATATTCTTTAGAAAAAGAGAACACTAAAATAAAAAAAGAGCTTAGAGAAAGGGAAAAGGAAGATGATGAGATAGGAAAGGGTGAATTGACACAAAATAGGGAATTAACATCAGAAGTGGAAAACAATGTGGGTTTAAAAATTATTGAACTCAACGAAAAACCGACAAAAACTGTTAAGAAAATGAGGCTAAGGAAGAAATTCCATGAGAGCGGAAAAAATCATAAATTTGGAGGAATATGGAAAATAGGAAAGAATTCTAGGAAGAGGAAAGAGCAACTAACTGAAAAGAGGATCAGAATGAATATATTGAAAACAAATATAGATAAGAGAAGTGGCAGATCTATAGAAAATGACCAAAAATTAGTGAGAAAAACTACACTTTATAGAGGTAATGGGAAGGGAAACCATGGAAAAATTACAAAGTCTATGAACAGATCAGGAAGTCATAAGAAAACAAGGAAAAACAGTTGGAGAAGAAACATGTTACAAAATCGTTCACACCGAAAAACGGAACCGGCAACGTTGAGAAAATGTATGACAAAAAAATGGGGAAACTTGAACGACCTTTCAAGAAGTTTTAACGGAATTTTGTGCACCAGCGTCAGTAACATATATCTAAGGAAATAGATGGCGTGGAAGTATCTATCAGGGGAGAATGTGCAGCAACTGTTTGATAAAAGTGTGTAGGAGACAGATTTCCGACAAATTTTGATAACATGGCTAAGTAACGAATACGACATAGAAATTCAGATTTAATGTTATAGCATTAATGATAAAGAGTTTGGCGTTTATGGCATAGGGGGATCTGGTACAGGACAAAGCAGACAGCGGAACAGTGGTGGCAGTGATGTGTTATTTTTGCTAAGTCCTTGCATGTTGAGTAGTGGAAGTTGTGAAAGAGATTCTTCAATCTCTAAGTATTTTTACTTCCTTGCTTTTGCATGTACCTCCATTAGAGTAGAAAGATTTGCAGACAGAGTGGAGTACTGAGTCTAAAGCTTTAGGGGAGGATTTAATTAGAAAGCTTTAGTTCTCAGTAGATGAGGTTGTAAAAAGGAAGATAAGGGAAAAGTAGCGCAGCATGGCAGTATAGCAGTACACGCTTCATTTCATATTCAATCTGGGCTGAGATGTCAAAGTAACGCAGCATGGCAGCATAACAGTACACGCTGCATATTGTATTCATACTGAGCTGCGATGTCGAATTAGCACAGCATGGCAGCATAGCATTCCACACTGCACTCTATATTTATATTGCGCTGCGATGTCGAACTAGCGCAGCGTAGCAGCGTAACATTACACGCTGCATATTTTTCTGGGTGCACGAAACTAAATTTTCGAGGAGTGTTGTTTTGAAAAGTCAGTTTCGTTCGTACGAGACAGTTCGTACGTAATTGCTTAATGGATTTAATATGGAGGTTCGAGTAGATTCACGGATTGGGGGAGCGAACGTACGGATATATTTAAAGTGACGTAAAAGACTCATTAAGTGGAGTGAACAAGCATTGACAAATGGACGGCGGATCGCGAAGCGATCCGATATGGAATAAACAAAATATTGAAATATGCCGCCGGTACGGCGGAGCTGCGACGCAGTTAAGTCAACGCAACTGCGGCTATTTTTATGATCCGTACGGACAGCGCAGCCAGCGCAGCTGCGGATAATATGAATAGGATAGATTTTGAGTAATGATGATTGTACGGTAGTGGTAGCTTAGTAGTTGCTTAGCGGTAGCTTGGTTTCTGACATACGAAGATTACGGAGATGTCGGTGTAAATATTCTGTACAACAGAGGTTTGTCCTTTTTGGTCAGTCAGTTTATTAGAGTAGATACAGTACGGCTGGTATGTCTCCGTACATTGAGTAGTGAACTCTCTGAGTATAACTTGCAGGACTTAGATTATTTTATGTATCGCAATCAAATTTATCAAAGCAATGGCAAACTATTTTGTGCATCTATGACCTGTTGGTGTGATCACTTTGTTTAGTGCTTTCATGGGAAACTTTGTGGAGTTATTTTATGATATAGAATCTATATGTGTGTGAAGTTGCATTATATTCTAGTGTCTCTATAAGATTATGTGAGTAGTCTAAGTGGTTAGTTTGTGAAGCTGTCAGCTATTTTTGGGAAAGTCTAGAGCTTATATCTTCTATATTCCTTGGTGGAATTGGCTGTAACTTTGGGAGTTTACAGTGTATATAATATACTAAACATTGGTATAGTTTGAGGTGATTTTGTCTATTGTGGAGTAATCTGTGTTGTCTAGAATACAACTGTTTTTGAGGTAGTCTGTGGGTGTTTCCGTGAGTAATCCATGGCTGAAATAGGCTATGAACAACAAGAGTGCTCCTCCCTTTCCACTCCTTTAGATGCCAATGCCCCTCTCCTCCCTTCCACTGACTCCCTTCTCTCCCCCTCCCTCCATGCCACTTACCGCTTGATGGTCGGGGCCCTTATGTACGCCATGCAGGCCACACTCCCTGACATTGCCACAGCTGTCACTAAACTCAGTCAATTCTTTCAACGTCCTTCTCTTGATCATCTTGCGGCAGCCAAACGTGTCTTTCTCTTGATCATCTTGCGGCAGCCAAACGTGTCTTTCGTTATCTACAGGGCACTAAAACACTTTGTCTTACATATTCTTCCTCTGGCTCTAGTACTCTTACGGGTTTTGTTGATTCAGATTGGGCACAAGATGAGCTTTCCCGCCGTTCCATCACTGGCTCGTGCTTCTTTTTGGGCAATGGTCTTATCTCTTGGTCATGCAGGAAACAGCCTACCACTGCATGCTCCAGCACTGAGGCTGAATATATGGCTGCTTGTCACGCCGCCAAGGAAGCTGTCTGGCTTCGGACTCTACTTTCCAATCTTGGATTTCCCCCTTCAGCCCCTACTCCTATCTTTTCCGATTCCCAGGGAGCTCTTGCTTTGATACGCAATCATGTTCACCACAAGCGGACGAAGCACATCGACATTCAGTATCATTACTCTCGGGAGCGGGTCGAAGATGGCACTCTCTAGTTTCTTTATGTCAAATCAGCCGACCAAGTGGCCGATTATCTCACCAAGGCTCTTCATCGCCCTCACTTTGAGCAGCACCGCCTCTCCTCTGGCCTTCGTCTTCCTTTTCCTCCTGGCTAAATTTCCTTTGTTTTCATCTCAATCTATTTTCTAGTTTTCCCTTGAGGGGGGGTGTTAAGGGTCATTTAGCGTCAGTTCACTCATGTGTACCTTTTCATTATATGTGTCGGTGGTCTTGTCCGTACTTTTCATTTCCTACGTCGGTCAAGTCTTGCCGTCATATCCGGAAGACTTACTTTTGGTCCTGTCCGTACTTCTTTTGTACTTTTCATTACATACATCAGTCTAGTCTTTTCTACGTACAAAGTCTTTGACCGTCGGTCCAGTCTTTTGACCGTTGGTCTAGTCTTTCTTTTGTCTTACATACATTTATTAGAATCTAGACTAGGACCCTTTGTTACAGCGTACTGTAGAACGTTTAGACTCCACAGTAATTAGCACTGTATATTTTTATATATAAGTGACTTTTCTCACTTAATGAAATCATCCTAAATACAAATCAATTCCTCTCTCCAATGTATTGATCTTTCGTCTGTGTACAATTTCATGGCTTTCGCCAATCCACCTCCAATATTTGATGTGTTTAAAGATGTACTCAGATAGTATGTCTAGCATTGCTTTAGTGAAATTTTTTTTTTTTTTCATAAGAGGACAAAATATTTCAGGATTCAATGGCCTTTTGTTCTAGATTTGCTTTATGATGGTGAGATAGAGTTTGTGTTTGTTCCTACTGGGGAATCTGGGAAGAAGACGGAAATTCAGCTAGGGAGAAATACAAGCGAGAATAAGGGGAAGAAGTCGGCCCGTCTAACTTTTGACCAAAAAGGGGAAACGTCGAAAACTCGAACTATTTTATTTCGGCGGCTAAGGAGGAGAAATTCCTCCTCTTGCAATCAATCTGTGATGGTTTCTTGCTTCCGCTTGTTTGCGTTTATATTTTATCTGTGTGCCGATCGTATCATTATCATATTTTTCTTTTCCAAATTACAATTCAATGTTTTATTTTGTCGTTTGATGACATTTCAACTGGAATTAAGGAAATAGAAAAGGCAGTCAAATAACGGAAGGTAAAACCGCGCACCATTTTTGAGGGAAAAAAAAACGAATTACGTGTAGTCAATATAAAAGGAATAAAAATAAACGAATTAAAAAAAATTCCAGAATTCTATTCGGGTTCTATTCAAATTTTACCGAAGAAATCTATCCGCATCTTGACTAGAAATCTTAGGACCTAAATGAAAAATAACAAACATTCATAGAAGGAAGACAAAATTTCAATGGAAAACATTCAATAACTATCTGGAAAATTCATTTTTTGTAAGAATTTAAATCCTAGCTTTGGCGTGCAATCCATTTTCTGAACCGAAAGTAACTGTTTTTGACTCTATTTCCCAAAAAACAAAATTTGTTCAATGGTTTGATTTTTCTGTTTTTTAGAATAAAAACAAAATCACTAAATTGCTTCGATTATCTTTCCCCTAAGGACTTCAAGAAACTCAAATCATTAACGGGCAGCTTGTCTCTGTTCGACCATCCGTAAGCCCATATATCTGTACCCACCACCAAAATATAGAATAAAATCATTTTTTTTTTAAAGTAACATCCGAAAATGTTCTGATCAATAAATTAAAAACGTTGGTGTACAATCAACTATATTCAAAAGAGACAAAAATGATAACTGATCCAAATAGTTTCCATAGGGCTTTATCTTTGATTTTTCTTGGACTGAGTCAACGTTCGAAGGAGTTTTATTCAAGTCTGTTTTCGGGGTTTTGAAGCTACACTGGCCAATTTTTTTAATGTCCTTGCTCTTTGAACATAGCATTTCATTATTTTTTCTGTTTGTGTTAATTTACAATATTTGGGATTCAAATAAGCGCCCAAGTGGATTTTTCTCCTAGGCTTTTGGGATTATCTAATTTTATGGGTTTTGGGGTTTGACAATACCTCCCAAGCATCATAACGGTAGCTTGTGGGTTCGTTCCGGGCGATGTGAGCCATGTGGATCCGTCGATGATTCGCAAGGAATTTGCTCCCAATAGTTTGTACTCGTCATCCACACAGTCTCCCCGGTGGCATCCACCATGGAAATGCCAAATCACACCCACAGTATCCTGCCATCATTATCAACATCAACATCGACATCGATGTCGACAACAACATGACATCAAAATCAACATTGATCTACACACCAATTTCTAGCATATCCCTCAACATCAACACCCACATATATATTCCAACATCGATATACTAACAATACTATCTAACATCATCGTTCAATATTAACTTCCCAACATCGCTTCCTTATTTTGGACATCTCAACATCGAGAATATCACAACATCGACATCCCAACATCATCTTTCAACATCGACATCATCATCTTAGCATCAACATGCAATAGTGTCCAAAAATTAATAAGTAATATTTTTCGTAGCTAATTAATGTTTTCCTAGCAAATGCAGTTCAGGTCACCACTTAAAAAAAAAAACAGCAATTTTCTGAGTAAAATGGAATTGTAAGAGTAGCGACAGGTACACATAACATGGTCTGGTCTAATGATTACCTTACATTAAGCTAAAAACAATTCCATATGTTCTGCTACGGCCTAACCTAGTGACATTTATCGAAAAAAAAAATAGATGATAGATTGATTAAACTCTAAAAATAATTCCAAATCCATATTACACCAGCAGTGAAGCTTACTTAGTGGTGAAGCAAATCTTACCTTACACCATTGAGCTGCTTCTGTATAATTATTAGAATTAGGTAATAGGGGACTAGCACCCTCGTATACGCCATCTGTAGTAGTTGAGGCTGCGTCTTGTAAACTGTAAGAACCCCCTCTCCCCCAATAAATTAGAAAACAAATCTAGCTTTTGTTTAACAGATATCTTACAAAAATCTGTGGAATCTCCAAATCCATGTTTTTAAGCAAAATCCTCTCCCTTCCTCCCTACATGATTTTATTTTATCTATTATTTTATTTAGGATAACTAAAATGAGTAAGTTTGAAGCTTAGTAACCAAGTTCAATTTATTTACTGAGGTAATAACTCACCGGGCGTAAAGGGGTTCAGATGTCATTCGATAATTGGAAAACGCTGTGGAATTCAGAACTTTGTGAAGTATTTTAGTTCCATTTATACAAACTTGGATATCTTCTTCTGTACTGTAATAATTGTATTGGACAATTGGATTCTCTGATATGTCCGTGCTATTTAATGTCAAAGTTCCTCTGGAAGTTGGAAGGAAAACCTTCAAGTACCAGGCCCATCTATTGGTTAGTTCCCAATGCAATTAGACTAATAATTTCTGAGCTCAAATGAAGAAAGAAACCAAGGAACCTTTCTCCGCAACCTACATTTATATTTACAAATAATGAAGGATTGTACATTGACGACATTTCAAGAAAATTGACTACGTTGACAAGAAAACTGACAATTTTAAGAGCACATTAAGAAAATTCTAAAATGATCTAAAGAGTGAAAATTAACAAAGAAAATATACAGTGAAGATTCCACATTGAACACACTATGATATTCACAAAGTTGAAGTAAAAACAATATTCACAAAGTCGAAGAAGGTAAAAACAAATAAATCCAAGCTTAATTTGCACCTTCATAAAACCTGACAATCAAAATGTGCGAGTGAAGGAAAACTAGGAAGTACAATTTCTAGATGATATTCACACAATTTACCTTGCTAATGATGAAACCCGATTGGTCCATCTCCGATTGCAATGCTGGAGGTAAAAGAGAAACGATGGTTCCCGACAACGCAACATTTTCGTCTGTACGGTTTGCAGGAGGAAAAGTCAAAGCTTCTCCTGCGGCCGGCCAAATCCTTGACGAATTTCCACCGCTCGCACCTTCAATAATGTTTCCATATTCGGAGACTCCAGCTATCTGCAATACTTTATTATAACGTTTTTACAGTTTTAATGCATTTTTTTTGTTTATTAACAGTCAGTAATGTCACCATAATTTAGCTCTCTGCATTAGCTTGAAGGGAAACATTTTTAGGTAGGTGTAACTTAAGAGAGCTGGAAATATCTTTCTCATTGTTAGTATCTGAACCTTCTGGCTCTTAAAGCCTTTCATTTTTTTTTGTCACAAATCCCTTTTTTGGGATTTTAAATAAATTGTAAATAAACGAAAGTCCTTCAAGAAGTTTTCGCAGACGAAATGTTAGAATGTCGGACCCATGATACAAGTTGTGTAGTCGTTTTCAGAACCAATTTTCCACATTTCTATGTTGAGAATCAATCAAATTAGAGAAGTACATCCAAATAATAAATTTAAAAACTAGAGGTTTAGGAATCTTTGAAGGTTTTAGAAACTGACAGTGAGAGAAGAGAGTTCCACGGGACTGGGTGAATAAACCACTATTCCGTTAATGGGTACGTCGGTAATATTTCGCCCAAGAGTGGGTAATTCAAGAACTACTGGAATATTGTGTTTTGTTAATTCATCAATGGGTCCCACTCCACTCAAAAGAAGTAATTGGGGTGTTCCAAGAGCTCCAGCAGATAGTATAACTTCCCCTCCACTTTTAACAGTGGCTATTTTTGTGGTTCCATCATCATCAGTATATACGACACCGAGGGCTCGAGGACGACCGTCTGTAAACGAAAACGAAAAATGGGTAAAGTTATTTCTCACTCTCTGTCCCTCCCTCTCCCACTCCCTCTTCCCCTCACATCTCTACAAAGTTGCACATCTCTATAAAGCTTCTTTTACCACAATTTCGAAAGGATATCTATGGGAACCCACAGTAAATATTCAACATGATTGTTTATTGGCCTTCATTCTTAGATTTTTGGACAAGTAATAGCTTGGGTGGTTTCCGCGGTCTAAGTGAGACCTAAGAACAACAAATATGATGTAGACATTATCTATTAAAGTATTTACCTTCAGCAGTCTCAAAAATAATTCGTCGAACTACGGCATATACATAAACAATAAGATTCTCAGAAACTCCAGATCGCAAAAGATCCGCACTTGTGTGACGAGTGCCATTGGCATCAAAGATAGTATTTCCAATCTGAAAAATTTCAAAATTGAAACAAGAAAAAAGAAACCAAAACAGGAATAAAATTAAGCGTCAAAAGGAATTTTTTTCCGCTGATATGCTGAAGGTGCCTAAGCGGAGAATCAGTCTGTTTTTGTTGTTTTTCAGGGTAAACGTCCGCAAAAAAATATGATGCAGTGTTCCCTCGATAATACATACTCGGAAAGTCAATTAGGTGAGAATCCAGACTCGATTACCTTTGTTCCCACGAAATGATCCAGGGTTCGATTATTAAACGGGGTAATTCCAGCTTCCAACAATCCCATTCCAAGAGCCTCTTGCCAAGGTCCCACAGGGGGCTCAAAAACAATTTGATTTTCCACCCATTCGTAGGCCTCTTCCACAACAGACAAATCCCATCCTGTCTGTTGCAAAAAATCCGGATCGCCTCGACTTTACCACACAAAAAACAAAAACAAAAACAAAAACAGAACAAACAAAGCAGCATAGAATTTCAGGAGTCAAGTAAACCGTATCAATCGCACACATGAATGAGCCCCGGAAAAAGAAAGAGGTGCTTAAAACCTCAAAACATATCCTTTTATGTGACAAATATCACGTGCTCACCTGTAAAACCCAGCATTTACGGAGGACCCGCCGCCCAACACATATCCTCGACGGTTTTGAACGCCTTCAAAGGAACGGAACGGTTGCGCAGCACGTGTCGTTAGCACCCATGGAAAGCCTTCGAGTCTGTAAACAGAAGGCTGTCAAAAACATAGCACAAAATCACATGCACACTGTCAGATATTTTGCAACAGACTCGGAGACTTAAATCGTTTTCAAAAATCGATGTTTACTCTAGAATACATATCCACATTACATTTCTATATGATGTCTAACTTAATTGGAATATAACCAGGACCAAATGGCCTTAGGCTGTTTGAGAAAGTTTTTAACTGTTTGAGAAAGTTTATAACTATTTGGAAAACTGACAAATGTAGATTGAAGACAAACAAAGAAAAATGAAAAAGAGTCCTAAAACGGCAAAGGAGCCAAATCTGTTAAGTTAAAAGGTTTAGAAAAAGTGTTTATGGACACCTGGTCGTACGGAACACCACCACGTTCCAAAACAAGCACAGAATATTTTTCAGACAATGTGGCCGCTAAAGGACAACCAGCTGTCCCTCCACCGACAATAATGTAATCATATTGGCTCACTTCAGGTGCTTCTTTCGCATCCTTTATGTACGGATCATCATAGCCTGCAAAGAAGAATACAACTTGTGAGAAAACAGGAGGAAAGTTCCACGTTTTCTTAACGAAGGTTGGTTGCAACAGTAAAATATGTTCATTAAAAGATTTTATCCAATAATGCAAAAGAGAGTTATACGAGGATTTGCCCTTAAAAATCATAATTAACAGCTATGTTTCATTGTATGGATACAAAAATCTCAATTTAAATTTGGCAATCACTTCATTAAGAAGCTGTTCAAAAAGCGTAGAATTGTGCAATACCTTGTACTAGAAATATTGGCATCAAGAAAGCCAAGAAAAGGAATACATTCTGCACGTTTCCATCCATGGCAGCTGGAAAACCTCAATTTGTATTAGGGTAGACCAGATACGAAAAAATAAGTGTAAAAAACGTTCGCTTCAATTTTGTTTTTCGCTGACACACTGAAAAATAAAACCTACCATCAGATTTTGTATGGGTAAAACTGACGGCCGAAACCTTAATGGCGACCGGCAGGGCGTAACCGGCAGTCTGCCGTAGCCTCTTTGACGGCCGTTCTGGAAATGAACGCCAGTCGACTGCCAGCGCACCAAATGACACTTTTTGACTGCCGCGGCGGCGCGCTTTGGGATTGAAAACACTACATCCAGTTTGGCGGGAAATGTCAGACCGGCGAAAAAAAGGGCTTTTCAAGGCCAGAAACAGCTGTCGGCGGACGATGGAATTTCGGAATATCGAAATCTGTCGTATCTAGGGCTCAGCATGACAGGGTTTACTTGTTGTGGCTAACTTTGATATCCTATTATTGTGTGTCCCCATGTAATAACTTACAGATTTTTTTTTGAAACTGCTTGTGACGTCGCACGTGACATTGTAGACTTACAGCTTTTCAATCCTATGTTGTTCAACGTTGGAGAAGATGCCTTTGCCTTTGCCTCTCCATCTGGTCGCCGTGAAATGACATTTAACTCGTGAGACCCTACAAAAAAAAATGCATTGGAATCAAACAGACAAAAACCAAAAGAACGTGTACTTCTCCTTGTTGAAAACTTTTCAAATCCTCTGAAACGTGCGATGATATTTTCCTATTTGTGGAGGATTCATACTTTACCTTAAAACACATCTTCGATGTATTTTACGCTAAATTTTGATAGTGACGTGGCATGACGTATTCGTAGGTCGAAAAACACAAAACGATAACATGTAGTACATTCAAAATTTACGCAAATTGTATTTTCAGTTATTTCAATTTATTCGTAGGCTATGATTGTATTGGACGGCGCTAAGTTTCTTAGGAAAACGACAAAAAAACCATTTCTTTGGCACAAAGGGACACACCCTCAGAGTTCGTATTGTCGTCTGGTGCATTAAATTCACAATTCACGAATAAGCATACAACAAAGGGTATGTCCCCTTGTGCCAAAGTAACTGTTTTTTCTGTCGTTTCCTGTAAAACGTAGCGCTGTACCGCGTAAGTTTCAACCGTACAAAAAAATCAAAAAAGGAGAAGTACATTTTGCGTCATCGTCGAACTTAGAATGTACTACATGTTGTCGTCTTCTGTTTTTCAACCCACTGCCAAAACCAAAAACGTCATCTTCAAACTTTTCTTTAAAACAAATCGTCGATGTGTTTTAAAACAAAGTATTTTCAATAAACAAATAGGAGCACATATTTGCACGTGTTGAAATTTCTCAAAAAGATTAAAACGATTTTCAGCGACAAGGAAAAGCACATAATTTGCTATATTTTGTCTGTTTGCGTTCAGAACGACAAAAAAAAGTACACAATTCGTTTTTTTTGTCCGTTTTGATCCGGTACGCAATTATTTTTTGAAGGGGTCTCCAAATTCCGATGTTTTTTCACGTCAACCGGACATGCAACGCAAAGGCAAAGCGCATCTTGTTCAACAATGAACGACACAACTAGAAGGCATACGTCTACAATGTCACGGCAAGGCATGTGACGTCACAAGAAGTTACAAATAATAACGTGTGACAACGCATATTGTAGACGTTGACAACCGTCACAGGTATTGTTGACGTTTACAATCGTCACAACGTAAGTTACGATTCTGTCTGTAGGATATGGCCCCATGTGGCTAAGTACGGGCTTTTTTCTGTCGTTTTCCTTTAAAACTTCGCACCGTACTGCCTAAGTTGCAACTGTACAAAGAAATCGCAAATTTTTTGAGTACACTTTGCGTCATCCTCGAACTTCGGATGTACGAAAATCAACTTATCATAAACCACTTCGGCAATGTGTTTTAAATAAAGTAGAACAATTTACACAAATGGGAAAACATATTCACACGTGCGAAAAGTTTTCAAAAGTTTTTGACGACTGAAAAAAATATAGGGCTGTTCGTTTCGACAATGTAATGCTTCCTATATCCTAGACAAGCAACCCGAGAAGTTGGAGAAATACAATAATGGTTGACAAATGGAGGAGGACGAGGAGTAGAGTTGTGTAACAGTAATAGCGGATCGAACTTGTTTATAAAGGGTATTTAGGAGTTATGATTATAGATTATTGAATTTGGTAGACGTTCGCGAAAGAATCACGCGATTTGGAGTTATATTTCAAAAGTTTTAGTGGTGTCTGATTTAGGGATGACATCAATGTTAGTGTTTTCTCCCCCTCTTTCATCAGTAACTGCCTCAGTTACTAACAACAAGAAAGCATGATTTGTTTTATCTTTTAAGTGCTTTTTAAATTGTTTAGCAGATATTAAACCTTCCACTCCTAATCTGGTTATATTGTTTATATGATTCCTATGCAATTTCTTAGGAGGTAATGCTTGCAAAACCTTCCAACCGTTTTCAGACTTCACTTTTAAGGTGTTAATTTCCCAATTAACTTGAGGATTATGTTCTGTTAACTAAGGCTTTCCCAGAATTAGTTCCTCACTTCCTAAATTCATTATTTCACACACAACTTTCCTTTTATGACCCTGAATATCCACTTCAATTGTGTCAGTTTGTAAGTCTAATGTGGACTTATTACCATTTGCCACTTGAACATGTAAAGGTTTTTCCCTTATGACAGTAGGAATTTTATTTTCCTCTACAAACTTATGTGAAATAAAATTATGTGTGGCACCTGAATCAACCATTACTTTCAACGGTTTTCCTTCCACTAGTGACTCGAATCTAATCAAACTGTGTCTGGTGTCATCATTACTTAACTGTCCTAACATAGGTCTGTTGTTGAGAATTTCATCAGAAGGATTCTTTAAACTATGCAGTGTAGTGAGAATCATAATAAATTCAGCTATCCTAACTTTTCCATTCATTAATTTGCCCTCCAAAGTTAACTCTTTAACTTCTGGATCTGGTTGACTCAACTGAGGACTTTCAGTTAGTCCTTTCCGTTTCCCACTTCTTGGGCTTCCTGCTCAGCTAGGTATAATGCAATATCCTCTTGGAGACCTTCATTTACTTCGGCTGTTTTTAGAGAACCTTTATTTGTACAGTCTTTAGCGTAATGATCTGGACCTCCACATTTGAAACAAGTGACTTTCTTTTTGGGTTTTATGCACTCTCTACTAAAATGTCCCTCCTCTCCACAGTTATAACAGTTAATCTTTTTCAGTTGTGCGCACTCAAATGCCCTATGACCCTTTTTCTGACAAATAGTGCATGTGGGGATGGTAAGGTTAGACTTCTGGGCATTAATGTTTGGTTTAGGACTTTTAATGTACCCCCCTCTATTGTTAAATTTATTTCCTGCATTAACACTATGTCCACCCCTTTGATTTCCCCTGAAGATATTTTGCCTATTCACCAGACCAGCATTCAGACCCTCTTCAACAAATTCCTCATCATCCCACTGTGATACTTCATTTAAATTACCCCTTACTGATCGTGTTTCCCGATTATACCCCAACTGATCCTCTAATTCCAATGACTTATCTTGTAATTCCTTCAAATTATTAAAATTTTGATGTTTTAGCTCTGATTTCAGTACAGGATTCAAATAGTTCAAGAAATGCAATATAGCCATTTCATCAGTCAAACCTATGAAATGAATACTAGATGAGTCAAATTCTACAATATAATCCTTCACAGATCCAGTCTGTTTACAATTCAACCACTTTTCTTCCATTCTGGATTTAAAAGTGACAGACAAGAAACGCGATTTGATCGCGGTTTTAAAAGTTTCCCAATCAGCATTATCAGGAATCAATTTAGACCTTCTCTGAGATTAATACCAAATTGGAGAAAAGGCATTTTGCATTGAAATCTCTTACTAACTAAATAGTGTTTTAGTAGTTAAGAGATAGAATTATTAAGAGTGGAGAGTAGTGGAAAATACTTTAAAAAAGAAGGGTTGAGCCACGAGGGCAAGAGACCAAGCTAATGTTATGTGGACAGAAGCTTCTTCTAATTTAAAGTTTATCCTTATGTGAGTGTTGTCAAATGTGGATGTGTGTTTTCCAATGTGTGGAATGTGTGGTTGGAATTGTTTGTAGTAATGGGATTTTCTGTGAGGTAGGAGATCCTGTTACATATGGTATCGGAGCTTTGGTTAGAAACCAGGGAGAAGTTTGCTCACCCGAAAATCGATTGCCGTGACCGGTGAGGGTGCTCTAACCTGTGTCGGTAAGCAGACTGGATCTGTGAAGGATTATATTGTAGAATTTGACTCATCTAGTATTCATGTCATAGGTTTGACTGATGAAATGGCTAAATTTCATTTCTTGAACTATTTGAATCCTGTACTGAAATCAGAGCTAAAACATCAAAATTTTAATAATTTGAAGGAATTACAAGATAAGTCATTGGAATTAGAGGATCAGTTGGGGTATAATCGGGAAA
The DNA here is from genome assembly GCA_037447655.1 of Zygnema cylindricum. Taxonomy (NCBI): domain Eukaryota; kingdom Viridiplantae; phylum Streptophyta; class Zygnematophyceae; order Zygnematales; family Zygnemataceae; genus Zygnema; species Zygnema cylindricum. The sequence goes on along the minus strand of JBBHKE010001362.1, from coordinate 58,729 downwards.
CACGATCAGTAAGGGGTAATTTAAATGAATTATCACAGTGGGATGATGAGGAATTTGTTGAAGAGGGTCTGAATGCTGGTCTGGTGAATAGGCAAAATATCTTCAGGGGAAATCAAAGGGGTGGACATAGTGTTAATGCAGGAAATAAATTTAACAATAGAGGGGGGTACATTAAAAGTCCTAAACCAAACATTAATGCCCAGAAGTCTAACCTTACCATCCCCACATGCACTATTTGTCAGAAAAAGGGTCATAGGGCATTTGAGTGTGCACAACTGAAAAAGATTAACTGTTATAACTGTGGAGAGGAGGGACATTTTAGTAGAGAGTGCATAAAACCCAAAAAGAAAGTCACTTGTTTCAAATGTGGAGGTCCAGATCATTACGCTAAAGACTGTACAGATAAAGGCTCTCTAAAAATAGCCGAAGTAAATGAAGGTCTCCAAGAGGATATTGCATTATACCTAGCTGAGCAGGAAGCCCAAGAAGTGGGAAACGGAAAGGACTAACTGAAAGTCCTCAGTTGAGTCAACCAGATCCAGAAGTTAAAGAGTTAACTTTGGAGGGCAAATTAATGAATGGAAAAGTTAGGATAGCTGAATTTATTATGATTCTCACTACACTGCATAGTTTAAAGAATCCTTCTGATGAAATTCTCAACAACAGACTTATGTTAGGACAGTTAAGTAATGATGACACAAGACACAGTTTGATTAGATTCGAGTCACTAGTGGAAGGAAAACCGTTGAAAGTAATGGTTGATTCAGGTGCCACACATAATTTTATTTCACATAAGTTTGTAGAGGAAAATAAAATTCCTACTGTCATAAGGGAAAAACCTTTACATGTTCAAGTGGCAAATGGTAATAAGTCTACATTAGACTTACAAACTGACACAATTGAAGTGGATATTCAGGGTCATAAAATGAAAGTTGTGTGTGAAATAATGAATTTAGGAAGTGAGGAACTAATTCTGGGAAAGCCTTGGTTAACAGAACATAATCCTCAAATTAATTGGGAAATTAACACCTTAAAAGTGAAGTCTGAAAACGGTTGGAAGGTTTTGCAAGCATTATCTCCTAAGAAATTGCATAGGAATCATATAAACAATATAACCAGATTAGGAGTGGAAGGTTTAATATCTGCTAAACAATTTAAAAAGCACTTAAAAGATAAAACAAATCATGCTTTCTTGTTGTTAGTAACTGAGGCAGTTACTGATGAAAGAGGGGGAGAAAACAATAACATTGATGTCATCCCTAAATCAGACACCACTAAAACTTTTGAAAAACTAAAATATGATTTTGTAACTGACATTAATACATCTGATGTTGCTGTTAAAGATTTGATTTTTGAATTTCAAGATGTTTTTCCTAATGATTTACCCTCAGGAAGGCCACCTTCCCGAGATGTAGAACATGTTATTAACCTTGAACCTGGATGTAATCCTCCTGTCACAGGAATTTATAAGCACAGTTTCTTTGAGCAAGAGGAGTTAAAGAAACAGATCAAAGAACTCTTAGAGAAAGGACATATTCAGCCCAGCAAATCACCGTATGGAGCACCAGTTCTCTTTGTCAAAAAAAAGGACGGAACGTTGAGAATGTGTGTCGATTATCGTAGTCTGAACAAGATTACGGTGAAGGATAAGTATCCGTTACCTTTAATTTCTGATTTGATAGATCGTTTAAAAGGTGCTAAAGTATTTTCATTGATTGACCTGCGTAGTGGCTTTAATCAGGTGCCAATCAGAATTGAGGATGTTGATAAAACTGCTTTCAGGACTAGGGTGGGTCATTTTGAATGGATAGTAATGCCATTCGGCTTAACGAATGCACCGCCTACTTACCAAAGATTAATGAACCAAACTTTTTCTGATTACATAGATGAGTTTGTTCAGGTGTTTATTGATGATATTCTAATTTACAGTGAATCTAGAGAACAACATGTAATTCATTTAAGAAAAGTGTTAGAAAGGTTAAAAGAAAGAAAATTATACGGAAAATTGTCAAAATCCAGCTTTCTTAAAAGTGAACAATTATTTTTGGGACATATAGTTAGTGGGGAAGGTGTTAAAACAGATCCATCCAAAATCACTGCAATCCAAAGTTGGAAGCAACCTACTAATGTCACGGAAGTTAGATCATTTTTGGGATTGGCCACTTACTACAGGAAATTTATAAAGAACTTCAGTATGATCGCTGCACCTTTGACGGATTTGCTTCGGGAAAAGGAGACGTTTGCGTGGGGAGCTGATCAAGAGAGAGCATTCGAGGAACTAAAAGGGAAGTTGACCTCTGCTCCTACACTGGTGTATCCTGACCCTGCTGGGGAATTTGAAGTTCTGATTACTACAGATGCATCTGACAAAGGTCTAGGTGCAGTCATAAGTCAAAAAGTCGGCAAACACTTTCATCCTATTGCTTTTGAGTCCAGAAAATTCAATGATGCTGAAAAGAACTATACAGCACAAGAAAAAGAATTACTTGCAATTGTACATGCATTGGTGAAATGGCGATGTTATTTGCATAATAAAGAATTTACAGTTCACTGTGATAATAAAGCCCTTTCTTATTTGCAGAGATTAAGTGATGCACAGATTATGACTGGCAGACAGGTTAGGTGGATGCAAAAATTAGCATATTTCAAATTTAATGTCAAACATATTCCTGGGAAGACAAATGTAGTTGCAGATCCTTTAAGTAGATGTTTTGAAATAAGTGTTATGGTTCAGGATGAATTGTTTTTAGATACTGTTAGAAATGGTTATGATAAAGATCCTTATTTTGCTGTGATTTGCAAAAATATTTCGGGAGGAAATTCTGACCCATTGAATGAGAGGCATGTCAAAAACTTTAGACTAGAGGCTGGTTTACTGTATTTGCAAATTGGGGATAGATTATGCATTCCTGAAGTCGGAGACTTAAGAAAACAAATTTTACGGGAAGCTCATGAGCATTTAGGACATCTAGGTCGAGATAAAACCCTTAGTCGGTTGCAAAGTAGATTGTTTTGGCCTGGGATGGCAAAAGAGGTGTCAAAACACGTAGAAAGTTGTGTCCCTTGCCAACAGAGTAAACCTAGTACCCAAAAACCTAAAGGTCTCTTAAAACCTTTGGATATTCCCGAAAGACCGTGGGAATCTGTCAGTATGGATTTTATTGTTAGGTTGCCTGCTACATCTAAAAGGAATGACAGTATCATGGTCGTAGTCGATAGGTTCAGTAAAATGGCAATATTTATCCCTTGCAAAACTACTCATTCAGTTGTAGATATTTCAAAGTTATATTTTGACAATGTGGTCAGACATCATGGAGTTCCCCTGTCTATAGTCAGTGATAGGGATTCTAAATTTACATCTGCATTTTGGAAAGAATTGCAGCAAAATTTAGGTACTGAATTAAAAATGAGTACCTCTTACCATCCTCAGACAGATGGACAAACAGAAAGGATGAATCGTACACTGGAAGAAATGCTTAGGACTATTTGCAGTGGAGTTCAAAACACATGGGAATCCAAACTGCCATTAATGGAATTTGCATACAATTCATGTAAACATGCTAGTACAGGATTCTCACCATTTGAAGTTGCATACGGATACCAACCGAGAGAAGCATTAGACTTAATAACAGGGATCACACAAGAGAATAGGGGTTCAGGAACGGAATTTTGGGAATATATTCAAACAGTTTGGAGAACTGTCCGTGATGCATTAGTAGAGGCACAAAGGAGGCAAGAATTAAATGCTAACCGCAAACGGGGTGATTGGGTGTTACGCACAGGTGACAAGGTTTGGCTTTCTACAACTCATTACAGGTGCAAGATCGACGGACAATCGGATCCTACGGGGAAATTTGCTCCTAAGTTCATTGGACCATTTACTGTAATCGAGATGATATCGTCAGTTGCTGCCAAATTGCACTTTCCGGCGTCAACAAAAATTCATCCAGTGATACACATTAGCCAATTGAAACCAGCGAATCTTCGACCAACCGAAGGAGAATTGGAATTGGATCCCTCAGTAATTATAGAACCTGAAGTACACAGATGGGTAATAGATTGGGTTGGTCAACGGTTCAAGGTCGGAGATACTATATTCTGGCAAGTGCATTATCTAGGGAGGCCTGAGGATGAGTTGACTCTAGAGGATAAAAATTCTGAATTTTTACAGAGGTATTGGAGAGACAATAATATAGAGGTCCCGTCTTGAGAATTAAAAATGTTTTAACTGAGGGCAGTTAAAAATAAGGAGGGGATGATGTAACAGTAATAGCGGATCGAACTAATTTATAAAAGGGTATTTAGGAGTTATGATTATAGATTATTAAATTTGGTAGACGTTCGCGAAAGAATCACGCGATTTGGAGTTATATTTCAAAAGTTATAGCTATGGGTGCACTTAGGTGGCAGTGTGGGGTCTAAATAACAGGTGGGTATCATTGAAACGGGTTAAGGGTCAAAATTAGTACCGAAATTTCGCGTGAACGTTTCATAAAGTTCTAATGAAACGTTCAGTATGCATGGTACTTCGTTTCGTACAATTTTTAGTACGAAACGTCACTTTCACTTAAGGGAATTTCGTAGGAAGTTTCACGTGCGAAATTTGTGACGCATGATCGTGCGAAGTCGCGTTTCGTTTGGCGCGCGCTTTTGCACGTAAATGTTACGTAGTGAAACGTAGCGTTTGATTGGTTAATAAAGTGCTAAGTAGTTAGTAAGAGATTTCGCACGTTTTTGCATTGGTCAGTCCGAGTCCTTGCTGATCAATGATTGGCCCAGGTAAAAGCCTGTTCAAACGGAGCTTTGACTCTGGCCTGGCGAGTCCAGGGCGATGATGGATAAATGGAGAAGTGTAAGAGGAGAGTAGACATCTTTTCCTTTGGGAAAAGTTTGTGGAAATTCCGGCTGATCTTGGTCCTGAGCGATTAATACCAAATTGGAGAAAAGGCATTTTGCATTGAAATCTCTTACTAACTAAATAGTGTTTTAGTAGTTAAGAGATAGAATTATTAAGAGTGGAGAGTAGTGGAAAACACTTTAATAAGAAGGGTTGAGCCACGAGGGCAAGAGACCAAGCTAATGTTATGTGGACAGAAGCTTCTTCTAACTTAAAGTTTATCCTTATGTGAATGTTGTCATATGTGGATGTGTGTTTTCCAATGTGTGGAATGTGTGGTTGGATTGTTTGTAGTAATGGGATTTTTTGTGAGGTAGGAGATCTTGTTACAAGTTGATCGAAAGGTTGAGAGGTAGAATGAGGAACTTGAGAGGTACATGCAACGGGTGAGGCGATAGGAGGGCTATTTAGCTGAGGGGTTACCACGGGTGGGGGAACCTAGGTGGGAGCGGCTAGAGGAGGAGGGGTTGAATGTGTGACCAATAGTGGTCGAAGGGGAGAGTTTACGATAGAGGCTAAGGACAAATTTTAGATGGCTCGCGACAATGACGAGGACAATACCCCCTCATAGAGAGAGGGGATAGATATCGAGATGGGATTCTCAATCACAGATTGAGAAGAAAGGATGGGGATAGGGGGAGCGTTGGTCTTAGAGGGTTAGAGAGAGAGAGAGAGAGGCGGAGAGAAAGAGAGGGGGGGAGAGAGAGAGGGAAAATAGGAGAATAAGTGTTTTAATAATTTTGTAATCAATAAATAAACAAATTATTCAATAAATGCATGAATGACTTAAAAGTGGTCAACAAATACTGGAATAAGTGGTAGGCAAAAAAGAATAAGAAGAAAGAAAAAATTAAAAAAATCAAAAGAGATAAGAAATCCCCTCCCTCTATAAAGTTTTTGTTGTCCTTTCTCGTTAAAAAGACCAAAAGGAATAACTTGAGATGGAAATGAGCATCTCCCGCTCTCCCTTCTCTCCCTCCCTTCATTCTTCCTTCCCTCCCTCCCTGCTCCCTCCCTCCTTCCTTGCAACCCCCTAATCCTGGCTTCCATTTTCTGATCCCCCTCGCTATCCCTATTCCCCCTTCCACTTTCCCCTTTCCCCCTTTTCTTCCCCTTCCCCTTCCTCTTCCCTCTCCCACTTCTCTCTCCCCTCCCCGTCCCCATTCCCCTTCCTTTCACCGTTCTGCATCTCCCTCTTCCTCCCCCTCTCTACCTTGAGCCACTTCTCCCACAGCCGGTCGTGCGGCATTGGTCCACGTGTCAAAAACATGAGCGCCACCTTCTTCTTCCTTCCCCTCTTCTCTCCTCCCTCTCCCTCCTCCCTCCTCCTATCCTCCTCTGCTTCTCTCGCACGTGTGAGAAGAGCCTCGTCCACTTCATCCGGCCATCCGTCCTTAGTGCCACGTGGCAGGCTCTCATTGGAGGAGACCAGCATTCTTCGTCCGCCCAAGTTTGGGAAATTTTGGATCCTTTGGAACGTTTGGAAGCCGGGCAGGTGATCGGAAATTTTCCAGGCTGCCCCGAAAATCGGGCAGGTGGAAAGAATAAGGAGAGGCAATAGGAAAGCGGCGCGTGGAAGAAATTTGTGTGGAGACATATTTTCTGGGGTAGTTTTACGAAAATGGGAAAGTAAAAATAATAAAAAGAAAAAATGGGATTTGAAATTGAAAAAATATCGAATTATATGTATAAATATTGATGAAATGGAGGTAAAAAAAACGTATTAGGAGAGAGAATAGTTGATTGATGATAACCTGAATTGTAATTCTTTTATTTTGGATGAAAGAAATGAGGAAAAATGGTAAAAATCGCAAGTCCTGATGACATTACAAAAGAAAATTACATAATATTGAATAATTAAAGGGAATTATTGAATAATTAAAAGGAATTATTGAAAATGGTTGATGGATTGAAGTGGGTTTTTATTCAAATCAACATAGCCACTTATTTATGTCTTTTTTTGAATTTTGAAATACTACACGTAGTTTAAACATTTGGCGGTTCGTCGGTTTGTGGACGCGACATTTTCCCCACACAGCTCCGGGACAGCCGTACAGATTGTACGGCAACATCTTGTTGTAAAACGGGATCGCGCGTCCCTAAGCCACAAGGACACGTACGAAGTCCAACTACGGTTGCCTTCGCTTTTGACTTTTATTACCACGTGTCAGAAGAAATGGTGAATGGTCAAGGTTTCACTCCCACGTGTTATAACTTTTTTACATGTCCGTACACCATAAATGAGCTTTTCGATACTGCTCGTACTTCGTAGAGCTGACTTTTTCGACAGAAATGGTTGAAAAAATCGTGCATAACAGAATGGTACGGACCGGGCTTACGGTCTGTGCACACAGAAGTATTTTTAACCTACCACAACTGACAAACGCTCTAATAATTACGTATATTCGTGCACCGAAAATGTCTTGTAACTTGCGAACTTACTTTGTTTCATAATTCAAAAGTAGGTGAAAGTAGGCCCATGTCTAAATTTTGAAAAGCATTCGGACAAAAATATAAAAATGTCTGAGTTTTGAGGTATTTTTTATTTAAACCGTCAGATTCAGACGATCGGACGGTCGCTGATAAAAGTAACGATCTAAGAAGATCACATGAAAAGCCCATAACACAACTCATCCTACGCTGTGTCAGTTCGCTGAAAATTTCGTCCAGCGGCGTGCGCTGTACAATGATCATACGTCAGATTCGTACGCTCGTACAAAAGTGTGCACAAACGCACACACACAGTATGCCTACTCTACGCGAGTTTTGTGCCAAAGTTTTGTGCGCCTACCAAAGGCCTACCATAAAAACGCCTACTTTTGAGCTATGCTTTGTTTTTTAGCGCGGATCCCGTTAACCCGGATTTCAGGTGTCTCTATGTGTTTACTCGAAATTGTTACCTAACTTTGTGACGATTGTATACGTCTACAATGCCTGTGACGGCTGTCAACTTCAATCTGTCGTGCCGCACCGTATTTTTCGAAACATTTTGAAGCGTCGCAAGACACATCAGAGGAGGAGAGGGAGGAAGTGGAACAGGAAACAAAGTCATTACTGTCAAGTTTGGTGATGAGATTCGGAAGATTGGAATCGAAGCATCAAATTAATACATTATGAATGCGATTCGAGCAAGTTTTGGTCTTCGAACTCGACGAACTTTTTGGTTAGAAGATGAGTTTGGGATTGTTCGACCTCCGAGTAAAGATATGCTTACTTCCAGTTTACTGAGCCTGATGTTGGATCCAGGTACAACTTAAATTTTAAACCAAATTTTTTAACTTTTGTATTGGTTAATTTGACTGTTTCCAGTTTACGAAGTCTACTGTTGGACCCAGTTACAGCGTAATTTTTGAAACAATTTGGCATGTCGCATGTCATTGCGTGACATTGTAGATGTACAGCCTTGCAGGCGTGGCTGTACAACATGCCTTTGCGTAAACCTCTCATGTCCGGCCGCCATGACTTCGCAGATTTTTCACCTTCGCAGATTTTTCACCTTTTCGTGAAATGACACTGCGCCATCGAGACCCCTACAAAAAAAAACTATCGCTTTAGCGAGACATGTAAGACCGTGTCAAGAGGCTTTTCTGGCTCGTTCACATTCCGAAGGAGGGCCTCCTCTTAACAATCTCGCATTCAGCGAGACCCTTGTCATAGCGATTGAGAGTTTATGCGTAACTTTCACGTGTTGGGTTGTTAATATCTCGATTACCTTTGACCACGATTTTACTCTCGCATGCCTCCTCATCTCCAAAAGCCGCTTAAGTTGCTTTGCAGTTCCCACTCGAGCTTCTAGCCGACGACTAAATAAGTAAACCTAGGACCTTTCCCTTTTGTTTTCCGCTTTGGGTTCTAGTCTTACCTTCCCGTGTGGGCGCTAGTGGGGCTTAAGAAACAACTTCTAGCATGGGCGCTAGTGGGGCTTAAGAAACAACTTCTAGCAGTCAACGATTCTTCCGTGGGGATTGGGAATCCCTTCAGCAAGAGCATTCGAATAGATTTGTTTTCCATTTTGTGACTCTTTCTCGACGCCACACTCCACTCCTTGCCTCCGCACTCCGCATGCGTCATGTCGCGCACATCACGCAATGTGGTGAACCCTCTTGTGCTCCTTGGGCGCTATGCCCTTTCACACCACTATCAACTACAAAGTCAACTTTTGAGGCCCTTCTAAACCTTCACCCCGGCGCATTTGATGAGCCTCCACCATTTTTTGAATCACACGACCTTTTTAACCCCTTTGAGTTTGACTAGGAAACCTCCGCTAAAGCATTGATGCCCTCATTTTTTGACAGGGGGACATTCTAGAATGGAGTATGAGCTTTTACATGATATCTTCTCTCAAAAAAATCCATTGCAAGGTTTCAAGGTGGCTTCTCAGTATGTTGAGGACACGTGCAACCCACCGAAACACCCATTTTGTCAACAACACGCCTTCTTGCTGTCTCAATGCTTACATGTGGTGTTTATCGTATTGTTGTTGAGGAAAACGTGTATCCACATGTGGCTTGATCGACGTGTTTACAATTACAAAGGGGCGTTTCGCGATTATGTTTCCCCACATTATTTTGATGTGGTGAATTGGTAGGTTGTGAGGGAGGTATTCATGGCTTAAACGCGACTCTAGTTTTGCACCTAGATTTTGTAGAATGAGAGTTTCAAAGGCTAGAATATGAACAATAGTGAGACAAAGTTTGTCATCAACCGTGCCTTTTGTATGTAACAGATGTAGATGAGTTTATTTTTCCACATGGTCATGTGTGAACATATCCTCTTTTGTTGCAAAAAATGCATCAATGGCCCGACTCTTTTTCTCCTCCACAAATATTACTATGCTTTTCAATCATTCGCTTCCACTCTAACATCTCTCGCACAACATTCACAGCCGTTGTCAATTGACGTGTATTACTTGCGATAAACTTGCGCTATTTATTGACGTAGATATGTACAGGAAACGCTAAGCAAATAAAGGGATTAAAGAATTACAAAAATAGAGTGGCTTGTAGCTCTAAATTGGCCCTTTCAACTTCAAGATCTGTGGAAAAGTTTGAGGGTAAAGGAGACAAGTCGGAAGTGAGGCAATACTACTCAATGTGGGGCCAGCGAAGATCGTTAGTGAGATTGTCGTGTGTGCCAATGTAGTAAAAACTGGCAACACCGATAATTATAAGCTTTTTTGTTTAATGACTTTGGACCATAATGTATTTGGTATGATTATGGTAAATGGCGTTGGCAAAGTGTCTAATAGCTCCTTGGAAACCAATGAAATTGGTGGTTTTCCCAAACCGACTGGCAAAAGCATTCCTTAAACAAAACTTCAAACAAAAATGGTATGTTGCAATGTTATGACTCTGAAAAGGAGGGTCATTCGCAACAACATCAAAACCATTGTCACAAGGGTCGTAGAAAACTTAACATTTTACATTAACATGAGGGTGAATACAATACTAAGCTCATGATTTAAATGTACGGACCAAATCGTGAGGTGACATAATCCTCAAGCCTAAATTTTGTGGTGCACAACGGTTAACTTATGCATTAAACTCCAACTGCTAAGAACCCACAACGTGACTTAAAATAAGCTAAAAATAAACTACGTCTAACTTCTTCCCCCTTAAAAAAGAATAACGTTTTACAAACTTCTTAGCAGATACCAATTCGATCCAATGTAACATCCATCTATGGAATTTGATTCTTTTTTGTAAATGGACAATTAGAGATTCTCTTGATCCCACATCCATATGTAGTGTCACATTAGAGATTGTCATAAAAAAAAATGTTGGCCAATTAATAGGAAATGCATAGGCATACGGTTGAATGATTAGTTTCGCCTAAAGGTTTTCGCGAGAAACAGATAATGATATAAGATGTGAATAAACCATAGCACGTTTTACATGTTATCTTTAACAAACTGATTATGAGTCCTTTTCAAGAATTTCTTACCTAGTTTTGACCTTTGCGTACAAGTTTTCCCAAAGAGATCACCAATATTAAATTACACGCAATTTTACTGGCTTTTCAAAACTATACATAACAATGCATACACGATATTCACCACAAGTTAAGATCTAAAGTCGACATCTGACCAATATTACACCTTCACTCCACAATCAAAGTTGTCATCTTACCGACTCAAAAAAAAGTTGGGTTTGTAGCCTTTCCAAATAATTCATCCAAAAGGTTACCAATTTTAGCACACCCAAAATGTTATAAAACTTTAAACAAAATTCAACCAACAACAACAAAAACATTTTTTTTGTACTCGTAGGCAAGCACTATTGTTAAGTTACATTTTATAGCAAACGTACATTTACTTAAATAATTGTACAAATTGTGCGGCAGGTCACAAAACGTAGGTCAATTCCAATACTAAAATAGAAGTTTCCACAAGTGAAAAAAGACAAGGATAATGACAAGACATCTAATTTGAGTGAGAGTAATTTGATGGCATTTTTGTAGCGTAGTTGAAACCTTGATGTAACACTATTTTGTTTCAATACCAATATCGAAACATTATTTGAAGCTTTAAAATAATATTGTATATTAACATCCTTCAGTGCGAACTATGGCCAATCTGTTAACACAACAGACAAAAACCAAAAGATAACAAAGAAGTGAGAAAAACACACCCTATAGAATAGTCAACTGCATCAATGCAAGATTAACTGTTATGTAACGAAATTGGTATAGAAACAACATCAACAAGGTGGTCTAACGTCCAAAACATGCTTCTTTATTACTAACACCTTTTGTACAAAACGTTCATTTAACTGTATATGCTAAAAAAGGCCATTAACATCCACCTCTTTTTTCATATAGATTGTTTTTATCACAATTGTGAAAATAGGTTCCTCTCCATTTTTTTTTGTGTACTCTATCCATCATTTTGAACCATTTTGTGATTCTACCTCATAGAGTCGAAAAAAGGTGAACTGCTACAAAAAACCTTCACCTTGAATAAAAAGATGCACAACTAAACGACCTCGAGATCACGGGGTGCCCTATGTTTATCTCTTTTTTTGTCTTTCTCTCTCTTTCTATCTCACTCTCTCCCTTTCCCTCTCCCTCTTACTCCCTCTCTCTCTTCGTATCACTCTCTCCCTTAATCTCTCTCTTTATCTATCTCTATCTCCCTATTTCCCTCATTTCAACATATTTTTTTTGGCTCTCTCTCTTTCTTTTTCCCTCTCTCATCTCTACCTCTTTCTAACGTTCATTCTCTCTTACTCTCTCTATCTCTCTACCTCTTTCTCTTTATCTTTCTCTTTGTGTCACTCTCATTTTCTCTCCCTCGCTTTTATCTCTATCTCTCGTTGTCTCCCTCTCTATCTTTTTACCTCTCTCTCTTTACCTTTATCTATCTCTTTCACTTTTCTCTATCGCTCTCTTTGTCTCTTTCTATCTCTCTATCTACATCTCTCCATGCCTCTACCTTTACACCTCTGCTTTCTCTTCACCTCTCTCGGTCTCTACTTGCGCCTCTCTTTGCCTATCTATACCTCGCCTCTCTTTATGCCTAGACGCTTTGCCTTTCTCTCCAAGCCTCTTTCCATGCCTCTCTTTACCTCTTTCTTACCACCTCTTGCAACCTCTGTCTCTTTGCCACTCTTATTCTCTCCACCTCTTCCTTCCTTAGCCTCTCTCTCTTCCTTTCTCTCTGCCTCTCTCTCTCTCCCTATCTCTCTCTTTACACCTCTCTCCAACTTTCTTTATACATCTCTCGTTGTATCTTCCTCTTTGCCACTTTTTATGCGCCTCCCTCTCTCCCTACACCTCTCACTTTCTCGCTCTCACTCTCTCTCTCTCTCTTTGTCCTTCTCTCTCCCTCTTTCTCACTCTCCCTCTCTCCCCCTCTCTCCCCCTCTCTCTCCCTTTATCTCTCTCTCCCTTTACCTCACTCAATACCTCTCTCTCTCCTTACCTCTTTTTGTTTTTCCTTAACTCTCTCTTTTCTCCCACCTTCCCTCCCTCTCTCTCTATCCCTCTGTTTCTCTCCTCTATCTCCCTCTTTTTCCCTCTCTCTCCTATATCTCCCTCTTTCTCCCTCTCTCTTTGCCTGTCCCTCTCCTTCTCTCTCTTTCCATCTCTTCCTCACTAACCCTCTCTCTCTGTCTACCACTCTCTATCTCGCCCTTTCTCCCTCCCTCACTCCCTTCCTCCGTCCCTTCCTTTCATCCACCCCTGCATCTCCCTCTCCCTCTCCCTCTCCCTCTCCCTCCTTCCCTCTCCCTCTCCTTCTCCCTTTCCCTCTCCCCCTCCCTCTCCCTCTCCCTCTCCCTCGTTCCCTTCCCCGTCCACTTCCCCTTCCCCTTCCACTTCCCCTTCCCCATCCCCTTCCCCTTCCTCTTCCCCTCTTCCTCTTCCTCTTCCTCTTCCCCTTCCTCTTCCTCTTCCCCTTCCTCTTCCTCTTCCCCTTCCTCTTCCCCTTCCTCTTCCCCTTCCTCTACCTCTTCCTCTACCTCTTCCTCTTCCTCTTCCTCTTCCTCTCCCCCTCCCCCTCTCCCTCTCCCTCTCCCTCTCCCTCTCCCTCTCCCTCTCCCTCTCCCTCTCCCTCTCCCTCTCCCTCTCCCTATCCCTCTCCCTCTCCCTCTCCCTCTCCCTCTCCTCTCCCTCTCCCTCTCCCTCCCCTCTCCCTCCCCTCTCCCCCTCCTCTCCCTCCCTCTCCCTCTCCCTCTCCCTCCCTCTCCCTCTCCCTCTCCCTCTCCCTCTCCCTCTCACCCTCCCTTGCCCTCTCCCTCTCCTTCTCTCTCTTAATCCTTCTGCCCTCTCTCCCACCCCCCCTCTCCCCCCCTCCCCCCCTCCCCCTTTCCCCCCCTCCTCCTCTCCCCTCTCCCCCTCTCCCCCTCTCCCCCTCTCCCCCCCTCCCCCTCTCCCCCTCTCCCCCTCTCCCCTCTTCCCCTCTTCCCCTCTTCCCCTCTCCCCCTCTCCACCTTCCTTCTTCCCCTCCCCTCTCCCTCTTTCTCTCCCTCTCCTTCACTCTCCCCCTCTCCCTCTCCCCCTATTGAGCGCATCCCCTTATTATTCCAAAGGGGAATGGGTAAGAAGAGGAAGTGGTCTGTTGGAACCCCTATTGTATATGTTTTTCGAATTCAGTACGGAATGTACGGAAGGTAAGTACGTGTGTACGGCTCCGTGTCCCTCGAATCTGCATATTAGGGCTAATGGATTGCAGGAAATTTGAAAATCCCTGTAATTTGAAACTTGTAACGGTTTTGTATTTGTTGGGAGCCGATATTGTCAGGCGCCGAAGAACCTCATTTGCATGTTGTGAAACGAATACTCCGATATTTTTTCGGTAGCGTTCGATATCGGTTTGGTCTTTATATTGGGAATGGAATCTTTGGGATGTATCGGTTTTTGTGACGCAGATTGTTGAAACATTTGGTAGGTGACGTCATGATCGACCGCGGTTGCTCATCGTCAAAAAGAAAGTATGCAATCTCGAAAAGATACGTTCATTCTGGAATCTGGTGTGCGAAGCAAAATTAGTTGGTTTGCAGAGTATTTTACTATTTTCCTTTTTATATATCTACTTTTTTTTTCCTTTTTGTATTATTACTTTTGTGAAGGTATAGCAACGTGGCGAGTTTTGGATGGTCAAAATGACATGACCAAAGGTCATCCCATGCGCGTCAAAATCGGGTCAGCGCGGTAACGACCTCAGAAAAGTTGAAATGACCGGAAAAGTGGCTTTAGTGAAGCAACAGGACGGCAGAGCCAATCGCAAGTGATAGCTTGTCCGGAAACGACAAAGAAAATGTTTTCACCTTTCGGCACAGTTCGTTGGTCGTCGGTTTCTTCTGTCTGACCGGCCACATGCGCCAAAGTGGCCAAACAATTTTTCTTACAGGGGGAAGTCGCACTGAAAACTCAAGATTTTGATTATTTCCTCTCACGAAAGTGTGTGTTGTGTTGACGCCTATTGTTGTGTACGAAAAATTACAGTATAGGACTGTACGATGTACTGCTGTCGTACGGTAGGTCAGGAGCTGATGGTTCGAACTCCTGACATTCAACTGTGGTCTGATTTTGCACTGGATTTTGAGTGGGTTTTACAATTGTCAGTGACACGACCAGATCGGACCAATATCTACTACAGTATTGGATCGTTTTCAACCACCCGTAGCATCAGAGTGCTTGAACTTTAAAAAAACATTTCTTGAAAAAATAAAAATTGGGAAAAGCTTATTTATTGAAAAAAATAATATCTAGCGTGGGCCGCAAGTAGATAAGACTAAAAAAACGGTTACGGTTGCATTTTTTTGGAAGCTGAAGTATAGAATATAGTACAGAGAGTTATTGTACTCTGTATGTACTTCATGCATACTTTTCCTTTCCTCATCATCGTGTTCTAATATACGCAGTATTTTTTTATTCGTATATTTTGTGTACTAAATGTACTTTTTCATGCTTCCAGGCAATGTTCCAGCTCCTTGTTTGAATACAGTGAATATTGAATACAATAAAAGTACAGCCGACGATTGTATTTTTTAATACATACTGTATTCATAACTAATTTTTGTACTTTTTTTTTAAATGGTAAAAAATGTTTTCTGGCTTTGTTCACTTCGTCATTTAAAAAAGCCACTGTTCAAAAAACGGGCAAGGAGAAAATATTTCTTAACTGCCAACTGCGGCTCGAAAACCCTAAAATACCAGTATTGTACCGTAATTCTCGACTGCAAGTCTGCAACCTCCCAATATCGCGTCAGAAATTTGCGTCAGAAATTTACCAGTTCCTTGCAACTGGGAGAGGGTAAAGGCTGTGTTCTGCACTTCTGCTTCTGCAATTTTGAAATATGTTGCTCAACGTTCTACACCTTTAGCGAACTCCATTAGCCCTTATGTATTGGACCAATCATACTGCAGTACAGTCTGCTGGTCTGCCATCTTCTACTTCATAGTTTTTTCTGCTTGTAACGATCGTTTTTAATAAAAATATGCCGTTTTTGGATAACAGAAACTGCAGATTTATTTCTAGAATACTGTTTATTGTGTTCTTAAGCCCTACGCCTCAGATCGTCCTAGGTTGAGACCAGACTCCAAAGGTGTCATTGATTCATTTTCGAATCACATTTTTTTATTCTTTATTCTTTATTTTCCAGCAGTTAATTGATCTGCAACAGCTGTTCACCATACCTTTCATGTTTACTTATGCTGAAAATTGGCACTTAAATATATAACAGTTTTTTTATTTAAGCCTTCAGATTTCAGATTTCACTTTTATTCGTAGCTTGTAGGGTTTTATGCCATGAAGATTTTCACAAGATGTCTGGCGATTTCTGTCTGAATCTTTCTATTAGCTCCCATATTTAGTTTTTAAATCTTAAGCACCTCTTTGCCATCTTCAAAATCATTGCTACCCTGTCGCAAATGACTTTTCCAGTTTCAGTCCTTGATCCAGTTAGTTATACAGTTTAGGCAACAGATAGTACACTGACACTTACAGGCGCCAGCTATGGTTTATTTTTTGTCAAAAATCAATGTTTTTCAACATTTAAGTCCATCAACACTTCTGTTAGTTCTCCTTCTCCTTCTCTTTTCGACTTCTTCTAGCAGTTTGGCAGACCCTAGTGTGCCAGCTTTCAGAACCTGCCCGGATGTTTCCTGTTAGTTTCAAACCTACCTTTTCCAGAAATTTGAATGCATAAACTTCTCTCGCACACTGGCATGAAATATATTCGTTTTTGTTTCTGAACATTATACATTGTTTTAAGTGTTAGAACACGTAAGTGAAAGAAAGGAGAGGACAAAATCAGAAGAAGAAGCTTCAGATGGGGGCTGGATGGCTTGTTATTTTAAATGAAAGATTCTGAAACCATAATACATAAATCATGTGCTAAGGTATTTTGAAGATGGTATGGTTGGTGAATGTTGTGCAGCCAATGTCATTATCGAGCCAAAGCTTCTTGGCGTAAGATGGGATGGGTGGGGAACGTCACTTGGCTGGTGAGTCTTCATTGACGGCATTAGTGGACAAAAATCTTTTACCCTGTTGTTATGTTCTTATGGTGTTCATGAAAAGTTTGAATTTCATCCAACTGATTGGCAGAAGTGAAAGGAAAGGTGTAGTTATTGGCATCATGTCATGAGGGTTGTTGTTAATGGGGGTCTTCAACATGACCTGCTTTGTTTTTTGATCCATCGTCTCAAGTTAAGTCATATTTATGGTTTTGATTGCTTCAGACAGCTGTCATGTTCATTTGAAATATTCATTGTTTGCACATCAGTAAGTTTCCGCATTTGGTTGTAAGAAAACCAGGCTTAGGTTCAACTTCTAGGAACTTCGGGAGAAATGCCACATCTAAGTTCCAGGCATAATTGAGAAGATTGATCGTTTTGTGAGTTTTTATTATCTTCTCACAAGGAGGACAGAATGGGAGCAAGAAGAAATGGGTGGATAGTATGAAAGAAAGCGGGATAGCGAGATTGTTGTTGTAGTTCAGCAAGGCATATCGAACCCTTTGTGGTTTTTCTGCATCTATTTTATTGTGTCTGCTGGTCTCTCACGTTTAACATATTGTTGCTTTTTTTCTCAATACTCTTTACAGGTGGGCTAATTGGGCTGGCGAACTTCCAAAGGATATGCGTGACCGATTAGCCGATCTTTTGTTTGACCGGAATCGGGGGCTGGGTCTTAACATCGTACGGTACAATATTGGGGGTGGAGGGTATGCTCCTAAAGCCATCAAGGCGCCTGGCTCTCGTAAGTATCGCAGGACTCCGGGGTTCAAGTGGACCAAAAATTCACCGTATAATTGGAGCAGTGATTTAGCACAGAGGACAATTTTGCTGGCGGCGAAGAAACGTGGTGTCAATGTTTTTGAAGCATACTCTAATTCTCCTCCAGCATGGATGACAGTGAGTGGGGATTATTCAGGGTCGGCGGTACGATTTCGAGACAATCTGCATCCAAGCAATTATGGTGCATTTGCAGATTATTTAACAGATGTTGTCAGTTATTATCGCAGAAGGTGGGGAATTACTTTTCAAACGTTGGAGCCCTTTAATGAACCAATTGAAGGGAATTGGCTTGTTGGAAGTTATCAAGAAGGCTGTAACTTCAAGGGAGAATCAGTTAACAATTTTATTAAGGTGCTAGCAACTAAAATTCGAGCAAAGAGGCTACCAACCAGAATTTCAGCTGCTGATTCTTTGGCAAAAAGCACTGCAAAACTTATCAACCAGTTTCTTGACAAGAGATCTCGATACTTGGTTTCACAATACAATGTCCACACATATGAACAAAGAAGTATCATCAAAAATTATGATCGTCAAGTACGATATCGCACTGTTCTAGCAAATGTTGCCGCGAGGCAAAGAAAGAAAATTTGGGTGTCAGAATGGGGCCCCTTTAATATGAAAGGATCAGAAATGGATATTGCATTAGGCCTGGCTCGTTTTGTGATGCTGGATATAAACACTCTTCGTGCCTCTGGGTGGATTTATTGGCAAGCGGTTGAAGAATTCACCGCGGAGCCATATTGGGGACTCATTTTTTCAGTTCATTCGTCAAGTGCTCCGTTCAAGTATCGGATACGGCCGCAATATTATGTTCTGATGCAGTTCACCAAGTGGATAAGACCGGGAGATTTTCTGCTGAAGCTGCATTCCTCTTGCAAATACGGGATGCTGGTCTCCTATTCAGCGCTACACAAGCGGCTTGTATTAGTAGTTGCCAATTATTTATACACGTCACAACTGTTCGTTGTTAATATCAAGTTTCGATCGATGCCGTACACTAATACTGAATATACACAGTTCCGGACTTCTCTCAGGGAACGACATAAGCAAATAGAGACAAGATTGGTAAAGATCCCGGGAAGGTTCAGAGTTTATATGCCAGCTCGTTCTGTTACAACTTATGTGTTCACCAATGTGCGGTGGGGTTGATAACTAGAGTCAATTTTTGGCCAAGAATTAAATTAGCGCATCAGATGGTGTAGACATTTTTTGGAGGATTTTGACGCATAAAAAAACAGCACAAGCTGTTTGTTTTTTTTAACGATAAGCCAAAGTTTTTTGGAAAGCAAGTGCAAGTTGACTTAAATTTTGCATTTCTTTCTCTTCAAGCCATTTGAGAATGTCATGCAAGAAAAAGTCATACCTGGATCATAACTGATCGATAATTGTTACCTGTTACCTGTTACCTTTTATTTGTTTCAGGAGTTTCAGTTAACGCCATTTTAACAAATTATGGGAAAATCTTAGCTTCATTGATGTCTTTTCTGGCTGCTCTTTTTTTTTAAGGTAGCATTTCTCAGGTATTCATGGAAACACATGTAAACTTGGCAAAAATAATATGAATATTTCATTCATACATTAATGTGTTTATTTAAGACCTTTTTGTGTGTATGTGCTTTTCTTTTTGGGAGCAATGTATATAAACCAATCGCTTGGAGCATGTTTGGTGTTTTTTTCTCTGGTTTTCCACAATTGCCAGAAAACAGGATTGGGAATGATGAGAATGTTTGCTACAAGCTTATGAACGCTTAAGGAAAATTGAAGGAAACCTTAGTGAATTTTAAGGAAAATTGTCAAACCTTGGTGAAATAAAAACCTTGCAGATGTTGCTTCTATTTTTAATAGATTTGAGAAAAAGTATCGTGAATTGGTGGCTAGCCTGGTCTACATGCCATGTCAAGTAGAGAGAGGTGAGAGGTAGATATTAGAAATGGGGGAGGCAGATGGGGGGAGAGGGAGAGAGAGAGAGGAGATAAGAGGAGAGAGGGATAGAAGATAGGAGGAGGAGGGAGAGAAGGAAAGAACTAGAACAAGGGTTTAGACTTAGAGAGAGAGAAAAGGAGGGAGAGAAAGAAAAAAGAGAGTAGTCTCTTTTTTCGAAGGCATCCTCCTGGCAACAATTGCCACGTGCCTTTTTCTGATTGGCCGTCGCTGTTGGATGTTTGGAAAACCGTACTTTTCCGCGAGGCGTAGCGTACGGAAAAAAACACGGCATGTGTCAGTTTTTGGTCAACAAGTCAAAGTCTACGGCGAATCTGAGCCGCAGGATGCGACGGATAAACGGTGGGAGTTTCGACTTTCGAGACAACGTCAGAAAGTGTACGAATTTAACTGTTTC
The DNA here is from genome assembly GCA_037447655.1 of Zygnema cylindricum. NCBI lineage: Eukaryota > Viridiplantae > Streptophyta > Zygnematophyceae > Zygnematales > Zygnemataceae > Zygnema > Zygnema cylindricum. Next base: position 38,750 of record JBBHKE010001362.1, on the reverse strand, counting down.
GTGCGAAAAACTCGAAAAAAAAATTGTTCGGTTAGTAAAGCGATGATTTTCCAAAGATAACGTTGACTTTTAATAGAGATTCCTCATCTAGTAAAAGACAAATCTGAAACAATGGCTTTATTCCTATTGGTCAGATGGTACTTCTGGATTTGGTCAATCGAACCATCTGGTACAGTACAGTGCACCGTGAATCGCTTATAGTGTTAATGTTCATTTAGCCCCTTAAAAACATCTTTTCTCTGTGCACACATGTCTGGCTTATGATTGGATACCACCAATCGTAAGGTGATAACCTTTTATTTCAATCGGAGCCGTCGGATTAAAAATCTGGCAAGTGTGCACAGAGAAACGATGTTTTAAGCGACAAAATAAACATTAACAATTTAACACTATAAGCGATTCACGGTGTACTGTACTGTTCCCGGCCAGAATGGTACAGTAGTACAGTACACCGTGAATCGTTATTAGTGTTAATGTTTTTTTCGTCTCTATAAACATCTTATCTCCGTACACGAAAGTCGGGTATTAGATCTGACGGTTGCGATTGAAAGATAAGATTCTAAGCTTCCAATTGACGGTCTCAAATTGAAAATTGGACAAGTGTACGGAGAAAATATGTTTTAAGTGGCGGAAAAAACATTAACACTAATAGCGATACCCATTTAAGAAACCTAGTCTGTACTTTTCAATTCGTAGCATTCGTGAGCGTCTCTCTTCGTCAACGTCGTTATCAAGGATATCTCGGAGTCAGCAATTCCAAAATTTTAAATTTGTCGCATGCATTCAGCGAAGTTCAGATCTGTTCGCCATAGCGTGTATGGGAAAAGTGCGAAACGGCGAAAAGGCATACTAAGGGTGAAGTTCCATCATACGTTTCTGTAATTGTACGGCAAACTCTACAGACCGGGGTCGATTGAGGGCCAAGTTCCATCAGACGAAAACTGAGGTAGTTTACAGAAATCCGCGACTATCCGTACCAGAACGTACCGCTTATTTTGTTTTTATGCGAAAACCTACATTACAGAGAATCTTGCCAATACTCTCCAGGTCTGGGAGGTAATACTGACCGTGGGATGTTCATCCACGAAGCGTTCTCTTCATTTTTCTTCTGTAGCTGCCAACGTACCTGTAAGAGGTGGGTTGGCAGATACAGGAAATAATTAATAGTGACACGTTGGATGAAAAAGCTACGTGTCACGATGTAAAACCAACGAAATTTGACGAAATTTGTACATGATATATACTTTTCAAAATGCAACTGAAAATTAAAAAAGTAATCTCGAAACGGTCCTTCGTCGCGCAATTTCTTTCGTCACACTATTTACAGCAAAGAATTTTAGTCATGTTCGAAAACAGGAACCCAAAAAATGAGTTGGTGTACAAGACTGGCGTTTGCAGAAAGTACAAAGATTCTGTCGTTTTATGACTTGTTGTGCAGGTACATGGTACGAAAGTGAAGATTTGAAGTAAAATTTGTCGGTGTGAAGATTTTTTAAAAATTTTATATATCCGGTAAAAACCCACGTGGTGCACCTCAATGTATAACACGTGGATTACAGAATCTACGTGATGGAACATCGACTCAATTAACCCGGCCCGTAGAGTTAGCCGTACTATTACAGAAACGACTGATGGAACTTGACCCTCATAGCCTATTCCCACCGGAGCATTTCCCATTCCGATGATTTTCCGAATTAGATAATAATATGAAACTTTTAAAATCCTTTGTACGTGCGAAACTTTCTTTCTATTTGTCGAACGGCGATCCTTTCATTCATGGCCTATTCCACCGAAAAAAAAATCACTTCCGCAACAGACGGACGTTGGAATAATGTACGGCTTTCTATGAAAACCGTACAAACGAGCATCCTCAAAATATTGCGGGATGTAAAAGTCGGGTTAAAGTACACCGCGAATCGTAATTAGAGTAAATTACTCTAATTCGGTCGCTCGAAATTTCGACTCTATGACATCAAATAGAGTAAACGATTCTAATTTTTTCATTATTCTAATTTAGGTAAGTTTAATTAGCGTAGAAAATTCTAATATAGGTTCATTTTAAATAGTGTTGAATACGGACGACGTTCGACCGTGCAAAATTGTAATTTTTTAAGTAAAAAGGTACAAATAATGATTTAATAAAATCGCGCTGGCACGTGAAATCGCACTAAACGAAAAATCAATCACATCGAAAAAAACCCGTTCGCATAACTCTCGTCCGTCGACAGCATCGTCGTCAGTGTGAGCATTAACTGACATTCAGCGCACAAAAAAATCTAACGTCATAATGACGTCAAAACTATACAAACTGACAGATTTTGTACATCTACGTAATTTAGTGTTCGTAATTCCAGCGCGGATAATTATTGCCGACATAACCCAATATAGAGTACTTAAATAAATTAGAGTAAACTTCGACTGTGAAAAAGTTCTATCACATAAATTAGAGTTCATTACTCTAATTGTTTTTTTTTGTTTTTTTACTCTAATTTTTTCATTACTCTAATTACGAATCGCGGTGTAGCGTATTTCGCTGAAAAGCTGACGTAGCCAAAAAACATTGAACGGCTATTCAATTGCACTCGCGTGAAACAACTGCCGGTTTTGAACCACCGTCGTCATCCTTCGAACATTCAATACTGCAGGTTTGTTTTCGCGCCTATGTTTGATGACGTCGAAACGTGTACGTTTTCCGATCAGTTTCGGAAAATCAAATGCTCCGGTGGGTATAGGCTATGAATCAAAACGCGAGACTAAACAGAATTTACACATTGAATTCCTAACAGAAATTGATTCCTTTATTTGAATTTCCAAAGAAATTGAGGACTGGTTTATAAATGTAGAAGAAACTTCAGTCAAAATCGAATCCTTGATATGAACATTGGAATAAGTTTGAGACTGGTTTAATACAGAAGAAGAAATTTCGCCCAGAATAGTTTTTTTTGAGACAGACATAATGACAAAAGAAAACTTGCATGTAATAAGAAAAGATAATATTGCTAGAATGTGTCTTGCTGGAAGATGAAAGACGAGGAATATTTTTTTCAAACAGATATACTGAATGCACGAGGGAGAAAAAGTCCAGGCTTTCCTCAGGATTAGCGCCAATTAATTGTCGTCGTCCATCATACTGTATTTTTTTTTCGAGCCGTTTACGTGCATTTTTTTATCGTAGATTGCGGTGGTGAAAATTTGAACAGTTGCGATGCGCAGTTGCAACAGCAGTCTCGAGCGACTCTTCAAACAAAACCGTACGGCCCGACCGGCCTCGTGACAATCGACGATCGGCAAACGACACGGGGTTGGGAAGGAGTTTCGTTAATAGCCTATTCCCACCTAAAAAAAATTCACTTTCGCAACAGATGGGCGTTGGAATAATCTACGACTTTCTGAGAACCGGCTGTTGTTTTCGGAAGTTCCAAGAAAACCGTACAATAGAACTTCCTCATAGCCTATGCCCACCAGAGCATATGTAACTTTTTGCCCATTCCGATGATTTTCCGAAAACTCATCGGGAAACGGGTCTTGTTCAACGGGTCTTGTTCACACCAAAATTTTGGCACGTAACTCCTATAAAAGTGTCATGTGACACTTCGCATGCTTTGACGTCATAAAATAAAGGCGTGAAAAAAAACGTGCAGATTTTCAAACTTACAACTTACGACGGTGGTTCTAAAGTCGTGCAACTTTTTCGCGCGAGTACAATGAAGTAGCCGTTCGGATGTTTTTTTCCTACGTTAGCTTTTCGGGTTACCGTTGGCATGTTTCACAGAAAGACGCAACTTTTACCCTACTTCTGTATGTGGCAATATTTTTGAGGAAGTTCGTTTGTACGGTTTTCCGAGAACTCCCGAAATCTACAAAGTCAGTGCTCGGAAAGCCATACAGTATGTCAAGGGACATTTAGCGTCAGTTTATTTTTGTCTTGTCCGTACTTTTCTTACGTCGGTCAAGTCTTGTTGACCGTCTTATCCGGACGTCTCACTTTTGGTTTTGTCCGTACTTCCATACGTCGGTCCTGTCATTTGTACCTTTTCATTACATACGTCGGTCTAGTCTATTTACGTACAAGTCCTTTGACCGTCGGTCCAGTCTTTTGGGCGACGGTCCTGTCTTTTGGGCGACGGTCCAGTCTTTTGTCCTACATATATTTGTTAGAATCTAGACTAGGATCCCTTGTTACAACGCACCATAGAGCGCTTAGACTCCAGAGTAATTAGCACTGTATATTTTGTATATAAGTGACCCTTCTTACTTAATGAAATCATCCCAAATACAAATCAATTCCTCTCTCAATGCATTGATCTTTCTCTTGTGTACATTTCATGGCTTCCGCCAATCTACCTCCAATAGGTTATGGGCCCACATTTTCCCTCTAATTATCCCACTCCAATAGCTTCCCCTTTTGTCCTCCCTCCCTCACCAGAATTTGGATATGGCAATGTTGCCCATCATATCCTAAATTCTGTCACTCCGGATACTCAATTTCCACAAGGGTATGCTTTTCTATCTCAAACCCTTGTCGATTGGCTAATAGATAGTGGTGCTAGTCACCACCTTTCACCACGATCTGATTGGTTCACTCACCTTTCTCCTCTATCATCTCCTATGCAGATCCGTTTAGGCGACGAACGCATTTTGTTGGCTACTCATTCTGGCAAAGTCAACGTCCTTAATGTGTCTATTCACATTTGGAACGTACTCTTTGTTCCTGGTCTAGCTATGAATTTATTTTCTGTCAAAGTCGCCACTTCTGACGGCTTAAAAGTTGAAATTAATAATGATAGAGTAACGTTTTTTGATAGAAAAGACAATAGTACTGTAGGTTTTGGCGTAGCAAGAGATTCTATGTACGTCCTACAATCCTAAAGAACGCCAAAGATATTTGCTTTAAGTGCTAGCGTCGAAAGTTTTCCACTTTGGCATTTAAGATATGGTCATTTAACTAGCGAAAGTTTGAGTACTTTGCCAAATCTTGTAACTGGACTAAATTCTTTCTCTAACAAATCTTTGGATTTTTGTCACGGTTGTGTGCAAGGAAAAATGTCTTGTCACTCATTTCCCACTAGCACTACCGTCAACACTGAACCACTTGCACTTGTACATACGGACGTATGTGGGCCCATACCCTATTAGAGGTGAATTGGCGGAAGCCATGAAATTCTGCATAAGAGAAAGATCAATGCATTAAGAGAGGAATCCGTCTGTAGCGGAAGTAAATTTTTTTCCGTTGGGAATAGGCTATCAAAATATTTGAGGATATTGAAGTCAGGTTAAAGTTGCGTCTTTCTTTGAAACTGGTCAACGGTAAACCCAAAAGCTGAAGCAATAACAACATCCGAACGACTATTTCATTGTTTTCCCGCGAAAAATTGTCCAACTTTGAACCACCATCATCGTGAAAAACAAGAGGTTTGTTTTCGGGCCTATGTTTGATGCCATCGAAGCGTGTGACGTGTCACAGGACACCTTCATTCGGAGTTACGTGCCAAAATTTTGGTTTTTTTAGGGTTAATAGTAGTGTTGTGTATTGGTAAAGATTTGCCGATAACCGATATGGACCTTTTTTCGAGGACCCGGTAATCAATATATTGGTACGATATATCGCTATCGGTCTTAACGCCGATAAGTAGCCGATAATATCGGCTACTTATCGGCGATAATGACTATAATGATAACTATCGGCGACAACTGTACGAGTCGTACAGATAACTGTACGGCATGTACACTCAACACTACGGTATGTACACTCAACTGTTCAGCATGTACACTCAACTGTACGTCTTACTCCCCCGACGCGCCCTACTCACAACCCTTGAGGTACCTACCAATAAAATCATTTGTACAAGCCGAAAGTACAGTAGCCGACATAAGATGTGTACGACTTTAGTACGGCTCCAGTTAAAACAATGTACCTTTCACATCCGACGCCGTGGCTTTGTCCCTTTATTTTTTGGGATCCACTGGAAACCTGCCACGTGTCAATCCGTTGGCTTTTTTGGCAAAAGCCGCCAAAAAAGCCATTCCGAGATGCCGGCACTCACGGTGACCGTCCGCTCGTATTTTCTCATTGAATGTCGTCCGTTCGATTTCGGCGGCGCGCATAATGTTATTTTGTATCTGTTGTACTTTGTGCCCGCCGTCTTTTTACTGTTCCAGGATAATCAGTTTATCGGTACAATTCCGTACGTTCTCGTAAAATTTATGTTCAGTTAAACGCCCAAAAAGTACTACAAATTGCAACGTATTATTTCGTCAAATTCCGTACATTTCCCGTAAATTTACCGTTCAGTTTACCGGACAGAAAGCACTCCGGACAGAAAGTACAGAAATTACAAATATATCGGGACCGTTGACCTTTCGATAACCGATAACTATCGGTATCGGTGTTATCGCGATAATTTTTTTACTGATACACAACACTAGTTTATAGCCTATTCCCATCGGAGCACTTGTAAATTTTTGCTCATTCAGGTGATTTTCCCAGAACACATCCGAAAATGGGACTTGTTCACACCAAAATTTTGGCACGTAACTCCGATTGAATGTGTCATGTGACACGTCACACGCTTCGACGTGATCAAACATAGATGCAAAAACAAACCTGCAAAATGAAATGTTCGAAGGACGACGACGGTGGTTCAAAGTTGGACAAATTTTTCACGCGAAAAAATGAAATAGCCGTTCGGGTGTTGTTTTTGCTTCGTCAGCTTTTGGGTTTACCGTTAGCATATTTCAAAGGAAGACGAAACCTTAACCCGACTTCAATATCCTCAAATATTTGGAGGAAGTTATATTGTGCGGTTTTACGGGAACTTTCGAGAACAACAAAGTCGGTGCTCGGACAGCCGTACATTATTCGAATTCCCGTTTGTTGCGGAAGTGAATTTTATTCCAGTGGGAATAGGCTATGAGTAAGACACCTAGAAGTGTTGAATCGAGTATCGTTTGATAATGTACTTTCCTCACCTATTCCATACGCTAGTGTTGGGTATCGAGGACCATTTGCCGATATTCTATATATATCGAATTTCAGGTACCCGATAATCGATATATCGCTTTGATATTTCAAATTTCAAATCATCGCGATATATCGCCGATATTATCGTCGATATATCGAAGCAAAAAAAAAAAAAAAAAAAAAATCGCGCAGGTTTTCAAAGTTTCGTGATTTCGGACAAAGTGACTGTAAAATCTTTGCCGAAAAGAAATACGATTTTTTCCTGAAAGTCAGCAGAGTGAAGGAGATCTCTGAGGTACATTGACGCGGTACACTTGTGAAGTACACGTACGTCATACGTAGGTACGATTTTCTAGACGAAAAAGGTGGGTTTCCAGATATTGGATGATTTTTGAGATTTCGTAGTCAACTTTTGTGGAACCACTCATATCAGAACACGTATGTAAAACTTTTTGACAAAAGATACGCGATGTACCCGAGGCCTCTGTAATACATAAATTTTGTTGTCCGTACTATTACAAAGACCTCCTCGTGTAACCATACCCCAAATAATTAATCATTACAATTTTAGAATTAGTACTTTTTTGTCGGTTACAATTTGCGGCGTCTACATTTAAGTCACGGAACAAAAATCACGGCGTACGTGGCGTATTAGACGATTTGACTTTTTTCGCTTAAATGACATATTATATAAAAAATAAAAATAAAAAAAATTAAAAAAATACTATATATCGCGATATATATCGCGATGATGTACGTTGGTCTCGATACGATATATCGAGGATCATGCTCGATTGATATTTGTTGATATTTGAGTATTTTCTAGGTCTGTATTATAATAGGAAAAATGTAGAGGCGGTCTACCTCTAACTCCCTTTACCAAGCCCCCACACTTGTTGTAGTCACTGAAGGCTGGGTAGGGTGATAGGGCCATGGCTGCCTAAAGCTTTGTAGCAGACAGTTAGCAGAAAATAGATGGGTTTACTAAAAGTATTGACGGACCCAGGAATTGATCTTGGTACCTGCCGTCCGTTTATGTAGCCGTTAGCTTTGTCCGTTTAGTCTAGGACAAGTGCTAGGACATATAGGGTTTGATAATTATATAAATATGTACATGTAGACGAATTCATTTAACGGCGCAAAAAGATCCTTAGTACATAGAAACAGTTTAGTGAAGTATGGTTTACGTGAAACTGATACCACGCATTTGCTCGACGGCGAAACAAATACCGCGCACTTATTTTCGACAGGTAAGAATGGATACCAGATTTAATCGACGGCCGTGGTGCTAGCCGAGATTCCGGAATGGCCGCCTTGGCGTTTTCTGACGCCGCCACTCCGGATGACACGTGGAAATGCGCTGGAGGATTGCGGAATCTCCGGAGCGCAAGATAACAAATTTGGGTGTGACATTTGTCACTCGCATGGTCTTATCGTACAATTTCCGTACAGAAAGTACTCCGGCGCCTGTACTTTTATGTACGGTACAGTCCTGTGATTGGCGCCGTACTTCAGTAGAAGGGGTTTAGAGAGGGACTAGAACTTAGAATATTTCTGGTAGGTAGATGCCTCTCCTAGAGAGCACCTTGTATAAATGGCAAACTTTGGCCAGCCATAACTATCAATTCAGTTGACCAAATTCAGTGATTCTTTTTGCTGCGGACTCAGGGGAGTCCAAGCTACACAAGGGTGTAGTCGGTCAGAGTTTTTGCTTGCCTGGGTGTCTGCATTTTTAAGGGAAAGTCAAAGTGGGGGAATGTGTCTAAATCTCATATTCTAACTTTGCATTCTGTGGTGGAACTGAGCACACAGAAAGTCTTATTTCACAGGGGTGAAGCTTTCATGGGGTTCTGATTGTCAAGGGGTCAATCATTTGGGTTTATATAAACTTGGAGTCGGCACTACCTAGATTAGCTTCCTTTGGACTTGCGAATTCTGTGTGGCAATGGAGCCCATAGAATTTCAGGTTATGGGCCCACCATCTAGGGTGCCTATGTTCGATGGAACAGAATTCACTTATTGGGAGTTCACGATGGAGGGATTGCTTTTCGAGAAGCACTTGTGGGGAATTGTTTCAGGACAACTGAGGTGTCCGCCACCCGGCTTTGGTGGAGCTCACTATGGAGAATCATCTGGGGCTGCCCAAAAAACCAACCGGAGTTCAGATGCAACGGAAGGTGAAGGGAAAATCATTACCGTGGAAGGGGAAATAGGGGAGACGGATAAAGGGACACCTATGGTGAGGGGAGTTAGGCTCTCGGCTACGGTTCCACTTGTGGGGGTTATAACTGAACCAAAAACTGAAGAAAATGATAGAAAAATTTGGGAATATAAAAACACTATAGCAAAACATCTCATACTTAGATATGTGTTTAAGTCTATAGCTATCACTCTTTTAAATCTAACCAAGTCGTCGGAAATTTGGGACACACAAATTCAGATTTATAAGAGTGAGACTATACAGAGGCAGCAGTTAGTAAAACAGGAAATAGAGGCCTATGTTTATAAAGGCGGTAGCATGATAGAGTTTTGCAATGATATTGCTGCGTTATATGTTGAGCTTGGTAGTGCGGGATATGTAGAATCTGAGGAGAGAAAGATTAATACACTAATCATGAAGCTCCCATATGAGTACGAAGACATCATTTTCCGTATGCAGGGAATGGATGTCTCCTCATGGACTTGGAGCATTACCATGGGGATAATTCTTGTGAGGGAAAGCACCTTGGAGCTTCGTAGGGGAAGTGAGAGGGTGACTGCATTTACAGCTGGTGGTGACTGGCGGAAGCGTGATATGAGGAACGACGGTGACGAGCGGAAGCGTGATGAAAGGAAGAAGGACAAAGGTAAACCTTATCGAAACTTCGGTGGAAGGAGAGGGAGAGGAAAAGAAAGGGGAACTTTGAAAAAGGGGGTTTGCTTCGCTTGTAGGAAACCGGGTCACTATATGGAGGAGTGTCCTCGTTTGGAAGAACTTAGAAGTTGGAGTGTGAATGAGGAGGAAGAAGGGGAAGAGGAGAAAGAGGATGAAAAAATCTTAGAGCTTCTTCACATCGGTAGAATGGAGAAGAGAGAAAAGTACACAGAAATTCCACGAAGGCAACAGTGTGCTTTTGAAGGTATAAGGGAAGTAAAGAGAGAGGAGGTACTTGAGGATGTCGAGGAGTGTAAAGTGTATGACTTAGAAATGAGAAAGTCAGAACTAGGATCCATAAGTGAAAACGGGAAAAATAAAATTAATGAGGATAATATTATAGGTATTTTGGAATTAGAAAACTGGTCGGAAAGGGAGACTTCAACGGATTCCGAGGAAAGGGGAGAAGTGAAACTAGAAGGGGTTTTAAAAGATAGGGGAGAGGAGAAATATTTATTTGGAATAAATTTAGAAAGTGAGAGTGGAAAGAAATCCATGGAAGAGAGTGAGGAAAGTTCATGTTTTGGGGGTGATGGGTTTGACATCACTAAAGGGAGTGATGACATTTATGAAGGTGTGCCGGTAAAAGGGTTAGCCTCAGGGTGTGTGTTGCAGATTGGAGATGGGGCTGGCTGTTTGGATTGCAAGAGGGAAACCGGTTTGTGTGTGGATGAAAAAGTGATGAGGTGGATAAAATCTTTGCTCGGATTTATGAAAAGTGGGATGTTAAATAAAATATGTGATGCAATCATTATTTCAGTTCATCTAATGCACTGTGTTAAATACGAGAGTATTTTCTTAAAGTTTTATGAAAAGAAAAAGAAAAGAAATAAAAAGAGAAAAAGGGAAAGAGAGTGCGTGTTTATTTGTGTGAGGAAGTCGAAAGGAAAATAGACTAGAAAATAAGGGGAGTGTTGATATTTGAGTATTTTCTAGGTCTGTATTATAATAGGAAAAATGTAGAGGCGGTCTACCTCTAACTCCCTTTACCAAGCCCCCACACTTGTTGTAGTCACTGAAGGCTGGGTAGGGTGATAGGGCCATGGCTGCCTAAAGCTTTGTAGCAGACAGTTAGCAGAAAATAGATGGGTTTACTAAAAGTATTGACGTACCCAGGAATTGATCTTGGTACCTGCCGTCCGTCAATGTAGCCTTTAGCTTTGTCCGTTTAGTCTAGGACTAGTGCTAGGACATATAGGGTTTGATAATTATATAAATACGTACACGTAGACGAATTCATTTAACGGCGCAAAAAGATCCCTAGTACATAGAAACAGTTTAGTGAAGTATGGTTTACGCGAAACTGATACCACGCATTTGTTTCGACGGCGAAACAAATACCGCGCACTTATTTTCGACGGGTAAGAATGGATACCAGATTTAATCGACGGCTGTGGTGCTAGCCGAGATTCCGGAATGGCCGCCTTGGCGTTTTCTGACGCCGCCACTCCGGATGACACGTGGAAATGCGCTGGAGGATTGCGGAATCTCCGGAGCGCAAGATAACAAGTTTGGGTGTGACATTTGTCACTCGCATGGTCTTATCGTACAATTTCCGTACAGAAAGTACTCCGGCGCCTGTACTTTTATGTACGGTACAGTCCTGTGATTGGCGCCGTACTTCAGTAGAAGGGGTTTAGAGAGGGACTAGAACTTAGAATATTTCTGGTAGGTAGATGCCTCTCCCAGAGAGCACCTTGTATAAATGGCAAACTTTGGCCAGCCATAACTATCAATTCAGTTGACCAAATTCAGTGATTCTTTTTGCTGCGGACTCAGGGGAGTCCAAGCTACACAAGGGTGTAGTCGGTCAGAGTTTTTGCTTGCCTGGGTGGCTGCATTTTTAAGGGAAAGTCAAAGTGGGGGAATGTGTCCAAATCTCATATTCTAACTTTGCATTCTGTGGTGGAACTGAGCACACAGAAAGTCTTATTTCACAGGGGTGAAGCTTTCATGGGGTTGTGATTGTCAAGGGGTCAATCATTTGGGTTTATATAAACTTGGAGTCGGCACTACCTAGATTAGCTTCCTTTGGACATGCGAATTCTGTGTGGCAATGGAGCCCATAGAATTTCAATATTCGATATATTGTACATCAAGAATATCGCGATATGAATTTACCCGATACCCAACACTACCATACGCCATACCCTTGGCAGAGGTCGCAAACGGTCAACCGAAACCGTGACCGACCATTAACCGACCGCCCGCGCCTGATTCGGAACGGATTTGGTTTCCAAATTTTGGGGGTCGGGCGGTTACGGTCGGTTGATTCACCAGGAAAAAAAAACGGTCGGTTACGGTCGGTTAACCAAAAAACCAAAAAAAAATGAAAATTTTGTGCTGTTCTTATAATCCAACATTCTTGTACTTTGTACTCTTTAACATCGTGGAAGTACGTGACATCATGATTAGCGTCGCAAATTTGACACGGTACTATAGTAAGCTATTTATTTCGCAAATCAAAGGGAACGCGACAAAGCGTCGCAAATTTGACACGGTAGTACAATATTCATTTCGCAAATCATAGGCAACGCGACAAAGCGTCGCAAATCTGACATAGTAGTACAATATTCATTTCACAAATCTTAGGGAACGCGACGAATCGTAAATATTGGCTTATTTCGTCGTACATTGATTAATTTTGTACTTTTTCGGTTGCGGGCGGGCACGGTTAGTCGCGAAAAATCAAGATTTCGTTATTTTTTTTTCGTAAACGACGCTTGGTTAACGGTTTACAATTTTGGAACGTGACAAAACTCGGTCAAGCGTTGGTTAATCAGATTTTGAAAAAAAAAACGGTCATTTCGGGTATGAAAGTTTTTGACTTTTGCGACCTCTGCCCCTTCGAAAGTATATTGTTGAACAGTACTGAACCTCAGTACCGAACCTCTTTGGCGCTCTGTGATTCGTCTGTTTGTTTTTTTTTTATTTCGCATGCGCCACCAAATGCGCTTACATCGAGAAAAGCGCAAATTCCGGAGAAAATGTCATCTCCGGCTGCGACCGTTTGACTTGTTTCACGTCATGTCACGGTTTTTGTTCATCGATTTACCGCGATTGGTGGATATCTTGGATCTAAAAGTTTCTCTTCGATTCACCACTAACCGACGAGTCCATAATCAGCAACGTAAAAAGACAAATTCAATTCTTTTGAATCCAAGATATTCAAATGACATAGGAATAAGGAACAAGTTCGATCAGTCGAAAAGTGGGGTAGTTTATAGAAATCCGCGTCTGTCCGTATCAAACTGTATTGCTGATTTTATTTCTATACGCTAAACAACACCACGTAGAATCTTGCAAATACTCTCCGAATGTCTGGGAGGTAACATTGACCGTCGGATATTCATTCGCGAGGCGTTCGTTTCATTTTTTTGTGTAGGTAACAACGATGCCGTAAGAGGTGGGTTGTCAACTACAGGAAAAAATGAATCAGACACGCAGGACGATTAAACTAAGGGCGTGTCCCCATGTAACCGATATTTTGAAACATTATTTTGGAATTTAGCGATGATTTTACAGTGTACTTTTCAAAGTGTGCCTATGTCAATGGTTACTTTTGCCTTCATTATTTTGAATATGTGGCCGTTGAAAACGTCGCCAATACTTGCGACACCTGTAGAGGTCAACAAACTGCTGACATTTGTAGACGCCAACGATCTCGAAACAAACTACGGACATTTGTACGTCGCAAAAAGCTCCTGACATACTGGGACAATTGTCAACGCCAATTGTCATTTGTTGACGCCCACACGTGAACGACATAAGAAATCGCCTACGTCTACAAAATGACATTTGTAGACGCCCACAAATGGACAACATAAGCAAACGGACAAACAATTTTTTTTTCGTGTATTCTCCCAACTGCAAAAAAACAAATGAAAACTTTTGACGCGTGCAACCCGGGCATTCTATTCGTCAATAGGGTAGTATTTTGATTAAAAGCAGGTCGCGATTTGATTTTAGTACAAGTGTGAAGATGAGCTGGAAGTGGGTCGCTATGAAAATACTGCCAAATTGCCGTACCTTTCAAGTTCCAAGATGACGCAAAATGTATTTGAGTTTTTGCCCATTTATCGTACGGCGTAATATTTTCAAGTAGGAAGTCCCATTTTCTGTGTGAACGATAGGAAAAAACCCTTACTTTAACAGAAGGGGACACACCCTAAGTGTCACGATGGATAACCAACGATAATTCACAGAATTTGCACATGACACGTGCTTTCCAAAATGCAATCGAAAATGAAATATAATTTCGTAACGCTCATTCGTCACGCTATTTTCGGTAGCTTTTGTATGTCACACTATTTCTTGCAACATACTTCCGTCACAATATTTATGGCAACATCCTTTGGTGACGTTATTATTGCCCCTCCTTCCTGTTGGTTTTTGGAAACCTTTAGTCCTCTCTATATCACATTGCTATGCTGCCATGCTGCGCTGGTCACACCGCAGACATAGCAGCATGTATGAAAAAGATATTGTGCTGCCATGCTGCGCTGGTCACATCGCAGCCATAGTTGCTTGCATACTAAGTACTAAGAGTATTGAACGTACGGAATTGGACTTCAAGTGACGCGAAGAAACATAGACGAAAGTGTTGAATGTGTTGGAGAAATGGACGGCGGATCGCGAAGCGATCCGATGATTAACATTCGAAATGATTTAAATTGTACATCGGCCGTACGAAACATAATGCGGCGGTCAGCATGTGATGAATTGGACGCCACCGGAGCTACGGACGGCAGCGCCGTCAGTTTGGTGAGGGACGCGAAATCGCGTCCATCACATGATATTTATTTTGGACGGTCCTGATTTGTTTGACGGAATTCGTAAGACTTGTAAATATTTAACAATGTTTGTCCCGTGTATTAATTATTATTGTAGCTCTCAGGTACACTCACATTAATAGAGGTAGTCGATTGATTACGTACGGCTGGTATGCCTCCGTACAGTTAGTAGTAAGCTGTAGTATATATTTGTAGGACTTAGTCATTTCTAGACTTAGGAACTTTTTTGGACAGAAACTGTTTCTGCTCCTTTTTGGGATTTTCATCTGAGAATTGCTCTCAGTTTTATTAGCAGAATTATCTGAAATTTTGCATGTGTGTTCCTCTTTGTATCGGCAATATTGTGGCGAATTTGCAGACCTATTGTGTGTCTGGTTTGCTTGGAGCTTCATTGTGAAGTTGGTCATATTTATCAAAGTTCTGGCAAGCTGTTTTTCTGCACCTTTGACTGAGTGTTGTGATTATTCGGTTTGGTATTATTATATGAAATTTAGTGGGAATACTTAGTGGACTTGGAACTATCTGGTTGAGTAGTTTCAGCTTGGTTTGGTTATTCTGTAGAATTCTGAGTGGAATCAAAGGAGGCTGTTTTGGGGTAGTCTGTGGTGCTTCCGAGGGTACATTCATGGCTGAAAAGGGCTATAAACAACAGGTTATGGGCCCACGCCCATGGCTACCCATTTTGTATGAATCAACCCTGCCCATATTTGATGGTTCTAAATATTACTATTGGAGGAGTATGATGGAGAGCTACTTCAAGTCGAGGAAGCTAATGGATGTGGTGGACGGGACATGTGTTGAATCATCGGTTGGATGGGAGGAGAAGAACAATGAGTGTATGCTGATTATCAAGCTATCTTTGAATGAGGAATTTGTATTGACTTACCTTGGTCTGGAAAGTGCAGCTGAGTTATGGAAGTGCTTAGAATGTGGATATCAAAAGACTTCCGTGTATCATTGGATGAGTAGTGTCACAAAAATAGTTGAGTATAAGTATGATGGAGGTAGTATGATGAATTATTGTATAGGGTTACAAATATTGTTTGTAGAAAATGAGATTGCAAGTGGAAACTTTACAAATGCTCAAAAGGTTTTTTTTGTTAATGAAAGGATTACCTAAGGAATATAGGTGTGCTTTAGATAGATTAAAACAGGTTGATAAAAATGATTGGAACTTACAATAAGCAATCAGGTGTGTTTTAGATGAAGAGGCCAATAATGAGGCTCTAAATATTAGGGGGAATTTTCAAGGTGCCAGATCACAGTTTCAAAGAAATAAGAGAAGTTGTAAGGAAGAAAATTGTTTTTATTTTAATGATGTAGGACATACTTTCAGGGTATGTCCTCTATATAAAAGTGCATGTCTCACAGGAAATTCCAGAGAAGGGTTGGACAACAACCGAGTTCAGCCCCCTATACAAAAGCAACTGAATGCATTTACTGATCCGAGGAAATATTGTGAAGATAAAAGGGTTACACTTTCTTTCGAGAAATTTGTTTATTTGCCGAACGTCATTTTTGGAAATATGGAGAACGAGGACAGAGGGGGAAAAATAATTGTCACCGAAGATGGTGTGGAGGAAAAGGAGACAGAAAAGGACGCGGTTTTTGAAACTTTTTCTGGTGACAGATTGGTGAGTGGAAAATGCTTACAAGAGGGAGAGTTAAGTGAAGTAAAAGGAGTGGGAGGAAAAGATGAGGAAGTGATAGTGGAACAGAAAAATAATGTGGATGTGGAATTTAATGACCTTAGAGAAGATGAGAGGAAAAATGTTCAGATTATTGGGGTAAGAGAGGGAGTTTGTAATTTTGGAAAACGAAATAAAACTGCAAAAATTGGAAAAATAGGAAAAGAAACCTGGAAGAAGAGATTAGTGAAGAAAAAGGCAGGAATTAGAATTGATGACATTAAAAGAGTAGAAAACGGTGACAAAGATGTAAACTTACATAAATCACAAAAATTCATTAAGAAAACAAAGAAAAAAGGCAGGACTCAAAAGATCACTAGTAGAAGAAAACATGTTCCGAAAGTGGTTAAAAGAAGACGGCGTGAAAAGTAAGTTTACGGAGGTGACTACCATTAAAATTCAGTAATATATGTAAAATTTCGAATTTTGCATTTTGTTTTTCTTTAATTTAGTTGAAAAGAAAGTTTAATTTTTTTTTGAAAGACTCAAGAAGAGGCAACGGTAGCAATGGTTTTTGGAGAGGACGCATTTTTGGAAGAAATGGCAGAAAGAAGTTGGAGCAGTAACGCAGCTGGAGCAGTGGTGAATCGGCAAAAGCAGTTCGCGTCGCAACGCAGCAACGCAGCGCAGCGGAAGCAGTGGTGAAGTTTGAACGAAAGGGAAAAAGGGAGGAAATTTGCAGGTACGGAAAGGTACAGTTATTTTTAACACGCGACATATTTAATTCCAGATGCACGAAACTAAATTTTCGGGGGAGTGTTGTTTTGAAAAGTCAGTTTCGTGAGGGCGTGTCGTTTCGTGCGTACAAAATGTTTCGTGGGTACAGTATAAGATTCTAATGCTATCTTGATTTACTGTGGAGGTTCCAATGGATCTGCAAATCGGGGGAGTAATGGTAGAAGAATGTGGACTTAGTGGTTGAGTGAGTCTAAAGGTTTGGGGGAGTGTTGGTTTTTGGAAACCTTTAGTCCTCTCTATATCACATTGCTATGCTGCCATGCTGCGCTGGTCACACCGCAGACATAGCAGCATGTATGAAAAAGATATTGTGCTGCCATGCTGCGCTGGTCACATCGCAGCCATAGCAGCTTGCATACTAAGTACTAAGAGTATTGAACGTACGGAATTGGACTTCAAGTGACGCGAAGAAACATAGACGAAAGTGTTGAATGTGTTGGAGAAATGGACGGCGGATCGCGAAGCGATCCGATGATTAACATTCGAAATGATTTAAATTGTACATCGGCCGTACGAAACATAATGCGGCGGTCAGCATGTGATGAATTGGACGCCACCGGAGCTACGGACGGCAGCGCCGTCAGTTTGGTGAGGGACGCGAAATCGCGTCCATCACATGATATTTATTTTGGACGGTCCTGATTTGTTTGACGGAATTCGTAAGACTTGTAAATATTTAACAATGTTTGTCCCGTGTATTAATTATTATTGTAGCTCTCAGGTACACTCACATTAATAGAGGTAGTCGATTGATTACGTACGGCTGGTATGCCTCCGTACAGTTAGTAGTAAGCTGTAGTATATATTTGTAGGACTTAGTCATTTCTAGACTTAGGAACTTTTTTGGACAGAAACTGTTTCTGCTCCTTTTTGGGATTTTCATCTGAGAATTGCTCTCAGTTTTATTAGCAGAATTATCTGAAATTTTGCATGTGTGTTCCTCTTTGCATCGGCAATATTGTGGCGAATTTGCAGACCTATTGTGTGTCTGGTTTGCTTGGGGCTTCATTGTGAAGTTGGTCATATTTATCAAAGTTCTGGCAGGCTGTTTTTCTGCAACTTTGACTACGTGTTGTGATTATTCGGTTTGGTATTATTATATAAAATTTGGTGGGAATACTTAGTGGACTTGGAACTATCTGGTTGAGTAGTTTCAGCTTGGTTTGGTTATTCTGTAGAATTCTGAGTGGAATCAAAGGAGGCTGTTTTGGGGTAGTCTGTGGTGCTTCCGAGGGTACATTCATGGCTGAAAAGGGCTATGAACAACACTTCCAACTTCGCTATTTCCCGCCCTTCCTCACATCGTTTCGTCTACTTGGTTTCCCGCGCTGAAACTCTGAGACCTCCATAAGTCCTCAGAGTGGACAGCTTCCAAGAAGCCTCTACGATAACCCTGACCCCTTTGTGTTTCGGCAAAAACAGCAGCCACCCTGACAGACAATAACTCTGACCAACTTCACCCCTCTGAAGGCAAGACTCCACTGAGTCTATAGCAAAAAGAAACTTTGAATTTGCTCCCCTGAGCAGTAAGTTATGGAGGGTCAAAGTTGACCTTTTCTATAGAAGCTCCCTGGGAGAGAGGGTCCTATCTCCTAATTTTTCTAAGTCCTATCTCTCTCACAGACTCTATCTACTGATGTAAGGAGCCAATCAGATTACATTTCCGTACACAAAAGTACAGCTGTCGGTGTACTTTCTGTACGGACACTGTACGACATGGCCTAAATGTGGACACGTGGTATGTCCGGATTCGCTCCCTTAATCCTCAGAGATGCTGCAATCCAATGTCATTCCGCCACGTGTCATCCGATGTGGCGATGACCACAAACCGCCGAAATCCTCTTCCGCGATCTCGGCGTTAATGTCGGCCGTCCGATTAAATTCACATTTAATCGTAGCCGTAATAAATACATGCGCGATATTCGTTTCATTAAAGAAATAAATGCGCGGTATTGGTTTCTTATCTGTACCGTAATCCGTACTTTTACATTACTGGATCTATGTATCCCGTAAACAGTTACAGTTAAATGAATTATCCTACCTGATAATTTTTAAGTAATTATCCAACCATATAATATGTAACACTAGTTGTAGACTTAACGGTTAAGGCTACCGCCTATCGTCTGTTTGCCGGCCGGTAGGTACCAGGATCAAATCTTGTGGCCAACACATACATTTTAGTAAATAAACCCCTAACTAATATGTATTTCTCGTAAACCTCTGGATAGCCTAGGTAGCCATGAATCTAGCTCCCTCTCCAATTTCTCAGTGACTGCGACAAGTTTAAGAGTTGGAGAGAGAAGTTAGAGGTACACTGCCTCAGCTCCTTTCTATATTTCTATTTAGACCTAGAAAATACTTAAAATGGACCATTAATTTCTACACACCTTTATTTTCTTGTCAATCTTTAATTTCAGACCACACTTCTCCCTGCAAAAAATTAGCTTAGGGGAAGGCACAAGTTTGGTCATCATATCTGGTACCATCTCACTATCTGGTCGGTACTCTAAACTGATTATTTTATTTTCTACTTTCTCTCTAACAAAGCTGAGTCTAATATCCATGTGTTTGGCTTTAAAATGATGTTTAGGATTGGCACAAATAGCAATTGTTGCCTGATTATCACAAAATATTTTCTGCACACCACTCTTAAGGTGACCAAGCTCACCAAGCAAAGACTTGACCCACATCAATTCTTTTAGAGCACAGCAAGAGGCCATATACTCAGCCTCCATGGTGGATTGAGCAATAACCTTTTGTTGTTTGCTACTCCAACAGCAAGCCCCATCACCCACATATAATACATATCCAGAAGTGCATCTCCTCATCGAAGCATCACCATAACTGGAATCACTCCAAGTAGTGATGTCAGTATTCTCCCCACCCAAATGAAACCATAGATCCCTAGTTCCTATCAATTATCTAAAGACTCTCTTAGCTTCCTCCCAATCCCTCTTAGTGGGAGCATTTAGACTTCTACTTTGCACTCCTACAGCTGCAGCTAAATCTGGCCGAATACAATTCATAAAATAGATTAGACTTCCCACTACTTGCTTGTAAGGAATAGTCTGCATGAACTTCTGTTCTTCAGGAGATAATTCCTCGTCTAAAACTATGACTCCTTCTTCCTCACTCCCCTCACTTCCCTTTTTAAACTCCATTGGAGTTGTACAACTATTAGCTTTATCCATTTGAAATTTTTCAAGCATGTTCTCTATTGCTTCTTTTTGAGTCAATCTTATAATTTTTCTTTTTTGGTCTCTCTCTACTTAAATTCCCAAAATATATTTTGCTTCCCCCATATCCTTCATTTCAAATCTCCCCTTAAGATCGGTTTTCAGTTTATTAATTTTTTCCATTGATTTACTTAAAACAAGCAAATCATCAACATAAATTGCAATAAATATAAAACCTTCCTCATATTCGAAAACATAGATTGAGTGATCTGAGCTGATCCGGATATATCCCACACCGGTAAGAAACTCATCAAGCTTCTTATTCCATTAACGAGGCGCCTGTTTCAAATCATAAAGAGATTTAATCAGCTGGCATACCTTACTCTCCTCTCTTTCCTCCACAAACCGTTCGGGTTGTCGCATGAAGATCTCCTCTTCCAATTCTCCATTAAAAAAGGCTCTCTCGATGTCCATCTGGTGGACTTCCATGTCTTCCGCTGCTGGCAGGCTGAGAAGTATGCGGACGGAGGGAAATCTGACCACCGAGGCAAAGGTTTCCTCGTAGTCAATTCCCTCCTTTTGTGTAAATCCCTTTGCCACTAGATTGGCCTTGTAGCCCTCGATTGTGTTATCTAGGTTTATTTTTAACTTGAAAATCCACTTACAACCGATTAGTTTTTGGTTAGGTGGACAATCCACCAGCTCCCAAGTATCGGTTGCCATAATTGAGGCCATCTCCTCATTGATGGTTTTCTTTCACCGGTATCTTTCTAGACAAGTCATCGCCTCTCCATAAGTTTGAGGTTCATCTTGATGAGATAGATTAGTGTAGAAATTAATGGTTTGAAGTATTTTCTAGGTCTGAATAGAAATAAAGAAGCCGAGGCAGTCTACCTCTAACTTCTCTCTCCAACTCTCAAACTTGTCGCAGTCACTGAGAAATTTGAGAGGAATCTAGAGCCATGGCTACCTAGGCTATCCTCAGGTTTACGGGAAATTTATATTAGTATAGGGATTAATTACAAAAGGTATGTGCCGGCAACAGGATTTGATCCTGGTACCTGCCGGCCGTCAATGAGTAGATAGCCGGTAGCCTTAGCCGTTAAGTCTAGAAGTAATGTTACATAGTATATAGTACGATAGTTATTTAAACAAATACACGTAGGATAAGTCATTTAACTATAACTGTTAACGGGATACATAGTTATGGTAGTGTAAAAGTACGAATTGCGGTACGGGTAAGAAATCAATACCGCGCATTGATTTAGTAAGCGAAACAAATACCGCGCATGTATTTATTACGGCTACGATCAAATGCGAGTTTAAATCGGACGGCCGGAATTAGCGCCGATATCGCGGAAGGAGAATTCGGCGGTTTGTGGCATCGCCACATCGGATGACACGTGGCGAAGTTACATTGGAGCGTGGCATCTCCGAGGATTAAAGGAGCGAATCCGGACAAACCACGTGTCGACATTTAAGGCATGTCGTACAGTGTCCGTACATAAAGTACACCGGTAGCTGTAATTTTGGGTACGGAACTGTAATCTGATTGGTTCCGTACATCAGTAGATAGAGTTTGTGAGAGAGATAGGACTTAGAAAAAAATGGTAGATAGGACCCTCTCTCCCAGAGAGCTTCTGTACAAAAGGTCAACTTTGACCCTCCATAACTTATTGCTCAAGGGAGCAAATTCAGAGATTCTTTTTGCTATACACTCAAGGGAGTCTTGCCTTCACAGGAGTGAAGGTGGTCAGAGTTTTTGTTTGCCGGGGTGGCAGTTATTCTTGCTGAAACACAAAGGGGTCAGGGTTATCCTAGAGGCTCTTTGGAAGCTGTCCACTCTGAGGACTTATGGAGGTCTCAGAGTTTTAGGTTATGGGCCCACCCTCTAGTGTACCAATCTTTAATGGAACTAGCTTCATATACTGGGAAATATGATGATAGGAGCTCTATGCGAAAAAAGGTTTTGGGGGATATTGAGTGGACGATTGAGGCGTCCATCAAGTCTTGGAATTCCTCCCGGGTTTAAAGAAAGCAGATTCACCAGGAAAGAGGATTCACCTTCAACGGAGGAAACAAAGGAAGGAGAGGTGGTGGACAAAGGAAAGGAGAAGGAGGCGACCACACTTATAGCAACTGGTTTAGCATTCATGTCACTTATTCCGAGGAACGAGGAGAATGATACTGAAACCTGGGACTTCAACAATATTGCGGCAAAGCACTTCATCCTACGCCATCCCACTCAAGGACTTGCATGTCCTCATTTGCAGGTAGAGAGGGCATCCGATCTTTGGATGGCTCTCATAGAGATTTACCGAAGTGGTACGATTCAACAACAATAGTTGGCTGATCTGAAAGTTAAGGAGTATGTATACAAAGGGGGAAATATGTTGGATTTTTGCAAATAGCTTTCTACACTCTTCATGGAGCTAGAGAGTGCGGGAAAAGTTTGTAGTGAAAAAGAAAAGGTTAACTGTTTACTAATGAAGTTACCTGATGAGTTTGAGAACATAGTCAACCGTGTGAAGGACTTGCCTGACTCAAGGTGGATATGGAACTCAATGGTAGGGATGATTCTCGTTCGAGAGAATACGATTGAGATCCGAAGGGGAGGAAAGAGTGGCCAAGCTTTGGCAACAGCGACTGACTAGAGGAAAAAGGATTCTCGGAAACCAGTCTTAAACTATGGGGGTAGGGAGCAAAAAAATCAGACCGACGAGTTCGGACCAAGGGCTCCCAAAGGTTTATGTCATTTTTGTAAGAAACCTGGGCACTATATGGCAGAGTGCACTAAGCTAACCGAGCTTCGGTTAAAAGAGGGGCAGACCGGTGGTACCCCGAGAGGAAAGAAAAAGGCCTTTGTGACACAAGTTCATGAGGCGGAATGCGAGGACGAGGACGATGAGCTTCTTTTGGATGAGGAGTTGGAGGCGAAAAACGAGGTCGAAATACCACGAAGGCAGAAATGTGCTTACGGTGGATTCAAAGGTGAAGCAGGCTGGATTGTAGATTCAGGTGTCTCCATGCACATGTGTAAGGATAGGCACCTGTTCACTAAGATAAGAAAGATTCCCATCGTAGAGATAGAGTACGGGGATGGAAGGATAGTCACCACTACTCTTGTAGGATCGGTAGATTTGAAAGTGTTAGTAGTCGGAAAGACATCCATAGTAACATTCTCCGATGTATTGTTTATTCCGGAGCTGAACAAAAACCTCATCTCTACATCCGTATTAGATGATAAGGGTTTTTTTACTAGCACTAGGGAAGGAGTCTTTACTGCTAGTTTTGAGGAGGATGTCTATTTCATTGCTGAGAAAGGTAGCCATGGGATGTTTAGGCTGGTTTTAAGTAATGAAAAGAAGAAACTTTATTATGCTGGTGTTCATGATATTATGATGTGGCATAAGAGGCTTGGGCATGTGAATCTAGACAAGTTAAGAGAGATGAAAAAGATGGGAGTGGTGGAAGGGATTAAGTTTAGTGAGAATGATAATATAAGTGATTGTAGTGGATGTGCTCAAGGTAAAACACACAGATTACCCTTTCCTAAAACAGCCACCTATAAGGGAGAAAAAATTCTAGATCTAGTACACACAGATATTTGGGGACCAGCTAAAGTGCCCTCACCGGGGGGGAAGAGATTTATGATGACTATCACTGATGATTGGTCTCGGTATTCGCGAGTGTATTTTTTGAAAAACAAGTCCGAAGCTCAGGATTGTTTTAGACAATATAAAGTATGGAGCGAAAAATTTCATGAAACTTCAATCAAGAGAATAAGGAGTGACAATGGTGGAGAGTATACTTCTAACCAGTTTGAAAATTTTCTGAGAGAAGATGGGGTTCAACACCAAAAGATAGTTCTAGAAAACCTGGAACAGAATGGGGTAGCTGAAAGGTTAAATAGAACACTAAGTGATAGTGCTAGACGTATGTTGTCAGATAAGAAGATAGGAAAAAGGTTTTGGGCAGAAGCAATGAATTGTGCTAATTACCTAAAAAATAGGGTTCTTACTTTAGCTATAAAAGATCAAACACCTTATGAGAGATGGAGAGGCCGGAAACCAGACTTATCTCACTTAAAGGTTTTCGGCAGTCAAGTATTCAGTCTAGATATTGATCGGTCCAATTGTAAGCTAGATCCTAAAGGAAAACCGGGATACTTATTAGGATATGATGAGTATGTTAAAGGATATAGAGTTTATGATCTAAAAAGAGAAGACATAATCTTAGTAAAGCATCTAGTAGTTATGGATGAAGGAAAGTCTGTGGATCCCTTCAAATATACAAAGTCAGTAAAAATCAGATTTGAGTCAGAAAATTCTGATGACTTTGAGCTTCCTAACTATCCAGGTTTTAGAGACGATGACATTCTTGCAGGTACAAATCAGACCGAAAAGGACTCGGCTGTGGAAACTCCAGTGACAACTCTACCCGAAGCGGAAGACGTGGTGGAAATTGATTCGGAATCAAGGGATAGGGGAGAAACCAAGTTTGTTCCAAAGAATCCACGAGAACCATCTATTCCGGCCTCAGATTTTGAAGGGGGAAGGAGAAGTAGTAAAAGACTGCAAGAAAAACAGGTTAATAACAAGGTAACAAAACTATCTCATCAAGATGAACCTCAAACTTATGGAGAGGCGATGACTTTTCCAGAAAGAAATCGGTGGAAGACAGCCATCAATGAAGAGATGGCCTCAATTATGGCAGCCGATACTTGGGAGCTGGTGGATTGTCCACCTAACAGAAAACCAATCGGTTGTAAGTGGGTTTTCAAATTAAAACTGAACCCAGATAACACAATCGAGCGCTACAAGGCTCGACTAGTGGGAAAGGGATTTACACAAAAGGAGGGAATTGACTACGAGGAAACCTTTGCCCCGATGGTCAGATTTCCCTCTGTCCGCATACTTCTCAGCCTGGCAGCAGCGGAAGACATGGAAGTGCACTAGATGGACATCAAAACAGCCTTTTTGCATGGAGAATTGGAAGAGGAGATCATCATGCGACAACCCGAAGGGTTTGTGGAAGAAGGAGAGGAGAGTAAGGTATGTCGGCTGATTAAATCTCTTTATGGTTTGAAAAATGCGCCTCGACAGTGGAATAAGAAACTTGATGAGTTTCTTACCGGTCTGGGATATATCCGAATCAGCTCAGATCACTCAATCTATGTTTTCGAAGATGAGGAAGGTTATATATTTATTGCAATTTATGTTGATGATTTGCTTGTTTTAAGTAAATCAATGGAAAAAAATAATAAACTGAAAACTGATTTTAAGGGGAGATTTGAAATGAAGGATATGGGGGAAGCAAAATATATTTTGGGAATTCAAGTAGAGAGAGACCGATAAAGAAAAATTATAAGATTGACTCAAAAGGAAGCAATAGGGAACATGCTTGAAAAATTTCAAATGGATAAAGCTAATAGTTGTACAACTCCAATGGAATTGAAAAAGGGAAGTGAGGGGAGTGAGGAAGAAGGAGTCATAGTCTTAGACGAGGAATTATCTCTTGAAGAACAGAAGTTCATGCCGACTATTCCTTACAGGCAAGTAGTGGGAAGTCTAATCTATTTTATGAATTGTACCCGGCCAGATTTAGCTGCAGTTGTAGGAGTGCTGAGAAGAAGTCTAAATGCTCCCACTAAGAAGGATTGGGAGGTAGCTAAGAGAGTTCTTAGATACTTGATAGGAACTAGGGATCTATGGTTGCATTTGGGTGGGGAGAATACTGACATCACTACTTGGAATGATGCTAGTTATGGTGATGCTCCGATGAGGAGATGCACTTCTGGATATGTATTATATGTGGGTGATGGGGCTTGCTGTTGGAGTAGCAAACAGCAAAAGGCTATTGCTCAGTCCACCATGGAGGCTGCGTATATGGCCTCTTGCTCTGCTGTAGAAGAATTGATGTGGGTCAAGTCTTTACTTGGTGAACTTGGTCATCTTAAGAGTGGTGTGAAGAAAATATTTTGTGATAATCAAGCAGCAATCCCTATTTCTGCCAATCCTAAACATCATTTTAAAGCTAAACACATGGACATTAGACTCAGCTTTGGTAGAGAGAAAGAAGAAAATAAAATAATCAGTTAAGAGTACCGACCAGATAGTGAGATGGTAGCAGATATGATGACCAAACTTGTGCCTTCCCCTAAGCTAATTTTCTGCAGGGAGAAGTGTGGTCTGAAGTTAAAGATTGACTAGAAAATAAGGGGAGTATAGAAATTAATGGTTTTAAGTATTTTCTAGGTCTGAATAGAAATAAAGAAGCCGAGGCAGTCTACCTCTTACTTCTCTCTCCAACTCTCAAACTTGTCGCAGTCACTGAGAAATTTGAGAGGAAGCTAGAGCCATGGCTACCTAGGCTATCATCAGGTTTACGGGAAATTTATATTAGTATAGGGATTAATTACTAAAAGGTATGGGCCGGCGACAGGATTTGATCCTGGTACCTGCCGGCCGTCAATGAGTAGATAGCCGGTAGCCTTAGCCGTTAAGTCTAGAAGTAATGTTACGTAGTATATAGTACGATAGTTATTTAAACAAATACACGTAGGATAAGTCATTTAACTATAACTGTTAACGAGATACATAGATATGGTAGTGTAAAAGTACGAATTACGGTATGGGTAAGAAATCAATACCGCGCATTGATTTCGTAAGCGAAACAAATACCGCGCATGTATTCATTACGGCTACGATCAAATGCGAGTTTAAATCAGACGGCCGGAATTAGCGCCGAGATCGCGGAAGGAGAATTCGGCGGTTTGTGGGCATCGCCACATCGGATGACACGTGGCGAAGTTACATTGGAGCGCAGCATCTCCGAGGATTAAAGGAGTGAATCCGGACATACCACGTGTCGACATTTAAAGCATGTTGTACAGTGTCCGTACATAAAGTACACCTGCAGCTGTACTTTTGCGTACGGAACTGTAATCTGATTGGTTCCGTACATCAGTAGATACAGTCTGTGAGAGAGATAGGACTTAGAAAAATTAGAAGATAGGACCCTCTCTCCGAGAGAGCTTCAGTACAAAAGGTCAACTTTGACCCTCCATAACTTACTCCTCAGAGGAGCAAATTCAGATATTCTTTTTGTTATCGACTCAGGGGAGTCTTGTCTTCACACGGGTGAAGATAGTCAGAGTTTTTTTTTGCCAGGGTGGCAGTTTTTTTTGCTTAAACACAAAGGGGTCAGGATTATCCTAGAGGCTTTTTGGAAGTTGTCCACTCTAAGGACTTATGGAGGTCTCAGAGTTTCATTTAGTTACCTTGTTATTAACCTGTTTTTCTTACAGTATTTTGCTACTTCTCCTTCCCCCTTCAAAATTTGAGGCCGGAATAGATGGTTCTCGTGGATTCTTTGGAACAAACTCCGCTTCTCCCCTATCCCTTGATTCCGAATCAATTTCCACCACGTCTTCCATTTCGGGTAAAGTTGTCACTGGAGTTTCCACTGGAGTTTCCACAGCCGAGTCCTTTTCGGTCTGATTTGTACCTGCAAGAATGTCATCTTCTCTAAAACCTGGATAGTTAGGAAGCTCAAAGTCATCGGAAATTTGTGACTCAAATCTGATTTTTACTAACTTTCTATATTTGAAGAGATCCACAGAATTTCCTTCATCCATAACTACTAGATGTTTTACTAAGATTATATCTTCCCTTTTTAGATCATAAACTCTATATCCTTTAATATCCTCATCATATCCTAATAAGTATCCCGGTTTTCCTTTAGGATCTAGCTTCCAATTAGACCGATCTGTATCTAGAATGAATACTTGACTGCCGAAAATCTTTAAGTGAGATATGTCTGGTTTCCGGCCTATCCATCTCTCATAAGGTGTTTGATCTTTTATAACTGAAGTAACAACTTTATTTTTGAGGTAATTAGCACAGTTCATTGCTTCTGCCCAAAACCTTTTTCCTATCTTCTTATCTGAAAACATACTTCTAGCACTATAACATAGTGTTCTATTTAACCTTTCAACTACCCCATTCTGTTCCGGGTTTTCTACAACTGTCTTTTGGTGTTGGATCCCATCTTCCCTCAGAAATTCCTCAAACTTGTAAGAAGTATACTCTCCACCATTGTCACTCCTTATTCTCTTGATTGGAGTTTCATGGAGTTTTTCGCTCCATGCTTTATATTGTCTAAAACAATCATGAGCTTCGGACTTGATTTTCAAAAAATACACCCGGGAATACCGAGATCAATCAATAGTGATAGTCATCATAAATCTCTTCACCCCCGGTGAGGGCACTTTAGCCGGTCCCCAAATGTCTGTGTGTACTAGATCTATAATATTTTCTCCCTTATAGGTGGTTGTTTTAGGAAATGGTAATCTGTGTGTTTTACCTTGAGCACATCCATTACAATCACTTTTATTATCACTCTCACTGAACTTAATCCCTTCCACCACTTCGTCTTTTTCATCTCTCTTAACTTGTCTAGATTCACATGCCCAAGCCTCTTATGCCACATCATAATATCATGAACACCAGCATAATAAAGTTTCTTCTTTTCATAACTTAAAACCAGCCTAAACATCTCATGGCTACCTTTCTCAGCAATGAAAAAGACATCCTCCTCAAAACTAGCAGTAAAGACTCTTTCACTAGTGCTAGTAAAAAAACCCTTATCATCTTATACGGATGTAGAGATGCGGTTTTTGTTCAACTCCGAAATAAACAATACATCGGAGAATGTTACTATGGATGTCTTTCCTTCTACAAACACTTTCAAATCTACCGATCCTACAAGAGTAGGGTGACTATCCTCCCATCCCCGTACTCTATCTCTACGGTGGGAATCTTTCTTATCTTAGTGAACAGGTGCCTATCCTTACACATGTGCATGGAGGCACCTGAATCATCAATCCAGCCTGCTTCACCTTTCAATCCACCGTAAGCACATTTCTGCCTTCGTGGAATTTCGACCTCGTTTTTCTCCTCCAACTCCTCATCTAAAAGGAGCTCATCGTCCATGTCCTCGGATTTCTCCCCATGTACTTCTGTCACAAGGGCCTTTTTCTTTCCTCTCAGGGTACCACCGGTCTGCCCCTCCTTTAACCGAAGCTCGGTTAGCTTAATGCACTTTGCCATATAGTGCCATGGTTTCTTACAAAAATGACATAAACCTTTGGAAACCCTTGGTCTAAACTCGTCGGTCTGATCTTTTTGCTCCCTTCCCCCATAGTTTCCGACCGGTTTCCTGGAATCCATATTCCTCCAATCGGTCGCAGTTGCCAAGGCTTGGCCACCCTTTCCTCCCCTTCGGATCTCAATCGTATTCTCCCGAACGAGAATCATTCCTACCACTGAGTTCTATATCCACCTTGAGTCCGGCAAGTCCTGCCCACGGTTGACTATATTCTCAAACTCATCGGGTAACTTCATCAGTAAAGAATTAACCTTTTCTTTTTCACCAAAATCTTTTCCCGCACTCTCTAGCTCCATGAAGAGTGTAGCAAGCTCATTGCAAAAATCCAACATCTTCCCTAATTTGTATACCTACTCCTTAACTTTCTGATCAGCCAACTGTTGTTGTTGAATCGTACCAGTTCGGTACATCTCTATGAGAGCCATCCAAAGATCGGATGCCCTTTCTACCTGCAAATGAGAACATGCAAGTCCTTGAGTGAGATGGCGTAGGATGAAATGCTTTGCCGCCATATTGTTGAAGTCCTAAGTTTCAATATCATTCTCTTCGTTCCTCGGAATAGGTGACATGAATGCCGAACGAGTTGCTATTCGTGTGGTTGCCTCCTTCTCCTTTCCTTTGTCCACCACTTCTCCTTCTTTTATTTCCTCCGTTAAAGGTGGATCCTCTTTCATGGTGAATGTGCTTCCTCCTCACCCTCGAGGAATTCCAAGACTTGATGGATGCCCTAAACGTCCACTCATTATTCCCCAAAACCTTTTTTCGCATAGAGCTCCTATCATCATACTTTCCTAGTATATGAAGCCAGTTCCATTAAATATTGGTACCCTAGAGGGTGGGCCCATTACCTAAAACTCTGAGACCTCCATAAGTCCCCAGAGTGGACCGCTTCCAAGAAGCCTCTAGGATAACCCTGACCCCTTTCTGTTTCATCAAAAATAACTGCCACCCTGGCAGACAATAACTCTGACCAACTTCACCCCTATGAATGCAATACTCCCCTGAGTAGATAGCAAAAAGAATCTATGAATTTGCTCCCCTGAGATGTAAGTAATGGAGGGTCAAAGTTGACCTTTTGTACAGAAGCTATCTGGGAGAAAGGGTCCTATCTCCTAATTTTTCTAAGTCCTATCTCTCTCACAGACTCTATTTACTGATGTACGGAACCAATCACATTACACTTCCATACACAAAAGTATAGCTGCCGGTGTACTTTTTCTGTATGAACATTGTATGACATGGCCTAAATGTCGACACGTGGTATGTCTGAATTCGCTCCTGTAATCCTCGGAGATGTCGAGATCCAATGTAATTCCGCCACGTGTCATCCTATGCGGCGATGACCACAAACCGTCGAAATCCTCTTCCGCGATCTTGGCGTTAATTCCGGCCGTCCGATTAAATTCATATTTAATCGTAGCTGTAATAAATACATGCGCGATATTCGTTTCATTAAATAAATAAATGCGGGGTATTGGTTTCTTATCCGTATCGTAATCCATACTTTTATATTACTGGATCTATGTATCCCGTAAACAGTTACAGTTAAATGAATTATCATACCTGATAATGTTTAAGTAATGATCAAACCATATAATATGTAACACTAGTTCTAGACTTAACGGTTAAGGCTACCTCTTACTGGCTGTCTGCTGGCCGGTAGGTACCACGATCAAATCCTCTGGCCGGCACATAACTTTTAGTAAAACCCCTAACTAATATATATTTCCCGTAAACCTCTGGATAGCCTAGGTAGCCATGGCTCTAGCTCCCTCTCCAATTTCTTAGTGACAGCGACAAGTTTGAGAGTTCGAGAGAGAAGTTAGAGGTAGACTGCCTCGGCTTCTTTCTATATTTCTATTTAGACCTAGAAAATACTTAAAATGGACCATTAATTTCTACAGTAGACGTGAAAAGTACACGCACGAAATATTACATCAAACTATACGAAACAAAACCAAAGTACGCAAACCGACGCACGGTCAAATCTATATCCACACTAACTACGAACTAATGTAACGTAAGCGTAGATTCAAAAAATTTACGTCTAACAATTTTTACCACTTCTTCTTTCAGTTTTTGTTCTATTTTGTCTTTTCCATGTGCCCGTCTTCGTCTGATCATTGTCCTCCCGAAAACATTTGCAAATCCTATTAAATTATGCGAACTAGACATCATGTTTTTCTGTGCAAAATACAACATGAATGTCAGTATAATCAACTCTTCATCATTAACGGCACTATCACCTAACTGTAACAAGATGAACAAGATTACAATAAATTCCAGGTTCGTCTCGTTTTCAAAACCTTCCTCGAGTTACAATATGTCAAACTCTATCAAATTTAGAAAATGTTTTTTTTATGTCGATTCTTTTTACCTGTTGGATGGATATTTAAACACTTTCCAAAGGGAATAGGTCGATTAGAGAGATTAGCAAAAGAATGCTTAGTATTATTTTAGGGAAAAAATACTCGTAAAATAGTAGTTGGAAATACAATGCTCGTGAAATTTTAATTTTGTTAAAAAAAAACAAACCCTGAAAACAGATTTGGTGTAGAAGAAAGAGGTCTTTTGCATCAAAGAAACACGTATGTGGTATAGTCACTTGGTCAAAACGTACAGGGTACGCGAAGATTTGAAGTAAATAGTGATCAGTGTGAAGATTTTTAAAAGATCTTGAATATCTGGTCGAAACCCACGTGGTGTCACTCAATGTATAACACGTGGTTTACAGGCTCTACATGATGGAACATCAACTCAAATAACCCGGCTTGTAGAGGTGGTTGTACGATTACAGAAACAACTGATGGGACCGCACCATTATATACATTAGTTAACGTTGTGATACTTTGTATTAAAGTAATGTTGTGTATTGGGTAAAAATACATTGCGATGAATCTGATATTCAATATATCGATTATCAATCGGTCAAAGGCCTTAATATGGTAAAGAAATTCATAGGGAAAGCGGTATGGAAAAGCACAAAAAAATCGTACGCCCCCTCCCTTGGGGGGGGTGTAACAGTAATAGCGGATCGAACTTGTTTATAAATGGGTATTTAGGTGTTATGATTATAGAGTACTAAAATTGGTAGACGTCCGCGAAAGAATCACGCTATTTGGAGTTATATTTTAAAAGTTATAGCGATGGGTGTATTTAGGTGACAGCGTGGGGTCTAAATAACAAGTGGGTATCATTGAAACGGGTTAAGGGTCAAATTAGTACCGAAATTACGCGCGTACGTTTCATAAAGTTCTAATGAAACGTTTAGTATGCACGGTGCTTCGTTTCGTACAAATTTTAGTACGAAACGTCACTTTCACTTAAGGGAATTTCGTAGGAAGTTTCGCGTGCGAAATTTGTTACGCACGCTCGTGCGAAGTCGCGTTTCGTTTGGCGCGCAATTTTGCACGTAAATGTTACGTAGTGAAACGTAACGTTTGATTGGTTAGTAAAGCGCTAAGTAGTTAGTAAGAGATTTCGCACGTTTTTGCATTGGTCAGTCTGAGTCTTTGCTGATCAATGATTGGCCCAGGTAAAAGCCTGTTAAAACGGAACGGAGCGTTGACTCTGGCCTGGCGAGTCCAGGGCGGTGATGGATAAATAGTGAAGTGTAAGAGGAGAGTAGACATCTTTTCTTTTGGAAAAGTTTGTGGAAATTCCAGCTGATCTTGGTCATGAGCGATTAATACCAAATTGGAGAAAAGGCATTTTTGCATTGAAATCTCTTACTAACTAAATAGTGTTTTAGTAGTTAAGAGATAGAATTATTAAGAGTGGAGAGTAGAGGAAACACTTTAAATTGAAGGGTTGAGCCACGAGGGCAAGAGACCAAGCTAATGTTATGTGGACAGAAGCTTCTTTTAATTTAAAGTTTATCCTTATGTGAGTGTTTTCCAATGTGTGGAATGTGTGGTTGGAAATGTTTGTAGTAATGGGATTTTCTGAGAGGTAGGAGATTCTGGTACAGGGGGGCTTTTGGAATTTTGTTGACCTAGCGTCAACTTCGATACATTGCGATAAAAAATATACCGAATTATCGGCCGATATATCGCTAGAATATCGTGATATTTGTTGTCTTTATATATCGATACCATATATCAATTACCAGGTACCCAAAATTAGGTACATATTGAATATCGGCTAGGGGCCTTCGATACACAACACTAATAAAAATATATGTTTTATTAATGAAATTATCAGTCGATCACAAAAATTAACACATGTAGTCATTCATTTTCTCTTTTGTCATGATTCCAACAATCCACTTATTATAGGTTATCACCCAAACCATGCGATTTCTAATAATATTCATAAGTTACATGGCAAAAAAATTATAAGTTTGGTCATTTTCAATAATTAGTAAATCAATGCCATTTACACGGGCATGGAATGTGTCTTGTTTTTTCATGTCCATTAACAGCAAAACCAGTTTACCGACCAAGCCGAGTCAAAAACCCACCTAACAAGTTCAGTGAGTGGTTGGAGATCTTGATGACTCCAAGGAAAAAGTTTGTTGGGATGGCGCATGTTGAGGAACCATCAACTCTCAAAAGTGCTCTTGCAGATGAAGATTCCGACAAGTAGAAGGCTAGCGCTAATGAAGAGATGGCTTCAATTCTCAAGAATAACACATAGACACTGGAAGACGTGCCAGAGGGGAGAAAACTAATTGGGAGTAAGTGAACCTTTAAGATAAAAATAAATGCAGATGGAACAATTGACGCTTCATAGCAAGGTGGGTCGCTAAGGGCTACACTTAGGGTTCTTTTTCTTTTCCTTTTCCACCACGCCTTTCGCTACTTTTTTAGTCTCGCCCCTCTTCTTTGGTGCGATGATCTCCTCGGCAGTTTTGGTGACCTCGGATTCTAGCTCCAACTCTGTCTCCGTTTGCGCTTTTATTTTTTCACGAGTATTTGGATTTGGAGGAGAGTCATCTGTGTCCTCCTCCGAATCAACATCTTGTGCCGGAATGTTAGATGGGTTTGAAGACATTGTTCATCAAAGGTAAATGTCTCACCTCCTTGTTCACTCCCACTGCTATTGGAATGTGGTTTTCCACCGAATCTTACATCTCTGCTGATGATGATTGTCTTTGTGTTGTTGTTAGGCACTCTTTATGCTTTACTGTGCTCGTCATACCCCAAGAATGTCCCCTCAATGGACTTTGGTCGTAGTTTCCCTCCTTTGTTGTTGTGGTTGAACAGGTAGCCCATGCTCCGAAACACTTTCAGGTGGGATAGGTTCCGTCTGAACCCATGCCACTGCCCAAAATGTGTGGAGTTGTCTAATGCTCGGGTGGGACATCTGTTGCTCAAATGGTGTGGAGTTGTCTAATGCTTGGGTGGGACATCTCTTGCGTAGGTACACGGTAGTGCTCATACTTTCCCCCCAATACTGCAGCTTTGTATTGTGGACCACCATGATGCTTCTCGTCATCTCGAGAAGTGTACGATTCATCCTCTCTGCGACGCTCTATTAATGTGTCACGCTCTGTTCGCTTGTCGCTGGTGCTCTCAAGCGGTGGTCGATTCCCTCAGTTGTGAGGAAATCGTTAAATTCATTTGAAAGGTACTCTCCACTCTTGTCTCTTCGCAAGCAAGTGATCGGCGTGCCATGTTTCTTCTCCACTGCTGCCTTGTATGTCTTAAAGTGAGTGAAAACTTTCCTTATGTGAGCGGGTAAGAAAATCTGTGTCATCCTAGTGAAGTCATCAATAAATGTAACCATGTACTTTTTACCATGATATGACTTTCGTTGTCCCTAGACGTCGGAGTGCACGACCTCGAGTGGTCAGGTAGCTCTTTGTGCACCAGCTTGTGGAAAGGGGAGAGGATGGGACATTCCCATCTCGCATCCGTGACATGGATCATATGAGTCCTTGACAAACGTGAGTCCGATGCCGTGTGCCATGTTGCTTTTCACCATTTTTCTCATCCCCTCTGTGTGTAGGTGACGGGGTCTGCAATGCCACAGAAATTGGTTTGACAAATTGTGAACCTTAATTCCACTAACCGCCTTTTCATTAGCGCTGATCTTTGTGTCTTTCGTATCTGCTCCACAAATCTAGTGTTTCAAGAGTTGATCTCGCTGCGAGTGCAAAGGACTTCATCCTTATGCTGCACTTGAGACGGTAGGTTTGATCTGCCATCCGCTCTCCTTCTGCAATGGTTAGCCCCTCGCGCATTAGTTTTATCATTCCTCCTTTCTGTCACACTGGCATAATACCGCTATCCTCGGCTTGGGGAATAGAGTAGAGATTCCTCTTGAAATATGTGACATATAGAACGTTTTTTATTGTTCGAAATGCTAACTTTTCGTCCACTAACGTCTCTATCTCAATGTCTCTTGTTCCTGTTGCGAGGCAAGGGTGATTGTCTCCTATGAAAATTCGAGATGGGGTTGTTTCCTTGAATTCTTTGAACCATTCACGCCGATAACACATATGCTCGGACGCGCCAGTGTCTATCATCCAATCGTTGGAGCCAACAGCAAAGGACGATGCCATCATCGCCGGTGAGCTCACTATCTCCTTCCCTTTCCCCTTCCCCCTTTTCAGTTTGGATTCATCCACCTTTCTGTTTTGTTTATCTTGAGCATATTTCTTGCAAACTGAGATGAAATGACCTGCTTTGTCAGAATAAAAACACTTTGTCATCCTTCTTACGGTGGTTCTGACTGCCCCTCTTGTCAATATTGTTGATTCTGTTTCCAGATTTGGGAACAAATGCAGAGCTACATAGTTCATATCCCGATTTGTCATGATTTTCGTGTTAGATTCATCTTTCAGAAGTGCCTCAACAACTTCGTTCCACTTCCATGTGTAGACTTCTTTTTGATCTAACCAAGTGAGTATGGGTTTATACTCGATTGGGAGAGAAAGCATGAGAAGGGTGATTTTGGTGTCGGTGGTTAGTGTGAAGCTGACAAAGTTGGCTTCGGCCAAGAGGTTGGCATAATGAGAGGTGTAAGCCGCCATGGATGTGCCATCTTGGTAGACAGTCGTCATGTGTATCTTTCCGAGCTTGATTCTTGCTGTCATACCTGAGAGTTTTTGTGTCGCCTCTAGGGATTCCCAAATCTTTGCATAAGTTTTGAGTCTGGTCACATTTCTCAGCTGATTGTCTGCCAACCCACGAATCAAGCAATTCTTGGTTATGATCTCCCGCATGTCCCAATATTTAATCGCCTTTGTCTCATTTGTTTTCACACTATATGCATCCGCAAGAATTGAACGTGTTTTTGCACGGGTGAAGATTCCCAAGCAGTTCCTCTCCTCAAAGGTCGCTTGGCTCGACACCTCCACAATTGATAATTTGAACCTTCGAACTTATGAAGGGCGCCTAGCGGGCCAATTATCTGTTGACCTTGATCAAACATCTCGGGTGACTAGGAGAACTCCTAAGACCACGTACACCTAATCAGATTACAAGATTCGCAGAAGGGACGAACTTGATAAATCACAAAGGAAGAAAAGATAGAAGTTTAGGTTGGGAGAGTAATGGCATTCACACGTAGCAATGCATTGAATAGATAGTCGTTCAGAAAGTAGATTCCATTCTAACAGAAAGGAACACAATTGTAAAGAAAGGACAATGTCCAGTAATAAACTGATTCTGAATGCTAAAGTTGCCAAGTCTAATTTGTTCGTCAATGATAATTTATGTCGTCTTGTTCTACTCTATTTGTTGCCAAGTCTAATTTGTTCGTCAATGATAATTTATGTCGTCTTATTCTACTCTATTTGTTCTAAAGCAAACAAATAGGAACTAAGTGGTGGTCGAATGCCCAACTGCCACATGTATAAGCCTGTAAACAATAATGCATCATTGGAGGGTCTCCAAGTCTGTCCAACACTTGATTTAATATTCCCACTGTAAAATCCTCGTTGATGATGCTATGACGATACGATTTCGAAGTACCAATGAAACCGTACGAATTGTTGCATGAAATAATCGCCCGGGATCGCAGTAAAAACAATACAAACATGGATTAGAAACGAAAAATGAAATTACACAGATGATGAGCGTGGAGTGAGTCCTTAACCTCTTGAATGTAACTGTATGGTGAGCATTAACGAGAGAAATTCGAGAAAGAGATGAAAGATAAATATAAAAAGAGCCATGGCAAAGAGAATATGGAAAAAAAAGATAAAATAAAATAAAATAATAATAATATAAAAAAAGTACAGGGGAGAAAATGCCTTCTCATTATAATGGGTAATTTAAGTGTACAAGAGAAAGAGAGTACGAATTGAAGTTAACGTTAGATTTAGAGTGGACATTTTACATGTCGAAAACAGAATTTTAGTCGCAAAAGTCAAAAAGCTAAATGGTGACGAACAATGTCAAGGTCGGAGGATGGTTTTTTTAAGAAACACAAAGAATATTTAGTACATGGAATTTGTAACGAAAAAATTAATTGACAATAAAAATGTTGAATGTACACTTTGTCGTTTGTAGATTGTGAAACGGAGAGAGATGAAACGACGGTTCGCTAGTCTATAGGATAAATAATTGCAATGATTAAAAATTGTGAACTAATAGTATTGTTGGTATTTGTACAGAAATAATGAATTTCTATGAAAGAGACATATGAAAGAGACGTGAAACAACTGTATTGTACTGAACATGATATAAAAAACAAAGGTACGCATAAAAATGCACGTTTCTCTAATTACATAGCTAAAACTTTATTCCAACAGTCACTACCTTTCTTTTATTACATAGCTATAAGTTTATTCCAACAGTCACTACCTTCCACTAAAAAAGCCTAACATTAACTATCCAAGGAAAAACAGAAAAATCAACGACCGACGGCAAGGTACCCTGCATGAAACAAACAAGTGCAGGCGAACCGACATAAAATATCAAACAAAAAGGAA
Organism: Zygnema cylindricum; assembly: GCA_037447655.1. NCBI lineage: Eukaryota > Viridiplantae > Streptophyta > Zygnematophyceae > Zygnematales > Zygnemataceae > Zygnema > Zygnema cylindricum. Next base: position 425 of record JBBHKE010001362.1, on the reverse strand, counting down.
CAGACACTAATAGACAGGTGCGAACAATAAACCAATCCACCGATTCATACAATATCCCGACAATGTAGGGTCAATCCACCGATTCACACAATGTCCTTGTGGAGTCTTGCTACCATCTTCCATGAATCTTTGAGACCTCCATAAGTCCTCAGAGTGGACAGCTTCCAAGAAGCCTCTAGGATAATCCTCACTCCTTTATGTTTTAGCAAAAATAACAGCCACCCTGGCTGACAAAAACTTTGACCACCTGCACCCCTGTGAAGGCAAGACTCCCCTGAGTCGATAGCAAAAAGAAAATCTGAATTTGCTCCCCTGAGCAGTAAGTTATGGAGGGTCAAAGTTGACCTTTTGTACAGAAGCTCTCTGGGAGAGAGGATCCTATCTCCTAATTTTTCTAAGTCCTATCTCTCTCACAGACTCTATCT
>JBBHKE010001359.1:47053-80293 GCA_037447655.1 Zygnema cylindricum | reverse complement strand
CTAGCTCCCTATCCAGCCTTCAGTGACTACAACAAGTGTGGGGGCTTGGATAGGGGAGTTAGAGGCAGACCGCCTCAGCTCTTTTTCTATCCTAATACAGACCTAGAAAATACCCAAATATCAACAAGTGAGGAGAAATCCAAGACTTCCATCCATTCCAGCATTGGAGTTTGAGCGTGGGAGAAATAGTAGCAAAAGGATACAAGAAAAACAGGTCGCTCATAAGGTAAATAAGCTATCTCACCCAGATGAGCCTCAATCTAACTCGGAGGGAGTGTATAGTCCACAAAAAGAAAGATGGATTAGTGCCATAAATGATGAGATGGCCTCCATCATGGAAGCAAATACTTGGAAACTAGCGGATTGTCCTCCAGAACGAAAACCTATTGTCTGTAAATGGGTATTTAAACTAAAATTGAACCCAGATAATACCATTGAGAGATATAAGGCTCGATTGGTAGCGAAGGGGTTCACCCAAAAGGAAGGGATTGACTATGAGGAGACCTTTGCTCCAGTTGTTCGTTTCCCATCAGTAAGGCTTCTCCTCGGTCTGGCAGCAGCGAAAGACATGGAAATACACCAGATGGACATTAAGACTACTTTTTTTAATGGTGAGTTAGAAGAAGAAATTTTCATAAGGCAACCCGAGGGGTTCGTGGAGGAAGGAGAAGAGAGCAAAGTCTGCAGGCTCATAAAGTCCTTGTATGGAATGAAGCAGGCTCCCCGACAGTGGAATAAAAAACTAGATGAGTTTCTCACCGGTCTGGGATATATCGGTATCAGCTTTGACCATTCTATCTATATGTTTGAAGATGAGAATGGTGTAATTTTTATTGCAATTTATGTGGATGATCAACTTGTGCTGAGTAAATCTTTGGAAAAGATCAATAAGTTAAAAAAGATCTTAGAAGCATATTTGATATGAAGGATTTAGGGGAGGAGAGATATATTTTGCGGATTCAAATGGAAAAAGATAGGGCGAAGAAGATTATCAAACTTACTCAGAAAGAAGCAATAGGTAATATGCTTGAGACCAGATGGAAAATGCTAACAATTGTACCACTCCCATGGACTTGAAAAAAGTAAGTGATGGGAGTGTACGAGGAGTGATAATCTTAGATGATCAGATGAGCCCTGAGGAGAGAGAGTTTATGAAGTCTATTCCTTATAGACAGGTCGTAGGAAGTTTAATCTATTTTATGAACAGTACCAGGCTAGACATAGCGGCAACAGTTGGAGTACTCAGTAAGAGTCTTAATGATCCTAGGAAGAGAGATTGGGAGGCAGCCAAGAGAGTCATGCGATATCTGGTGGGAACAAGAGAGTTATGGTTGCATTTGGGATGGGAGCACACTGACATCACTACTTCGAGTGATGCTAGTTATGGGGACGCACCTATGAGAAGATGCACTTCTGGGTATGTGTTGTATGTTGGGGAAGGTTCTTGCTACTGGAGCAGTAAGCAACAAAAGGTGGTTGCTCAGTCTACTATGGAGGCTCAGTACATGGCCTCTTGTTCTGCTGTGAAAGAGTTGTTGTGGGTCAAGTATTTGTTGCAAGAACTGGGGTATATGAAAGAGGGAGTGCATGAAGTGTTTTGTGATAATCAAGCTGCCATTGCAATAGCAGCTAATCGAAAACATCATTTAAGGCTAAACATATAGACATATGATTGAGTTTTGAAAGAGAAAAAGTTGAAAATAAGATTGTGAATCTTGTATATAGATCTGAAAAGGAAATGGTGGATGATATAATGACAAAACCGGTGCCTTCACCCAACTTAAAATATTGCAAAGAAAAGTGTGGGTTAAAATTGAAGTTAAAGTTAGACTAGAAAATAAGGGGAGTGTTAAAATTATTAGATTTATGTGGTATTTTCTAGGTCTAAATAGTTCAGTACAAAAAGGAAAAGAAAAAGGCGGACAACCTGCCTCCACCTCCTGTCTCTACCCACCATACTTGTTGTCTTCATTGAGGAATAGAGAGGGTGGTTGAGCCAAGGCTGTCCTAGCTCAGCAGGCAAGACTAAAGAGTGACTTAAGTCACTCTCAACAAAAGGTTGAGTCCGGTAGAACTCGAACCTCCGACCGGCAGAGCGCAGCGTAGCCGTTAGCTCTAACCAGTCTGTCGTATAAGTCCGTTAGGAAATATAGGGTTCGATATTTATTTCAACTATTGCATGGTACTGAAATCAATTAACTGGAATTTAAAAAGAAAGAACATAGAACTTGTTAAAGTTTAGTGCGAACGTCATTTTGCACGAAACAAATGAATCGGACATTTGTTTCGACTGCCGATATTTAATGTCGGATTTAATCCGGCGGCATATATCATCACCGAGATCGCAGAATGGTCACTTTGGCTTTTATAGACGTGGCATGACTTGGCGTCGCGTGGAAGGATGACATTCAGTCGCGGGAATTCCAAAGAATGTACGGACGAGTTGAAAAGTTACACGCGTCCACTTAGTGGCCTTGTCGTACACATGCCGTACAGAAAGGACATCGGTCGTAGTACCTAATTGTACTTTACAGTCATGTGATTAGTTCGTATTTCAGTAGATAGGGGCTGTGAGAGGAGTTTATGACTTAGGAAATTTGGTAGACAATCACCTCTCTCTAAGAGAGCTTTGTATAAAATTGGCATTTTTCCCGGCTCATAACTTATCGCTTGGTTAGGCGTTTTCAGAGATTCTTTTTCCTACGAAATTAGGGGAGTCTAGGCTGCACAAGGGTGTAGTCAGATTTTTTGCTTGTCTGCTAGGGTAGCAGTGGTTGCCATTAGAAGTGGGTTAGTTAATAACAATCTAGAGGCTTACAGAATTCTGTAGTCCAATGGAGGACACAAAATTGCAGCTGCCTATGCTTCTCATAGAGTCAGAAGGCAACCTTTTTGGGAAACTTACCAAAAAGGTTGACGGACCCAGGATTTGATCTTGGTACCTACCGTTTGTCTAAGTAGCTTAGTATCGTTACCATGTTGCCTAGTAGTTGTGTTGAAGTATAAAGGGAACATTAACTACTTACCAATATGAAAATATAGAAGTTCATTTAACTGACGAACAAACCACAATCACATAGAGATTATTAGATAGAGTTACGTTGGAAATACCACTTGTATTTTTAACTGCCATGAATTAAGGCCGATATCAATTGGACGACAGAGGAAGAAGTTGGCTTCGCGGAATGGACGATTTGGCGGTTTGCGGTCACAACCACATCGGGTGACACGCGGCAACATGACATTGGATAGTGGCATCTTCGGAACATACCATGGCAAACTCGGATATGGCAAGCGTCGTCTTATTAGCCATGTCGTACAATAGCCGTACAGAAAATACTCCGGGCCAAGTACCTTTCTTTACTGTATAGTGATTAGATTGGCTCCGTACTACATTAGTAGAGGGATCAGAGAGGGGTTTAGGACTTAGGAGAATTAGAAGTAGCCGCCTCTCTCCCATAGTGCTTTTGTATAAAAGGTTATCTTTGACTATTGATAATTTACTGCTCAGCGGAGCAAATTCAAGGACTCTTTTTGTAGTAGACTTAGGGGAGTCTGCTCTCCTAAGGGGTGAGGTCTGGTCAGTGTATTCTGTTAGGGTGTCAATAATACTCATACAAACACTAAGGGATTGAGGCTATCCTAGGTGTTTTTGGTGAGCTGCCTACTCTTAGTACAAATGGAGGTCTCAAAGTCACAGGTTATGGGCCCACCCTCTAGGGTGCCCACATTCAATGGGAATGGGTTCGTCTCTCGGGAGAGTATGATGATATGAGCCCTATGTGAGAAAATATTTTGGGGAATAGTGAGTGGGCGAGTAAAGCGTCCACCCGGTCCTACTATCTCTCCAGGGTTCGGAGGAAGCAGATTTGCTAGGAAACCATATCCACTGCCATTAGAGTACTCAGAAGACGGAGAAAACATCGTGATAGAAAAGGGGAAAGAAAAATAGAAAACCACACCTATAGCAACCGGTTTTGTTTTCATGTCTCATATTCCAAGGAATGAGGAGAATGACATCGATACTTGGGACTACAACAACATGGCGGCCAAGCACTTTATCCTCCGTCATCTCACACAAGGACTCGCAGGTCCTCATTTGCAAGTTAAAAGGGCATCCGAACTGTGGGTTGCGCTTATAGATATGTACCAGAGCGATGCGATTATTGAACATAAGCTGGCAGAGCAAAAGATCAATGGATACTTTCACAAAAGAGAGAAGATGCTTGATTTCTGCAATGAGCTAGCTATACTCTTTATAGAGTTAGAGTGTGCCGGAAAAGCAGAAACAAAGAAGGCAAAGGCTCACTACTTACTCATGAAACTACCCTATGAGTATGAGAACATTGTAAACCGGGTACAGGATCTGCTTGACTCCAGGTGGATGTGGAATTCAGTAGTTGGTATGATCCTAGTCCGAGAGAATACAATCGAAATTCGGAGAGGAGTTAAGAATGGACAAGCCTTGGCGGCCGGAGCAAGATGGAGAAACAAAGATTCACGAAAACCCCTTGAAAGTTATGGAGGGGAAGACCAAAAAAATCAATCCGATGAGTTCGAAACAAGGGGACATAAGGGGCTTTGTCATTTCTGCAAGAAACGCGGGCATTACATGGCGGAATGTACCAAACTGACCGAGCTTCGGATAAAGATGGGGCAGACCAAGGGTCAGCCACGAGGGAAGAAAAAGGCACTTCTTGCATAAGTACTTGAGGAGGAATCCGATGAGGAGGATGACGAACTTCTTTTGGATGAGGAGTTGGTGGCAAAGACAGATGTCGAAATTCCGCGGAAGTAGAAATGTGCTTTCGGTGGACTGAAAGTTGAAGGGGTTGGGTCGTGGATTCAGGTGCCTCCATGCAAATGTGCAAGGATAAGCATATGTTCACTAAGCTGAGAAAGAATCCTACAATAGAGATTCAATATGGGGATGGGAGGGTAGTTACCACTACTTATGTAGGATCGGTAGATCTGAAAGTCATAGTGGAAGGGAAATCCTCAATAGTTATATTCTCCGATGTATTATTTATTCCGCAGTTAAACAAAAACCTTATCTCTACATGTGAATTAGATTATAAAGGTTCTGAAACTAGCACCAGAAAATGAGTTTTTACAGCTAGCTTTGGGGAAGATGTGTACTTCACTGCTGAGAAAGGTAGCCAAGGAATGTTCAAGCTTGCTTTAAGAAATGAAAAACTCAAACTCTACTATGTTGGTGTTAATAATATTATGTTGTGGTATAAGAGACTTCGACATGTGAATCTAGAAAAGCTAAAAGAAATGAAAAAGATGGGAGTGGTTGAAGAGATATGCTTTGGGGAAAATGAGAATTTAAGTGATTGCAGTGGGTGTGCTCAAGGTAAAGCACATAGATTACCATTTCCAAAGGAAGCAACCTATAAAGGAGAAAAATTTCTTAATTTGGTACACACGGACATTTGGGGACCAACAAGAGTGCCATCACCCGGAGGGAAAAGATTTAAGTTAACCATTACCGATGATTAGTCTCGGTACTCTCGGGAATATTTTTTGACAAACAAATCAAAAACTCCGGAGTATTTCAAACAATATAAGATATGGGCCGAGAAGCTTCACGAGACCTCAATAAAGAGATTAAGAAGTGAAAATGGAGGGGAATATACCCCCAATCAGTTTGAGGAGTTCTTAAGAGAGGAAGGTTTGCAACATCGAAAGACATTTTCGGAAAACCGAGAACAAAATGGTGTTGCCGAGAGATTGAATAGGACACTGAATGATAATGCCCGGAGTATGTTGTCAAATAAAAGGATAGTAAAAAGATTTTGTGGCGAAGCTATGAATTGTGCAAATTATTTGAAAAATAGAGTACTTACTTCGGCGGTAGAAAGCCAAACTCCATATGAGAGATGGACCGGCTAAAAAACAGATCTATCTCACTCTAAGGTTTTCAGTAGTAAAGTCTTCATTTTAGATACATATAAATCTAACTGGAAACTAGATCCAAAAGGGAAACTCGGATACTTGTTGGGATACGATGAAGATGTAAAAGCGTATAGAGTGTATGATCTAAAGAGAGAAGATATAATTCTAGTGAAGCACTTGGTAGCTATGGATGAAGGGAAGTCCGTAGATCCCTTCAAATCCTCAAAGTAAGTCAGAATCACATTTGAGTCAGACAATTCTGATGACTTTCATCTTCCTAACTATCTAGGTCTCGAAGAGGATGATATTCTTGCAGATTCAAAACAAACTGTGAAAGACTTGGAAACACCGATGACACCAATACCTAAAGCGGAAGACGTGGTGGAAACGGATATGGATCCGAGGGACAGGGGAGAAGCCGTAGTGATTCGAAAGAATCAACGGGAACCATCTATTCCGGCCGCAGATTTTGAGGGAGGGAGAAGAAGCAGCAAAAATATTTAAGAGAAACAAGTTAACAACAAGGTAACTAAACTGTCTCACCCGGATGAACCTCAATCATATGGAGAGGCAATGAACTGCCCGGAAAGAAATCGTTGGAAGGCGGCTATCAATGGAGAGATGGCTTCAATCATGGCGGCTGATACATGGGAGTTGGTGGATTGTCTACCTGATCAAAAACCAATTCGATGTAGGTGGGTTTTCAAATTAAAACTGAATCCGGACAATACCATTAAACGGTATAAGGCTCGGTTTGTGGCAAAAGGTTTTACTCAGAAAGAGGAAATAGACTACGAAGAAACCTTTGCTCCGGTCCTCAAATTTCCCTCGGTCCGGATTCTTCTCAGTCTGGCAGCTGCAGAAGACATGGAAGTACACTTTATTGACATTAAGACAACCTTCTTGCATGGAGAACTAGAGGAGGAGATCTTCATGCGTCAGCCGAAAGGATTCATGGAACAAGGAGAGGAAAGTAAGGTATGCCGGCTCATCAAATCTCTCAATGGTTTGAAACAGGCGCCCAGACAATGGAACATGAAACTTGATGAGTTCCTTACCGGTCAAGGATACATCCGGATCAGTTCAGATCATTCAATTTATGTTTTTGAAGATGAGTAAGGTGTCATCTTTATTGTAATTTATGTTGATGATTTGCTTGTTCTGAGTAAGTCAATGAAGAAAATCAACAAACTAAAAACAGATCGAAAAGGAAGATTTGAAATGAAAGATATTGGAGAGGCAAAATATATTCTCGGAATAGAAGTAGAGAAAGATAGAGGAAAAATGATAATTAGACTAACTCAGGAAGAGGCAATTGGAAACATGTTGGAAAAATTTCAGATTGGCAAAGCCAACAGTTGTACAACTCCCATGGATCTAAAGAAGGGAAGTGAGGGGAGTGAGGAAGGAGACATCCTAATTCTAGATGATGAACTAGGTCTTGAAGAGAAGAAGTTTATGCAGACTATTGCATACAGACAGGTAGTGGCCAGTCTGGTTTATTTTATGAATTGTACCATACGAGATCTGGCAGCAGCTATAGGAGTGCTAAGTAGGAGTCTAAATGCTCCTACCAAAATGGATTGGGAAGCAGCTAAGAGGGTCCTCAAATATCTCATAGGAACTGGGGATCTATGGCTCCATCTGGGTGGGGAAAATACTGACATCACCACTTCGAGTGATGCCAGCTATGAGGTTGCTCCGATGCGAAGATTTACATCTGGATATGTGTTGTATGTGGGGAATGGTGCTTGTTGCTGGAGAAGTAAGCAACAAAAGGTCATTGCTTAGTCCACCATAAAGGCAGAGTATAAAGCATCTTGCTCTGCTGTGAAGGAATTGATGTGGGTCAAATCCTTGCTTGGTGAATTGGGGCATCTTAAGAATGGAATTTAGAAAATATTCTGTGATAATCAAGCAGCAATTGCAATTGATGGTAATCCCAAACATCACTTTAAAGCAAAGCACATGGATATCAGACTTAGCTTTGTTAGGGAAAAGGTGGAGAACAAAATAAAAAGTCTAAAATATAGACCAGACAGTGAGATGGTGGCAGACATGATGACAAAGCCTGTGCCTTCTCCTAAATTATTTTTTTGAAGAGAGAAGTATAGACTTAAACGTAAAAGTGACTAGAAAATAAAGGGAGTGTTGAAATTAAAAGTTTTTTTGTGTATTTTCTAGGTTTCTTAATTGATCTAAAATGAGGAGGAAAAGAAGCAGAGGCAGTCTGCCTCTAACTTCTCTCTTCAGCTCCCACACTTGTCGTAGTCACTGAAGGTTGAAGAGGGAGCTAGAGCCATGGCTGCCTATGCTGATTAGAGATAGAGTTACGGGTTGTAGATTTTGGTAGATTTACTAAAATGTAAATTGACGGACCTAGGGTTTGAACCTGGTACCTACCGCCCGTCAACTTAGCCTGTAGCCTTAGCCATTTAGTCTGCCATCATGCTTGAAGATATATAGTTTGATAGGTATTTAAATGTTAACACGTAGTCTATTTCATTTAACGGATCTTTAAACATAGACACAGTTTGTAAAGTACGGCGTACGAAAAATCCAAAACGAATATTGCGCATTTTGTTTAGAAAGCGAAACAAATACTGCGGAAGTATTTATGACGGTCACGATTGTAATCCGGCTTAATCGGACGGCCACGAAGCATGCCGAGATCATGGAATAGGTTTTCGGCGGTTTGCGGTTGACGTAATTTCAATTGCCACGTGGCAAAATCACATTGGATTGCGACATCTCTTGGGATTCCAAGAACGAATCCATAAATGGCATGTGTCGACTTGTTGGCCATGTCGTACAATATCCGTACATAAAGTACATCGACACTTGTACCTTATGTACGATACACTATTATGATTGGTGCCGTAATTCAGTAGATAGAGTTTAGAGAGAGATAGGACTTAGAAAAATTTGATAGATTGGACCCTCTCTCCCAGAGAGCTTCTGTACAAAAGGTCAACTTTGACCCTTCATAACTTATTGCTCAGGGGAGCAAATTCAGAGATTCTTTTTGCTATAGACTCAAGGGAGTCTTGCCTTTACAAGGGTGAAGGTGGTCAGAGTTTTGGTCTGCCAGGGTGGCAGTTATTCTTGCTGAAACACAAAGGAGACAGGGATATCCTAGAGGCTTCGTGTGAGCTGCCTACTCTGAGGTCCTATGGAGGTCTCAGAGTTACACCACATAGATTACCATTTCCAAAGGAAGCAACCTATAAAGGAGAAAAATTTCTTAATTTGGTACACACGGACATTTGGGGACCAACAAGAGTGCCATCACCCGGAGGGAAAAGATTTAAGTTAACCATTACCGATGATTGGTCTCGGTACTCTCGGGAATATTTTTTGACAAACAAATCAAAAACTCCAGAGTATTTCAAACAATATAAGATATGGGCCGAGAAGCTTCACGAGACCTCAATAAAGAGATTAAGAAGTGAAAATGGAGGGGAATATACCTCCAATCAGTTTGAGGAGTTCTTAAGAGAGGAAGGTTTGCAACATCGAAAGACATTTTCGGAAAACCGAGAACAAAATGGTGTTGCCGAGAGATTGAATAGGACACTGAATGATAATGCCCGGAGTATGTTGTCAAATAAAAGGATAGTAAAAAGATTTTGTGCCGAAGCTATGAATTGTGCAAATTATTTGAAAAATAGAGTACTTACTTCGGCGGTAGAAAGCCAAACTCCATATGAGAGATGGACCGGCTAAAAACCAGATCTATCTCACTTTAAGGTTTTTAGTAGTAAAGTCTTCAGTTTATATACATATAAATCTAACTGGAAACTAGATCCAAAAGGGAAACTCGGATACTTGTTGGGATACGATGAAGATGTAAAAGGGTATAGAGTGTATGATCTAAAGAGAGAAGATATAATTCTAGTGAAGCACTTGGTAGCTATGGATGAAGGGAAGTCGGTAGATCCCTTCAAATCCTCAAAGTAAGTCAAAATCACATTTGAGTCAGACAATTCTGATGACTTTCATCTTCCTAACTATCTAGGTCTCCAAGAGGATAATATTCTTGCAGATTCAAAACAAACTGTGAAAGACTTGGAAACACCGATGACACCAATACCTGAAGCGGAAGACGTGGTGGAAACGGATATGGATCCGAGGGACAGGGGAGAAGCCGTCGTGATTCGAAAGAATCAACGGGAACCATCTATTCCGGCCGCAGATTTTGAGGGAGGGAGAAGAAGCAGCAAAAATATTTAAGAGAAACAAGTTAACAACAAGGTAACTAAACTGTCTCACCCGGATGAACCTCAATCATATGGAGAGGCAATGAACTGCCCGGAAAGAAATCGTTGGAAGGCGGCTATCAATGGAGAGATGGCTTCAATCATGGCGGCTGATACATGGGAGTTGGTGGATTGTCTACCTGATCAAAAACCAATTCGATGAAGGTGGGTTTTCAAATTAAAACTGAATTTGGACAATACCATTAAACGGTATAAGGCTCGGTTTGTGGCAAAAGGTTTTACTCAGAAAGAGGAAATAGACTACGAAGAAACCTTTGCTCCGGTCCTCAAATTTCCCTTGGTCCGGATTCTTCTCAGTCTGGCAGCTGCAGAAGACATGGAAGTGCACCTTATGGACATTAAGACAACCTTCTTGCATGGAGAACTAGAGGAGGAGATCTTCATGCGTCAGCCGAAAGGATTCATGGAACAAGGAGAGGAAAGTAAGGTATGCCGGCTCATCAAATCTCTCAATGGTTTGAAACAGGCGCCCAGACAATGGAACATGAAACTTGATGAGTTCCTTACCGGTCAAGGATACATCCGGATCAGTTCAGATCATTCAATTTATGTTTTTGAAGATGAGTAAGGTGTCATCTTTATTGTAATTTATGTTGATGATTTGCTTGTTCTGAGTAAGTCAATGAAGAAAATCAACAAACTAAAAACAGATCGAAAAGGAAGATTTGAAATGAAAGATATTGGAGAGGCAAAATATATTCTCGGAATAGAAGTAGAGAAAGATAGAGGAAAAATGATAATTAGACTAACTCAGGAAGAGGCAATTGGAAACATGTTGGAAAAATTTCAGATTGGCAAAGCCAACAGTTGTACAACTCCCATGGATCTAAAGAAGGGAAGTGAGGGGAGTGAGGAAGGAGACATCCTAATTCTAGATGATGAACTAGGTCTTGAAGAGAAGAAGTTTATGCAGACTATTGCATACAGACAGGTAGTGGCCAGTCTGGTTTATTTTATGAATTGTACCATACGAGATCTGGCAGCAGCTATAGGAGTGCTAAGTAGGAGTCTAAATGCTCCTACCAAAATGGATTGGGAAGCAGCTAAGAGGGTCCTCAAATATCTCATAGGAACTGGGGATCTATGGCTCCATCTGGGTGGGGAAAATACTGACATCACCACTTCGAGTGATGCCAGCTATGAGGTTGCTCCGATGCGAAGATTTACATCTGGATATGTGTTGTATGTGGGGAATGGTGCTTGTTGCTGGAGAAGTAAGCAACAAAAGGTCATTGCTTAGTCCACCATAAAGGCAGAGTATAAAGCATCTTGCTCTGCTGTGAAGGAATTGATGTGGGTCAAATCCTTGCTTGGTGAATTGGGGCATCTTAAGAATGGAATTTAGAAAATATTCTGTGATAATCAAGCAGCAATTGCAATTGATGGTAATCCCAAACATCACTTTAAAGCAAAGCACATGGATATCAGACTTAGCTTTGTTAGGGAAAAGGTGGAGAACAAAATAAAAAGTCTAAAATATAGACCAGACAGTGAGATGGTGGCAGACATGATGACAAAGCCTGTGCCTTCTCCTAAATTATTTTTTTGAAGAGAGAAGTGTAGACTTAAACGTAAAAGTGACTAGAAAATAAAGGGAGTGTTGAAATTAAAAGTTTTTTTGTGTATTTTCTAGGTTTCTTAATTGATCTAAAATGAGGAGGAAAAAACAGAGGCAGCCTGCTTCTAACTTCTCTCTCTAGCCCCATACTTACCGTAGTCATTGAAGGCTAAAGAGGAAGCTAGAGCCATGGCTGCCTATGCTTCTCCTAGAGTAAGAAGGCAGCTCTTTACACAAATGGTTCACGAAACCAAGATTTGATCTTGGTACCTACCGTCCGTCTAAATAGCCTAGTATCGTTACCATGTAGCCTAACACCTATGTTGAAATATATAGGGTATATTAGCTACTTAACCATATAGAAATACAGAAGTTCATTTAATTGACGAACGGACCACAATCACATAGAGATAGTTAGATAGAGTTACGTCGAAAATACCACTTGTATTTTTGACGGCCTGAATTAAGGCTGATATTAATCGGACGGCAGAGGAAGAAGCCGGCATCGCGGAATGGACGATTTGGCGATTTGCGATCACAGCCACACAAAGTGACACGTGGCAACATGACATTTGATAGCGGCATCTTCACGACATACCATGGCGAATCTAGATATAGTAGGCGTCGTCTTCTGGGCCGTGTCGTACAATAGCTGTACTGAAAGTACTCCGAGCCAAGTACCTTTCTGTTTTGTACAGTGATTAGATTGGCTCCGTACTTCAGTAGTAGAGGGATCAGAGAGGGGTTTAGGACTTAGGAGAATTAGAAGTAGCCACCTCTCTCCTAGAGTGCTTTTATATAAAAGGTCATCTTTGACCATTGATAATTAACTGCTCAGGGGAGAAAATTCAAGGATCCTTTTGTAGTAGACTTAGGGGAGTCAGCTCTTCTATGGGGTGAGGTCTAGTCAGTCTTTATTCTGTAAGGGTGTCAGTAAAACTCATAGAAAGACTAACTAGGGGTTTCTGGTGAGCTGCCTACTTTGAGTACCAATGGAGGTCTCACAGTCACATTATGCTCCTACTATCGACGGTTTGTGGAGGGATTTGCAAAAATCACTGCCCCACTCACGGATTTGCTTAAAAATGACGTGCCTTAGAAGTGGAAGAAAGTACAGGAGGAAGCCTTTAACACGCTAAAGGAGAGGTTGGTTACCACCTCGTGTTAGCGGTTCCCAATCCGGAGTTACCTTAGACAATAATCACTGATGAGAGTGATACGACTATTGGAGCGATTTTTATGCAAGATCATGGAAAAAGACTACAACCCATCGCATATGATAGTCGTAAACTTAAGGCGCAAAAACTTAATTGGGTTACCCAAGAGAAGGAAACGATAGCCATCATTAATGCTTTGGAAGTTTGGAAGTGTTACGTTCAAGGGAAACGATTCACTGTGATTAATGACCACCATGCGTTACAGTATCTGTGAACAAAACCAAAGTAATCGAAGAAACATGCTAGATGGATGACATTCTTAGAAACTTTCGGATCGGAGTTAACAATCAAATACAAACCCTGTAAAATGAATCCTGCCGATGCGTTGTCAAAGAGACCAGGTGTTGCTGCGCGGACCGTGGCGGATCTATCGCATATATCGCAGGAACGCAGGGATAAAACTGTGAAAGCAGGTACTATCGCAGCCGACAAACTTTACGACCAAAAAATCAACACTGTCACGAGTACGGTGCAAGTGGATGAAAAGTGCTGGACCGAATTAATGCGGCATACTTAGACGACGAAAAGATATTGGTTCAAACTGCCAACGGCATGTGGCAGTACAAACCGAGTCAGACAACCCGATTGTATATTCTGACATATCAAGAGTTACGACATACTATCCTGCAATTAAGCCACGACGAACCCCTTAGCGAACACTTCGTGCGAGACAAAACCACTGCACGAGTTGCCGAAGCGTATTATCGGCCAAATATGACAAAGGATATTGAGAAGTATGTCCGAACTTGTGACACTTGCAACAGGAATAAAACGGATTTTGGTTGTCAAAGACTTTTGCAACCCATTCCCACACCATCCGCCCCTTGGGAAGCAATCTCAATGGACTTTATCGTCGCTCTCGCAATAACGTCGGATGGTTACGACTCCATTTTTGTTGTCGTCCACTATCTTATAAAGATGGCTCATTTCCTCCCCACAAAAACCACGGCTACGGCTCGAGATGTCGCGGATCTCTTCTTCCGTGAGATTTTCCGTCACCACGGACTTTCTAAGAAGATTGTTAGTGACCGCGACCGCAAATTCCTTAGCCACTTCTGGAGGAATCTGTTTGCTATCTGCGAGACACAATTGGCTATGTCCACCGCCTATCATCCTCAAATTGATGGACAAACGGAGAGAGAGTGAACAGGACATTAAAGGAAGCTCTGCACGCGTACATGTTGGTACACCAAACAGATTGGGCGAACCATCTTACGGCGATTGAAGTTGCATACAACAGTGCAGTTCATTATTCCACTAATGCTACGCCCTACTCTCTCAACGACCGACACCGAACACTTCCCCAAAATCAGATTGTATCCAACTTTAGCTCACTTGCAGCAGTGGACTTTGCAGAAACGCTGGGTATCAATTTGGATAAAGCGACGACAATCCTGCAACAAGCGAAGAGTCGTCAAAAATCTCAATCCGACATTCATAGACAAGACATTAACTTTCGAGTTGGGGACAAAGTAAGACTGAATATGGCAAACCTCTCCCTTCCGCGTGCACTCTCTAAGACATTGGCACCGAGATTTACCAGACCATTTAATATACTCTCCAAGGTAGATGTGGTTGCTAATAAGCTCAACATTCCCTCGGAAAGGAAAATACATGATGTCTTTCATGTGTCCCTTCTCAAGCCATTCCACAACCCCGATTCAGTGTTCCCAAATCGGCTTCGCAATACACCTCTTCCCCTTGTTCAAGATACCCCGGATGAATATGAAGTAGAGGAGATCCTCC
Organism: Zygnema cylindricum; assembly: GCA_037447655.1. Classification (NCBI taxonomy): domain Eukaryota; kingdom Viridiplantae; phylum Streptophyta; class Zygnematophyceae; order Zygnematales; family Zygnemataceae; genus Zygnema; species Zygnema cylindricum. The sequence continues at coordinate 65,591 of JBBHKE010001359.1, read as the reverse complement.
TGTCCCGCCAAATTCGACGAGGGCGATCGCATGCTACCCAGTACTTAGTTTGATTTAAAAGTTATAATGCGGAAAACGATTCTTAGGTTAATAAAAACGATCTTCACGCCTTCGAGTTACTACGCCGATTTTGGTAGAGTGTGGACACTCAGCTTAACCAGGGGGGCAGACACAACGGACACCTACGAAAAACGAATCGCATTGTCGCAACCTGTTGATTTCGGAAAGCTTTAAGTCTCAGTATATTAGTGTAACGACAGAAAGGTTTTAATTTGTAGCGTAAGTTTCGTAAGGATATGCGTCATCACTTGAGTGCAGTACAGGACAACGCAGCTGCTATGCAGACAGAGCAGCGCAGCTGCTATGGTGACAGAGCAGCGCAACAGCGAAGCTGCGACACAAACAGGACAAACGCAGCTGCGGTTACTTTGGATATGATCCGTACAGACAACGCAACTACTACTATCTTGGATATGGTTCGGTGCGGGACACCGCAGCCGTGGGTGATGTGAATGTGATCCAATACGGAACAACGCAGCTGCGATTGATATGAATCAAGTCAATAGACAAGATTCATAAGAGTATCACAAGTGACTTAGCGGACTAGTATTTGTAGAATCACTTAATATAGATTCTGAGTAATATTGACTGTATAATGATAGATTGGGTTGGCACGATTAGGAACACGTAGATCTCAGTAGGTGGGTTTATTCTGGACGTACCTCTCAGGTACACTTGTATCGGCGATTGAACACAGAAAGTATAAGACTTAGGACTTAGAGCTTTTTATGTATCCAGACTTCCAAGTAGTAAAACATAAGACAATTTTTGTGAAACTTCTGAGTATAATATCTTGAGTGTTATCGGGTCAATTGTGCTGAAACTTTGGGAGTTGTCAATGTTTATGCTACGCTTTATTTTGATATAGTTTTGTGAGGTTTGGATGCTTTTGCAAGAATTGGTGAGCACTTGAAAACAGTTGTTTGGTAGGATTTTTGATAGCTTCTGAGAGTGTATCATGTCTACTTCTACTACTACTGCTGCTCCTCCACCTTCACCGATGGTCGTAGAACAACAAGTTATGGGCCTGTCTTCAAGAATTCTTATCTTTTCTGGGGAAAAATATGTTTACAGGGCGGATATGGTGGAGACACATTTTGAGAATGTCAATCATTTGGATATATTGGATGGTTCGCTTGATGAATCTGATCCGTCATGGTCTAAGAAAAATACACACGCTCGTTCTATTCTGAAATTTTGTATATCTGAGGACTTAGCTATGTCTCGGATAAAAATGAAAAAAGCAATTGATATCTGGAAATCCCTTAAAAGTGATTATGAAAAGGCTAATGTCCAAGAAGAGCTTCTATTGGCTGGAAAAATTTGGGACTCTAAGTACACTGCCGGTACAATGGCTGAATATTCTAACAAATTTCGAATTCTGGTAGATGCACATGCTTGTGCAGGTGGTGTGTTTCCTCCGTTTCAACAGGCAGCTTTGCTCATGAGGGGTCTCCCTCGTAGTATTAAAGGAGCATTTGACATGCTCAAACAAAAAGATAAAGCTAGCTGGACTTTACAGTTAGCCATTAATATTTTACTAGAGGAGGAAGCTAAATATTCTCAATGTTGAGCAAGTAGAGGCTTTTAATTCAGACTTTGGGAAGAAAGGTTAGTTTAATCAGCAACGTAATCAGTTTACCCAGTTCAGACAGTTTAATCAGGGTGGAAATAGACAATCCAACAATGCATGTTTTTATCGCAGTGAGAGAGGTCATGGATACAAATTCTGTCCTAAACTTAAACAAGCTAACGATACAGGTTTATACAGGCTGGGATGGCAACAAAGTCAGTTTTACAAAAGCTTCACGGGGCCAACACCTTGTGGAAATGCACTGTTTTCTGCTTCTTCATCACTTCAGGACGAGACTCTGACATTTTCTGAGGAAGACGACACGGATCTATTCGTTATGGCGGCAGCAATGGAGGGCGCAAAGGACCCTGGATGGATAATGGATACAAGAGCGTCAGCCCACATTTGCTGGAACAAGGCCATCTTCAAAAATCTGAAAGCAACGCCGGAGAAAAATATTTATTATGCTTGTGGAATGAGTGTCCAGACTCGTGCTATGGTTGATGTTTCCTTGCTAGTTGATGTAGAAGAAAAAGCATTTGAAAGAACCTTTCACAATGTCTTATTTGTGCCTCAATTTAAGAAAAATCTATTTTCTACGTCGTTCGTAGAGAGTAAAGGCATTGAGGTTAATTTGAAAAATGGTCGACAAGTTGTTAGCAAAAATGGCAAGGTTGTGGTTACAGGTACTAGAGATAGAAGCAAGATGTACCGCATAGATATGGCTAACACCAAGGAGAAGGATGTTTTGTACTCTGATGTTTTGCACTCAGATGATTTGTGGCATAAAAGATTAGGCCATGTAATTATATGTCCTCCATTGGACTACAGAATACAGGAAGCCTCTAGATAGTTTTTAACTAGCCCACTTAAACCCACAGCCACTGCTGCCCAAGTAGTCAAGATGACAATCGGTATGCACCCCTGTGCAGCGTGGACTCCCTTGAGTCCGTAGGAAAAAGAATCTCTAAAAACGCCCAACCATGCGATAAGTTATAAGCCAGCATAAATGCCAATTTTATACAAACTCTCAAAAAGAGAGGTGACTACCTAATTTTTCCTAAGTCCTAGTTTTTCCTAGTTCTCTCTCACAACCCCTACTACTGCCCGTACGAACCAATTAGAACACTGTGTAGTACCAAAAAGTACTACTGCCGATGTACTTTCTGTACGGCCTCTGTACGACAAGGCCATTAGGTGGACGCGTGTCTTTTTTCCACTCGTCCGTACGTTCCTCGGAATTCCCGCGACCGATTGTCATCTCTCCACGTGGCGCCAGGTCATGCCACGTCACTAAATGCCAAAGTGACCATTCCGGGATTTCGGCGATGATGTTCGCCGTTAGATTTGACGCGAAATGAAATCTGAGCCGTAATAAATACTTGCAAAATATTTTTTTCGCTGTCGAAACAAAATGCACAATATCCGTTTCAATTTAGTACAGTACTTCGCATTTCGTAAAACTGTATCTATGCGTGTCGTAAAGAGTTGCAGTTAAATAATTTATGCATTATACTATAGTTTAAATATTAATGAAACCCTATATCTCCTAACGGACTTCTACGACAGACTGGTTAGAGCTAACGGCTACGCCGCGCTCTGCCGGTCGGGGGTTCGAGTCATGCCGAACTCAACCTTTTGTTGAGAGTGACTTAAAGTCACTCTTTAGTCCTTCCTATGGAGCTGAGGCAGCCATGGCTCCATCGCTCTCTCTCTCCTTCAGTGACTACAACAAGTATGGGGGTAAGAGAGAAGAGATGGAGGCAGGCTGCCTACATTTTCTTTATATATTTTTCCGCTAATTAATTTAGACCTAGAAAATACAATAAAACTACTTATTTCAACACTCCCCTTATTTTCTAGTCTAATTTTAACTTTTCTTTTAATCCACATTTTTCCCTACAATATTTTAACTTTGGAGAGGGCACAAGTTTGGTCATCATGTCAGCCACCATTTCCTCATCAGATCTATATACAAGATTCACTATTTTATTCTCCACTTTTTTTCTTACAAAACTTAATCTTATGTCCATATGTTTAGCCTTAAAATGGTGTTTTGGATTGGCTGCAATTGCTATGGCCGCTTGATTATCACAAAACACTTCATGCACTCCCTCCTTCATATACCTTAATTCTTGCAGCAAGGATTTGACCCACATCAACTCTTTCACAGCAGAACAAGAGGCCATGTATTGAGCCTCCATAGTGGAGTGAGCAACCACCTTTTGTTGCTTAGTGCTCCAGTAGCAAGCACCTTCCCCAACATACAACACATTCCTATAAGTGCATCTTCTCATAGGTGCGTCCCCATAACTGGCGTCACTCCAAGTAGTTATGTCAGTGTGCTCCCCTCCCAAATGCAACCATAATTCTCTAGTTCCCACCAGATATCTTATGACTCTCTTGGCTGCCTCCCAATCTCTCTTTCTATGATCATTAAGACTCCTACTAAGTACTCCAACTGCTGCCGCAATATCCGGTTTGGTACAGTTCATAAAATAGATTAAACTTCCTACGACCTGTCTATAAGGGATAGACTTCATAAACTCTCTCTCCTCTGGACTCATATGATCGTCTAAGATCATCACACCTCCTTCTACACTCCCATCACTTACTTTTTTCAAGTCCATGGGAGTAGTACAACTGTTAGCATTTTCCATCTGGAATTTCTCAAGCATATTTCCTATTGCTTCTTTCTGAGAAAGTCTGATGATCTTCTTCCCCCTATCTCTCTCCATTTGGATCCCTAAAATATATTTTGCCTCCCCTAAATCCTTCATATCAAATCTGCCCCTAAGATCTCTCTTTTGCCTATTGATCTTCTCTAAAGACTAACTTAACACAAGCAGATCATCCACATAAATTGCAATAAAAATGACACCATTCTCATCTTCAAACATATAGATAGAATGGTCAGAGCTGAAACGGATATGTCCCAGATTGGTGAGAAACTCATCTAGTTTCTTATTCCACTGTCGGGGAGACTGCTTCAGTCCATATAAGGATTTTATGAGCCTGCAGACTTTGCTCTATTCTCCTACTTCCACGAACCCCTCGGGTTGCCTCATGAAAATTTCTTCCTCTAACTCACGATTGAGAAAAGTTTTCTTAATGTCGATCTGATGGATTTCCATGTCTTCCGCTGCTGCCAGACTGAGGAGAATCCTTACTGAGGGGAACCGAACAACTGGAGCAAAGGTCTCCTCATAGTCAATCCCCTCCTTTTGGGTGAACCCTTTCGCTACCAATCGAGCCTTATATCTCTCAATGGTATTATCAGGAATCGGTTTTAGTTTAAATACCCATTTACACCCAATAGGTTTCTATCTGGAGGGCAATCCGCTAGTTCCCAAGTATTTGCTTCCATGATAGAAGCCATCTCATCATTTATGGCTCTAATCCATCTTTCTTACTCTAGACTATTCACTGCCTCCGAGTAAGACTGAGGCTCATCTAGATGAGATAGCTTAGTTACCTTATGCGCGGCTTGTTTTTCTTGTATCCTTTTGTTGCTCCTCCTTCCTCCCTCAAACTCCGAAGCTGGAATAGATGGAAGTCTTGGATTTCTTCTCACTGTCTCATCGGCTCCCTTCTCCATAGAAGCCGGTTCTTGTCCCGCTTATTCTATCTCCTCGAAGTCCATAGGAGTATGTGAGGTTTCCGGTGAGTCTCTTGCATCTTGGATCTCCCTTGAATCTGCAATCACGGTTTCACTCATGTACCTTTCGGGAACGACCGAGTTCTCCTCACTTTCGGACACAAATCTGATTCTTATCTTCTTTATATATTTGAAGGGGTCTAATGACTTCCCTTCGTCCATGACAACTAAGTGTTTGACCAGAATGATATCTTTCTTTGCTAAGTCATAGACTCTATATCCCTTAACATCCTCATCATATCCCACAAAGTATCCAGGTTTTCCCTTAGCATCTAGTTTCCAGTTTTTCCTATCCGTTTCAAGACTGTAAACTTGGCTACCAAATACTTTAAGGTGTGAGATATCTGGTTTCCTCCCAACCCATCTCTCATAAGGTGTCACTCCCTTTACAGCTGAGGTAAGGACTCTATTCTTAATGTACTTGGCACAGTTCATTACTTCTGCCCAAAATCTCTTTCCTATTTTCTTGTCGGCCAACATACTGCATACACTTTCTCCTAGTGTTCGATTCAACCTCTCAGCTACCCCATTTTGTTCCGGGTTATATGGTATAGTTTTCTGGTGCTGCACTCCCTCATCTCTCAGATATTCCTCAAACTGGTTAGAGGTATATTCCCCCCCATTATTACTCCTTATCCTCTTAATGGGGGTTTCATGCAACTTCTCACTCCAGGCTATATATTCTTTGAAGTAAGTTGATGCTTCAGACTTTGTTTTCAAAAAGTAGACTCTAGAGTACCTAGACCAGTCATCGGTTATTGTCATCATAAACCTCTTTCCTCCAACCGAAGGTACTTTTGCAGGTCCCCAAATATCAGTGTGGACCAAATCTAACACTTTCTCACCTCTATATGTGGCGGCATTGGGAAAGGGAAGTCTGTGAGCCTTACCTTGAGCACAACCACTACAATCATCCATCATTTCATTATCCCCAAACTGCATGCCTTCTACTGCCCCAAGCTTTTTCATTTCCCTCAACCTATCAAAATGTACATGCCCCAACCGCTTATGCCAAATCATCACCTTAGGAACACCAACATAGTAAGAATTCTTCTTTTTATTACTCATGTTAAGCCTAAACATTCCTTGGCTACCCTTATCTGCCGTGAAGTAAACTTCATCCCCATACTTAGTTGTAAAGACTCCCTTTCGAGTGAAGGTATCAAACTCTTTGTCATCTAGCACAGACGTAGAGACAAGATTTTTACTCAGCTGAGGAATGTAGAGTACATCTGAGAATGTAAGTATAGAAGTCTTACCCTCCACTAAGAATTTCAGATTTACTGATCCCACTAGATCTGTAGTAACTACTTTCCTATCCCCATACTCTATCTCTACAGTAGGGATTTTCCTTAACTTAGTGAAGAGTTCTTTATCACGACACATATGCATGGATGCACTTGAGTCGATAATCCATCCTTCTTGTGGAGCTTCCTGAATTGCTCCAAGGGCACACTTCTGTCTCCGAGGGATCTCCTTCTCCTCCAGGTTCTCGAAATGAAGAAGCTCCCCATCCTCCTTAGAGGACTCATCCTCGGTTTCTCTTGTCACTTTTGTAACCATAAGTGCCTTTTTCTTCCCTCCGGAAGAACCCCCTCCACGGTTCTCTTGGAGCCTTAGCTCTGACAGCTTGGCACAATCTACGATGAAGTGTCCCGGTTTTTTGCAAAAATGACAAAGACCCTTTGGGGGCCTCGGTCCTCCAGTTTGATCTTTTTCCCCTTTGTACGATTTCTTCGGATCCTTCCCCCATCGGTCCCCTCCTGCTGCTAGAGCTTGAATGCTTTTTCCTCCTCTCCTAATCTCCATTGTGTTTTCCTGCACAAGTATCATCCTGACCACTGTGTTCCATTTCCATGAACTATCAGGCATTTCCTGTACTCGATACACTATGTTCTCGAACTCATCTGGTAACTTCATGATAAGAGTGTTAACTTTCATTTTTATTGTACTAGTCCACCTGGCACTTTCCATCTCCATATACAAACAAGAAAGATCATTACAGTAATCTAACATCTTTCCTCCTTTGTAAGTGTAACTCACTAGCTTTTGCTCAGCCAACTGGAGCTCCTGAATAGTTCCAGCTCTATAAATCTCCACCAAACTCACCCACAACTCCTCGGCCTTGTAAATGTGAAGATGAGGAGTGGCCAACGCTTGAGTGAGATGCCTGAGAATGAAGTTCTTGGCAGCCATGTTTACATCCTACCACATTTGAGTATCGTTCTCCGTGATCTTAACGGTCGCCGCTCCTGGTACTGTGTCAATAGGAGTAAGGGGTATCTCCTTCCCTTTCCCCTTTTCAAACACACTGCTGTCCCCATCATCTGCCTCCTCCGCTGAGGCAGCCGTTGCTACAGGAAACCTTACTCCTCCAAATCTTGGTGGAGTTCCTGAAGGTGGACGTTTCACTTGTCCACTACCGATACCCCAGTATCGTTTTTCACACAAAGCTCCCATCATCATGGCTTCCCAATAGATGAACCCAGATCCATTGAAGGTGGGCACCCTAGAGGGTGGGCCCATAACCTGCAATTCTGTGTCCTCCATTGGACTACAGAATACAGGAAGCCTCTAGATAGTTTTTAACTTTCCCACTTAAACCCACAGCCACTGCTGCCCAAGTAGTCAAGATGACAATCTATATGCACCCCTGTGCAGCGTGAACTCCTCTGAGTCCGTAGGAAATAAAATCTCTGAAAACACCCAACCAGGCGATAAGTTATAAGCCGACAAAAATGCCAATTTTATACAAACACTCAAAGAGAGAGGTGACTACCTAATTTTTCCTAAGTCCTAGTTTTTCCTAGTTCTCTCTCACAACCCCTATCTACTGCCCGTACGAACCAATCAGATAACTTTGTAGTACCAAAAAGTACTACAGCCGATGTACTTTCAGTACGGCCTCTATACGACAAGGCAATTAGGTGGACGCGTGTCTTTTTTCCACTCGTCCGTACGTTCCTCGTAATTCCCGCGACCGATTGTCATCTCTCCACGTGGCGCCAGGTCATGCCACGTCACTAAATGCCAAAGTGACCATTCCGGGATTTCGGCGATGATGTTCGCCGTTAGATTTGACGCGAAATGAAATCTGAGCCGTAATAAATACTTGCGAAATATTTGTTTCGCTGTCGAAACAAAATGCACAATATCCGTTTCAATTTAGCACAGTACTTCGCATTTCGTTAAACTATATCTATGCGTGTCGTAAAGAGTTTCAGTTAAATGATTTATGCATTATACTATAGTTTAAATATTAATGAAACCATATATCTCCTAACGGACTTTTACGACAGACTGGTTAGAGCTAACGGCTACGCCGCGCTCTGCCGGTCGGGGGTTCGAGTCATGCCGAACTCAACCTTTTGTTGAGAGTGACTTAAAGTCACTCTTTAGTCCTTCCTATGGAGCTGAGGCAGCCATGGCTCCATCGCTCTCTCTCTCCTTCAGTGACTACAACAAGTATGGGGGTAAGAGAGAAGAGATGGAGGCAGGCTGCCTACATTTTCTTTATATATTTTTCCACTAATTAATTTAGACCTAGAAAATACAAAAACTACTTATTTCAACAGTAAACAATGAGAGTTTGAGGAAAATGGTCATTGCTAGAAAAATAGAAGGTGTATCAATCACAGATGAGCAGGTCAAAACTTGTGATGGTTGCGCTTTAGGCAAAATTCACAAATTTCCATTTCTTAAAGAGTTTGACCATCGGTCAACGAGACCTTTACTACAAATTCATTCGGATGTTTTTGGTCATGCGAAGGTTCCATCTGCCGGGGGGATGAAAGATATGGTCACTTTCACAGATGATTTCTCCATGTTTACAAAAGTTTACTTCATGAAGGAGAAGAGTGAAGTGTTTGGTCACTTCAAACACTATAAAGCATGGGTTGAAAAACTTCATAATTCACCTATTTTGCAGCTCAGATCGGACAATGGTGGTGAATATACGTTGAAAAAATTTGAAACCTTTTTACTCGAGGAAGGTATTAGTCATCTATTGACTGTTCCATATTCACTGGAACAAAATGGGGTGTCGGAAAGACTAAATAGAACTCTCACGGAGAGCTCTAGGTCGATGCTCGCAGATAAAAATGTGGATCCAAAATTCTGGGCTGAGGCTCTAAATTGTGCAGTTTATATTAAGAAATAGATAGGATCCAGATCGGTGGAAACTAGTCCTTACAAGATCTGGACAGGTAGCAAACCAGATGTTAGCCATTTCAAAGTCTTTGGTAGTCAATGCTTTATCTTAGATACGTCTACGGACAGATGGAAAATGGAACCGAAGGGATTACCAGGTATTTTGTTAGGATATGATGATCACTCTAAAGGTTACAAAGTCTTTGTATTTGAGAGGCAGAAAATAGTTGTAGCAAGGAATATCATTGTAAAAGATGAACTAAACTCGATAGATTTATTTCAAATGACAGAGCAGCAAAAGCAACAAAAAGTACAGGAGTATGTCATCTTAGATTGCATGCAAGAAATTGTCCCGCAGGTGCAACATCCTCCGGTAATGACTCTAGAGTCAGACTCTCTCCGAATTACTCATCCAGTTCAATTCCCACCGGACCACCAGCAGTCAATACACACGGATAGCAACCAGCGCAATCAGCGCAATGCGCGGCATCCGACGATCTCACCCTCAGAATTTCCGTGGGGAAGAAGATCCAGCAGCCGCATGCAAGCAAGCTCTCACTTTGCCTACTCGACACCCTCAGGGGAGCCCTTGACCATCCAAGAGGCCTTCTCATCACCAGAGCGGAACCACTGGATCGAGGTAGCAAACGACGAAATGAAGTCGATGATGGAGGCCCAAACATGGGAGCTTATGGAACTTCCTCCAGACCGAAAGGCGATCGGCAGCAAATGGGTATTCAAGGTGAAGTTAAATCCCGATAACACCATTGAACGATATAAGGCCAGACTTGTGGCAAAGGGTTATAATCAAAAGGAAGGAATCGATTTTGAAGAAATATTTTCTCCGGTTGTAAGATTTCCGACAGTTAGGATTTTGCTGTCCCTAGCTGCAATATAAGATATGGAAATTCATCAGATGGATGTAAAGACGACCTTTTTGCATTGAGAACTAGAAGAGACCATTTACATGCAGTAGCCTGAAATGTATGTAGAAGCAGGAAAAGATCACTTAGTATGCAAGTTGCTAAAATCTTTGTACGGCCTAAAACAGGCCCGTAGGCAATGGAATCTGAACCTTGATGAACTCTTGACCAGTCTAGAATTTCAAAGGATAAGTTCTGATCACTCTGTCTACATTCTAAAGGGTGAAATGGGATAGTATATATAGCGGTGTATGTAGATGATTTAATATTAATTAGCAAATCAATGGCTGAAATTAACAAAATCAAAACTGCTTTAAACTCACGGTTCGAGATGAAAGACCTTCGTGAGGCAAAGTATATTCTGAGAATCCAGGTAGAGAGGGAAAGAAATAAGAAAGTAATAAAATTAACTCAAAAATAGGTTATTGGAAACATGTTAGATGAGTATGGAATGCGGGGGGCAAAAGGATGTCTAACTCCAATGGAATTTCGGCAGAAGTTAGAGAGAGAAGAGACAGAACCAGGTGTCAATGTTAACGAGTATTTAGAGTCAAGGGAGAATGATCCTATGACACTAATACCTTATAGACAATTAGTGGGAAGCTTAATATATTTCATGAACTGTACCCGCCCTGACATTGCTGCAGCAGTTGGGGTACTGAGCAGAAGTCTAGAGAATCCGAGAAAATCTGATTTTGATCCAGCAAGAAGAGTCTTAAGATATTTAGCAGGAACAAAAGACCTCAAACTCACGCTAGGCGGAGGAGAAGTGAAGCTGCAAATGTGGAGTGATGCAAGCTATGGCGACATGCCAAGCCGAAAATCCACCACGGGATTCGTTTTGCAGATTGGGAAAGGAACGTGCTGCTGGAGCAACAAACTTCAAAAGGTTACAGTGCAGTCGACAATACAATCAAAATATATGGCAGCAAGCTCGGCCCTCAAATAACTCTTATGGGTAAAATCCATGTTGCAAGAACTAAGATAAATGCAGGTTGGGCCACAGGTGATCTGGTGTGATAACCAGCCTGCCATTGCCATTACCTCTAACCCGAGTCACTACATCAAGAGTTAGCACATGGATGTACGATTACACTTTGTAAGAGAAAGAGTGTTCTCTAGGGTGATCAAATTATGCTATCAGCCAGATGTAAGAATGGTTGTTGATATGCTTACTAAAGCTCTTCCTGCTCCCAAGTTCAACTATTGTAGGAATGCGTAGGATTGGGTGAATAGGTGAGTAGCTCCACTGCGATACTGCCATGCTGCGATAGCCCAAAATTAGGATGTAGTGGACCCAGGTGATTAGTTGGTTTGCTGTAGTGCTATGTTGCCATGTTGAGTTGCTATGGCTCCGCCACTATGCTGCCATGATGCACTAAGTGCGACATTGCAGCTGCGCTGATACACTGAGTCTAAACCTTTAGGGGAGTGTTAATTTCAGAAAGCTTTAAGTCTCGGTATATTAGTGTAACGGCAAAAATGGAGTAATTTGTAGCGTAAGTTTCATAAGGATATGCGTCATCACTTGAGTGCAGTATAGGACAACGCAACTGCTATGCAGACAGAGCAACGCAGCTGCTATGCTGACAAAGCAGCGCAGCAGCGTAGCTGGTATGCAAACAGAGCACCGCAGGAGCAAAGTTGCGACACAGACAAGACAAACGAAGCTGCGGTTACTTTGGATATGATTCGTAAAGACAACGTAGCTGTTGCTATATTCGATATGATTCGGTGCGGGACACCGCGGCCACGGGTGATGTGAATGTGATCCAATACAAGACAACGCAGTTGCGATTGATATGAATCAAGTCAACGGACGAGATTCATAAGAGTATCACAAGTGACTTAGCCGACAAGTATTTGTAAAATCACTTAATATAGATTCTGAGTAATATTGACTGTACAATGATAGATTGGGTTGGCACGATTAAAAACACGTAGATCTTAGTAGGTGGGTTGATTTTGGACGTAACTCTCAGGTACACTTGTATCGGCGATTGAACACGGAAAATATAAGACTTAGGACTTAGAGCTTTTTATGTATCCAGACTTCCAAGTAGTAAAATTGCAGACAGTTTTTGTGAAACTTCTGAGTATTATATCTTGAGTGTTGTCGGGTTAATTGTGCTGAAACTTTGGGAGTTTTCAATGTTTATGCTTCTTTATATTCTGATATAGTTTTGTGAGGTTTGGATTCTTTTGTAAGAATTGGTGAGCCTTTGAAAACAGCTGTTTGGTAAGATTCTTGATAGCTTCTGAGAGTGTATCATGTCTACATCTACTACTGCTGCTCCTCCACCTGCACCCGTGGTCATAGAACAACACAACCGTCGCAGTCATCTTGGGGGCTCAGCAACGAAACGCAACAGCGCTGACGGAAGACCGATGCGCTATCGTTGCGCAACTAGGGGATCGCAGAATAGCAGCTACGTTGTCAAAGAATTGCAGCATTTCGGCTGCGGTGACAGAGGATCGCAACAGCGAAATTGTGAATCGCAACTTTGGCGACATCGAACCCGTGATATCGCCGCAGCCTTTCAACGACAAAGTTTTAAGCGCTGCGATACCCTCGAACAGTGCGACGCAGGGTAGGTTATGATGATGAGACTTCCAAAACCCCTTACTAAAGTCGCTATCAACTCTAATGAAAAACCTAATAGCACCAGTCTGGAGAACCTTTCGCTTCATACCAACAACCTACCTGCACTTATTGATTTACCGGAACTATCAATCACAATAGCATCCATGTCGTCATCATCCTCTCCACCACCGAAAAGAATGAGACTAGTGTGGAAGGGAAATGGCGTTATGCCCTATCGCAATAGACTTTTGGCCGCAGCAGAGGCCATGGTAGAAGTGGACCGGGGCATAACAATAAGGGAAGAACGAAAATAGGTAGAGGCAGCTTTTGGCGAGGAGGATACAGGTGGAAGCACGGGAGGGGAAAGATCAGAAAATTCGCAAGATCCGGAGTATAATCTACTCAGAGAAGGTGACCGTGAAGAGGAGGAGGATCACGAGCTCTCAGATGTCAAAAAACCAGAGCAAGAACCGACACCTCTACCCAAAGAGGAGCGTGCCTCTAACTTGGAAGTGATGAGAGATCCTGAAAAAAGGAAAGTATCGCCGATGAGCAGACTTCGGAGAGCTCTGATAAGAAGGCGAAGGAGCAGTATCCTAGCGAGGATGGCGTATTCCTCATCCAACGGGAAGAAAGAAAGGGAGGAAGAGAGTGAGAGTGAAGAAGAAATCCCCGACTATCTATTTCCTCTACCCATAGACTCCCTGAATCCCGACCTAACCTTCAGCTTTCTGAAACGGTTCTACTGGGACCCCGCAGAGTGGCCAACAGAGTGGCGTACGGGGAAACCCGAGGAACCCCTCAATATTCCTGCCTGCGTACCTTTTAACCCCGCTTAAAATTTCATGCGTACAAAGGACTTGGGGAATATTCATAAGAGTTACGTCCAGCTGAACTCTCACGTCTTGCCGTTTTTAGAGTTGGTCAAGGACCACCATTGATACCGGGTGGACAATCCCGGGCTACTTCAAAATTACCACCCATAGGATATTCGCCTCCACGATATCATTTCACGGGTTGAAGTCACACTCGAGGTACTAACACTCAAATTGGCCCGGAGAAACGCGTTGCAGCGGGCCTGAGCTCCTAAAAAACATGTTTCCTTCAAATTGAGGAATGTACCGCGGTGGGAAGCCGAAGCGAAGGAAGAAGAGGAGGAACCAGTGGAAACAACTCCAACCTCGTTAAGTCTAATCCCGGTCGAAAATGTATCGGAACTGCTTCGACCAGAACCGGTAGCACTAGAGAGCGCCCCCAAGGAAGGAGACGAACACCTGAGGTGGGGAATCACTCGACGGAGGCTGGCAACCGACAACCATCGCACTAGTCTCCTGGAAAAGATATGTGAAGACTTACAAAGCTACATCGATGAACTGCGGGATAACCACCAACAACTTCTCCAGAGGTTTGATGCGCTCCATCAAGACTTCCACGATTACCGCAGCGAGAAAGATGAAATACTGCGACAAATACAATTTCCCTAAAGTACAACATTCAGCGGGACGCTGAATTCTTAGTAGGAGGCACTGTAACAGGGTTACAAAATGGGAGCAGAGTGGAGAAGCTTTTGTAGTTGCAATGTCAGAGCAGCGCAGCTGCGATGTCAAACTAGCAATGCATAGGAGCATTGCAACGCAACTTAGCAGCATAGCAACGTAGCAAAATTTAGAGTCTACTGTATAGTTCTAGAACCTAATGTGGATATTATGCAATTAATAACGTGTGTCCACGTGTACATAGTTGACCAACTATAGTATTGGAGTAACTGGCAAGTAGCTAGCTTAAATAGTGAGTAGATTTAGTGAAGAGTCACTCTTTCTGGAAGTAGACTTCTAATAGCGAGCAAGCAATCTTGTAATCTCTTCCTGAGTTATAAAACTCCAGCTTTTCCTTGTGTGCACTATGTAACGTTGCTGTTGCTACAAGTGAATCTTTGGGAATACTCCGTTGTGCATCTTGAACGTGGTGTCTAGGTTACTCATTTTACAAGAGGTATCGAAGGACACGCTTGGCGGCTTCGAGATGAGGTTGAGTGACATAATGCGAGAATTGAGACAAAAGACAAACAACGATACATATATCTGGCTGTGTACCAAGCATAGCATACATCAATTTTCCTACAATCGACCGATAGAAAGAGCTTATATCTCCTTGGGCATTCCCATCGGATGACACTTTTGTGAGGTGGTATTGGGATCAAGGGGAGTAGGCACCATTTGCAATCAGACATGTCAAAATGCTCAAGAAGATCAAGAATGTAGTGCTTTTGACTCATTTGTAAAATGCGTGCAAACCTCTGACGTAAAATAGTGATGCCTAAGCAATAGTCAAGATCGCCTAATTCAGTCATAGGCCAATAGGATGAGAGAATGCCTTTGACTTGATGAATAGAGGTTTTACTAGGACCTGCGAGAATTAAATCATCTACGTAAATAATAATGATGATTAACTGGTCACCTGTACCTCTAATATAAATCCCAAAATCTGCACTGATTTCTCAAAATCCTTCTTTAATTAATGTTGCGACAAGGGTTTGATTCCAAGCTCTAGGTGCTTGTTTTAGACCATAAATTGACTTACGTAAATGACAAACAAGAGTTTCGGTTCCAGGAACAACGTAACCAGGTGGTTATTCTATAAATATATCTTTTGCAAGTCTACCATGAAGAAAAGCAGTTTTGACATCGAGTTGCTGTAATTCCCAATTATGAAGAGCTGCAAGGTACAAAATAGTACGGATGGAGTCAAACTTTGCGAATCTCTATACCTAAAAAATACTTGAATTCCAACACTCCCATGGCGCAAAGCCGAACTAGCCGAAAGAAGATTTTTTTTGATGTCGGGTACGAAATAAACTTTGTCCAACATGATTAGACAAGAGGCGTGCGAACCGGAATTAATATACACCCGTCCAACGAGAGTGGAGGTTAGAATCATATTATTACCCAAATAAATGCGTAAAGGGATGGCAAAGGGGAACCATATTAATCATTATGTCACGTTGACAACCCATGTAATGAGAATCGCCTGAGTCAATTAGCCAATCAGAAGGATTACCTCATTGCGAAAAAGCGTACCCATAGTCCACGGAGGGAAGTGGAGGAGGTATATTTGGGATAGGTACAATTGCTGGTGACGCAGACACACTATTTTGGGTGGACGTGGGAAAAACATTAGGTGAAACTTGCTAACTTGGAGGAGGATAGTAAAAAGGAGGACTCCTATTCCACAGTGGTGGTGGGTCGTACGACAAATTGAAGTTGACTGCCGCGTGCGCCACATGACCAAGTGGCGGTGGGTAGGCGCGGTTAGACGACAAGGACCTCGGAATTCGATTTGGTTTAGAAAGTCCTCGTGGTCCCCTAGCCGTATGGTCCTTTTTACGTGTCCTAGCCAATGTAGGGCACGCGTCGATGACGTGGTCACGTTCTTTGCAATATTTGCAAAAAGGTTGAGATCCTGCAATCATTGGAGGTTTCTTGGGGGAAGAGACAATAAACGCCGAACCATCATTAGAAACGACAGGTTTGTTAAGATTTAAGCGCGTCTCTTCGTGTTATAAGCGATTAGTGAGATCTGACAAAGTGACAGTGGACGCATCAGTACTGACTGTACGTGAAAAAGAGTCAAACGAAAGAGGTAATCTACCCAAAATAATACTTATGTGATCTTCATGTGTGACAGTGTAATTAATGCATTTAAGTCGTCCAGCCAATGATTCAATTCGTTGAATAAAGACAAGCATGGACTCAGATTTATCTTTTTGAGTGTCGGTGAACTGTCGACGTAGCGCCAGACGAAGAGGCCAAGTGCCAGTTTCGTAGGCGCGACACAAAATCTGTCACGCCTTGAAATTCTATGGGCTCCATTGCCCACAGAATTGGCAGATCCAAAAGAAGCTAATCTAGATAGTGCTGACTCCAAGTTGATATAAACCCAAATGAATGATCCCTTGACAATCAGAACCCCAATACACCTTCACCCTAGTGAAGAGAAGACCTTCTGTGTGCTCAGTTCCACCACAGAATACAAAGCTTGAATATGTGTTTTGGACAATACTCCTAAATTTGACTTTCCCACTCAATAAGTGCCACCCTGGCACGGAAAGACTCCGACCGACTATACCCCTGTGTAGCATGGACTCCCCTGAGTTCGCAGCAAAAAGAATCGCTGAATTTGCTCACCCGAGCAATAAGTTATGGCTGGTCAAAGATGACATTTATAGTTACAAGCTCTCTTAAAGAGAGGTACCTAAATATCACTAAGTCTTGGTCTGCCTACTCATGACTAGCTACTACTAAACCCTAGTCTAATAAGAACACTATATAGTACAAGAAGGTACAATGGGAGATGTACTTATTGTACGACCATTGTACGACATGGTCTACAAGGTGACACCTGTCAAATCAGGAGCCATGGTTCCTCCTTCCATCTTCTCCGGTATCAAATAATGTGACGCCATGTGGCACCGCGTGATGCTATCTCCTAATGGCGCCAAAATCTCGCTTCGCGTGGTGGCTACAATGCCGGCCGTTTGATCAAAACATATTTTACACGGTTCAGATTCACCTAGATGCATGAATTGTTTCTCTTCGTTAGTCTGGTGTTAATTAGCTATCACGTTAATGTTTATTAATCTTTGAAACCCGTTATGTGTAAGTTCCGATAACTTTTAGTGGATAAGGCATATCACTACCAAAGATCTCCATAGACCTAGGTTCAAATTTGGTCTAGAGCAGCTTTTAGTTATTTGTCAGTCTGTATGGCAATTCTCTACCTGAACACCTTTAAATACCTATTGTACCTAACGTATCTCAACGTTGATTGGGTCCAATGGCTAAAGCTAACGACTACTAGGTTTTTCAACGGCTTGTAGGTATCAGTATCAAATCCTTGATCCGGCGGGCTCTTTTGGTACAAACTAAGTATTAGCCTATTCTCTGTCTTAACAAACAACCATGGCTCTCGCTCTCTCTCCGGTCTTCAGTGACTGCAACAAGTATGGGGACTGGAGAGTTTGAGCGAGAAGCAGGCTGCCTTTGCTAACTTACACTATTTATTTTTCCAATACACACCTAGAAAATACATCAATTTCAACACGCCTCATAAAAAGTTGTTGCTTCGCGAATCCGATTTGCAATCTGGCCATCGAAAAAAAGGACAAGACGAGACAACGCGACAGAATCTTTCTCTTTCCATGAAACGACAGCTGCGTGAACGGTAGCAAAAGTGGCGTGAGAGGCGTCAAGAAGGATAGGCAACGTGTGAAACTCTGAGACCTCCATTGGCCCTCAGAGTATGCAGATCCAAAAGAAGCTAATCTAGATAGTGCCGACTCCAAGTTGATATAAACCCAAATGACTGACCCCTTGACAGTCAGAACCCCAATAAGTATAAGATTGAAACGTAAGACACCACCTTGACTCGTGTAACTTTCACAATAAAGTGTCCCCACTTAGATATAACCCCAAGACTGACAGTTCCCCAGTCAGTAAACCCAAATATAGTTGAACCTCAGCCGTGATAGATCTAATCGAAGAAAACCTAGACGTATGAGACTCCCGGTTACCTCCAGAGTCTCAAAGTGTGCA
>JBBHKE010001359.1:0-47043 GCA_037447655.1 Zygnema cylindricum | reverse complement strand
ATTTAGCGTTAACAATGTAAAGAGTTTTTTACCACTATTGTTGTTAGCGAAAACTCAAACTTGAGTTACAAACATGGTTTTGAGTTTATTTTCCCTCTTTTTGAGGCAACGAACAATAAACGATGTTTATTACAAATATATTTGTTAGCACAAACTCAAATTTGTGTTAGAAACATGGTTTAGGATTTTTTTTAACTATTTTTGTGAGCGTTAACAATATAAAGAGTTTTTTACCACTATTGTTGTTAGCCCAAACACAAACTTGTGTTATAAACATGGTTCAAGGTTTATTTTACCCTTTTTTGTGACTGCGAACAATAAATGTTGTTTGTTACAAATATCTTTGTTAGCGCAAACTCAACCCCACAATTTTTTCTATTTGAGTACTTACTTCTTTTTAAAGTCAACGTTTATCTGAGGCCCTACAATGAGTTCAGGATTTTATCCTCTTTGGATCTTCTATTGCAACTATGGATTGTCGATGTGTCATAAAACTCCCTCCTCAAACTCCTCAAATATTCAAGGACTTATGATGTTGCTTTTCGTAGACTTTTAGTTGTGTAGGGGTTTTGTTGATAGTTGTTGGATCTTTCTTTTGATGTTTCATTTGTTGTTATTTTTTTTTTTGGGTGTTTTTTGTTAAGCTTATATGTTTTCGTATTTTCATTGCTTTTGCCTTGCTTATCCTTATTTGTTTTTTCCCTCCATTTGTAGTTTTTCAGTTTTTGCGCGTTACTTCCGTTTGTTTCTATGGGCTCAAATGGTTTACCATCGCGCTTATTAATAAAGTCAACCATTTTTTTTATTCTTACTATTTTAAAATAGTATTATTAAGTATATTTTAAGTTCAAGGTTCAAAATTTAGAGGCGAGAATATATTGTTATTGACATTATAAGCGGTTCACCATGTAGTAATTACACCAGCCCCAATCACACTAAACTTTCATGACAAAAAATATGTAAAATCATTAATTCTCTGTATCCAAAGCCCCTCGTCAATTTTCAATATCTTCCTAAATGGCAATATTTTTGACAATACATCCGCTCAATATGTCGATAAATTTATATCGTGATACATCGAATCGAGGTTGGATTTCAAAAAAATGTAAACCCCCCATCCCCCACACTTTTGGCGTGCCCTCAATTGTAAAAATGGGGGAGGGGGCGTGGTGGGGGCTAGTTCTTACGTAAAATTCAACATATTATATTTCCGCATGACACCAAACGCCCAGTAAATACATCGTGATAATTTTTGTGGGTCTCAGAGCGATTTATCCTGTTCTTGGACAGTTCGATATTCGATACAATGAATTTGTTTTTACTCGAGACAGAACACTGAATAGTTTATGATCCATACCATTCAATCATCAAATGAAAAAAAACTTGTTTGTAGTAGTTGGGATGATCTACTTTAGTCTCTCTTGGAGCGTAGAAGAGGATAATTTTTGTAGTTAGTTACTTGCATCAAAACGGTACCGCTGTAGTCCACCAGCAGAAGTGATGCTTGGAAGTTTGAGAGAAAAATGCGATAGTAAAATACGAGTTTGCGTTCGAGCGAATATTTAGTTCGCACCAAATGCATTATGTGCGTTTACTAGTGCAAATTTTGGTAAAAAAATTGTCATTGGTGTGTCATCAATCGAGTCTTCTCGACAATGCATATGAGGTGAACTAACCTTTTTTCAAAGTGAAAAAAAGGTTGCTACAAGGTAAAATGACAAAAGATACGTACTAAATCCTTTTAGGTAGTGTTGTTCAAACCGTGTGATTTTTTCAATTTTTGCGATTGAAATGCATAATTTGTGACTGTTGACATAATCGTAAAAAAACCAGTTATACTTTCTGTTTGGTAAATTGAACGCACAATTTACTAGAAAAAAACAATATTTTTCGTAAAATTTACTTTTTTTTTCAAAAATATACGGAATTCGAGAAAAAAATATGTTGCTGTTAGTATTACTTTCTCTCCAAGATTGACCAAAATTATGACGGAACCTATAAGTCATTTCAAATAAAACGTACGGACATTTTTGAAAAAAGACGTTGAAAGATCACAAAATTTCCGCGCTATGAGTTTGAAAAATGTACAAGCTTTTTCTTCATTTTTTTTTGAAAGAAGCCGCCATGGAATGTTGAAAACAAAACCGAAAGAAAACTGCCTCGCTATATCCTACCCTCCTTCCTCTTAATCTTTTTACTATCCTCTCTTCCAAACTTCGACGGAAGCAACCATGCTTAGAATTCGAGGAGAGGAGTGGGAGCACGTGAATGTTGCAGACGATGGGATTCTTCTGGCCAACCGATTATGCATTTGTATATTTTGCAACTTCAAATATAATGACCAATCGAGGAGGATCAAAAACTATCACCTTGGAAACGTCAATAGTGCAAGGATTAGAGTCTCCGATTAAAAACCATCGCCTTGGCAACGTCAATAGTGCAAGGATTAAACTCTCCACAATGTGTCGAGACGAGGTGAAGGACGAGTTAGGACGAGTTTAGTGCATCAGAAGGCCAAAAATCTGCAAATTCCTCTAAAAAATGTGTAATGTGCGACTTGGATGAACTCACCTGCAGTTTTCCACCGATCCGAATACCAAAGTAAAAGGTGTCAAGACAAGAATAACAAATGTATTTAATTGGCAAAATAAGGAGGAGGTAGATTTAGCTTGGGCCACAACTTTCTTTGCCAAAGGATTGCCGTTCAAACTATTAAAGGATCTATATTCCGAGGCAGCGCTGAAGAAGACAGTTGATATAGATGGATCTTACAAGTTACCAATCCGTAGTGCAATGAGAAGTCATCTCCTATTAGAGACCAAGGCGAAGGTGAAGAAAGATTTGGCAAGTTATGAAAAACTATTTATGTCACCGGTGCCAGGATCACCTCATACGGGTGGACAAGAACAGGCGATAAAGCTCTCCTAAATATTCTAGCAAGAGACGATAAAGCTCTCTTAAATATTCTAGCAGTAACCCTAAAAGGTAATATGTTTTTGACGGCAAAAAACACGAGTGGGCATATTAAGGACGCCGCCTATATATGTCACGTGTTAGAAAAAAGAGTACTTACGATAGGGGTGGAGAATGTGGTGCAAATTATTACCGATTTTGCCAAGTGAACAAGGCTGCAGCCTCATTGCTCGCGACAAAGCACCCTTCTATCACGTGGACGCCATGTGTTGCACACATTCTTGACTTGTTGTTGAAAGATTATAGTAAGTTGTCATTTATCTCCAAACATGTCCGGGAGGCAAAAGAAATTCTGAAATTCATCAGTAATCATAGCATGAGTGTAGCCATATGCAATAAAATTTATCAACTTCTGCTTCTGAAACCTGGAGAGACTAGGTTTGCCACAAATTTTAATATGCTCCAGAGGTTATTAGATGTGAAAGAGAGTTTGGAGCGTTGATGTTTGATGAAAAATTTAAGAAATGGGCGGGGAAGCTTATGTATAAGATAGAGGGGGCTAAAATTAGGTGCCACATTTCAAACACGGAGTTTTGTGTTACAGTGAGTGAGGTTGTGAAGTGATCGCGATAGTTGACCCGCGGCCGACGACGTCAAGGATGGTTTGGTGTGGACGGATTTTAGTCATCGGCGCTTAATCGTACGGCAACATGAATCACATCGCGACGTTTTTGTTGACGTAAGTTGACGTCAAGGGCGATTCATGTCCAAACAAAAAAAATGACAATTGTTTCCTCATCTCATTAATCATCCATTCCTAGTGTCAATGCAGCAATTATACATGGTAATGTATAAAAACGAAAGGCCGTTGGCAACCAAAGGGCGAAGCACCGGGTTGCCCGTGACTATTATTATTACTCGGAATATCGGTGTGTTTCTGTATTACACGCTGTGTACCAAAATTTTGAGAGAATATCGGTGTATTTTTTGTTCCTGAATCATATCGGTGTATTTTTTACCATTAGATATCAGTGTTTTATTATATTCCCGTGTAATATTGGTGTGTATCTTTATTTCGAGATAATATCGGTACATTTCGTCGTCCCTGAATAATATCGGTGTATTGCTTATTCCCATAAAAAACAGTGTATTCTTATATTCCAGGATAATATCGACATGTTTCTTTATAACTTTCGTTTTTTCGCTCGTTGTCTTTTATTTCTATTACTTGTTATCCAACACACTTTTGTCTTTTGTCCGCTGATTATTATTCAACATTATCCTATTTACTTATTACTGTTTTTTGCTTCCACTTTATCATTTTCTAAAACGAGGGTCTGTATGTTTTTTCGTCTTTATGTCATTGCGTTGTTCACACTCGGTAAAATGGGAAAACGGTGTCATAAATTTTGGGATCCGTACGCCAAATTTCATAAAATTACAAAAAACGCGGCGGTGACAGTTGGGACGGTAGGTTTCGACCGTTTGGGAGCGTAGCGTCGGACAAAAGATGCAGTTTTAAGCGTCAAAACTTTACAGCTGCGTATAGCAAACGACAACTGCCGTCCGCCATCGGACATCATTTTCGGAATGCACTTTTTCGTTTTTGAAGAATTACGAAACGAACTGCACGCACGTGAACCGTACAAGAAATCATTCCCTCGCAAACTTATGAACAAACTAAAAGGACCAATCAGAAAAGAGAACATTAAATGTCAAAAAAAAAAAAAAAAAAAAACACCTATGGAAAAAAAAGGGTCACCTTTTTCCCACTCCCTGCTGGTATTGCTCCTCTCCTCCTTTAAAATAAAAGCTAGCTCAGTGTAGGAGACTTTGATAAGTCATTACAGCTTGATTATTGTTAAGTGATTAAACATAATCGCTATGTGACTATGTTTATTTAGTGATTATGTTATCCATTTTATTTTGCCGTACGAACTTCAGGTATAACTTTTCTCCGCATATCCGCTAATTGGATAAATTCTCCATATGCATTTTTTCTGTACACTTCAAATGTTAAAGCAAGTCGACATCACAAACATGTTTTTTCTTTTTTTTGAGGGCAACGTGTTCATCTTCCCTGACCTGAATACAGGAAACAATACGTATAAAGCGGTCCAACAGGTAAGACAAGGTTTTTTGTGAAACGCTGATGAAAATCTATTACTGTAATAAATATCGAAGCGAAATGTTTGAAACTTTAACAGTGAACTGAGAATTTTGAAAAATTTAAGCTCAAACCAACTAGCAAATTGTAATTCGTCACAGTTTAATGTCACAAAAATCTGTATTCCCGATCTATTTTGCAACTTTGTGTTTGGGTATTTTATCTGGCCGTACTTGGCATGCTTTGACCGAGTGACATACTAAGAAAGGCAAAGAACTGTATATTAAATTATCATTTTTTTTTCTTGCAAGCTCATTTTAGAGAGTGACTAAAACTGAAAATTAATCACTTTGGGAAAACCCATAATCACTTTTGGGAAATTGATTAACTGGTACAATTTGAGTGTTGAAAATAATTGAGAAATGATCATTTTTGGGAAATTGATTGTTTAAGTGAAACAACTATAATCTGTTTTGGAACATAGACTGAGTAATTGATAATAAACTGAGAAATAATTATCTTTGGGAAATTGACCGAGTAACTGAGAAATAACTGGAAAAAAACTGCAAATCGGTTGAGACGAGTGGAATGTTTTCGGGTTTTGAAGGTGGGTAAAACAATAATAATCCATACAAAAAACAGTAATAATACTTATTATACAAACTAACTGTACCTATACTAATGTTACAGACTAACAACCGTACCAACAGTAATTTAATGCTAACTGAACTAACACTAATTATACAAACTAATAACTGTGTTAATACTAATTAAACAAACTAGTGAGTAAAACAATAATAATCCATACTAAAAACTGTAATAATACTTATTATACAAACTAACTGTACTTATACTAATGTTACAGACTAATAATCGTACCAACAGTAAATTAATGCTAATTGTACTGACACTAATTATACAAACTAATGATTGTGTTAATACTAATTAAACAAACTAGTAACTGTACTAAAACTGATTGTACAGACATACACACTACTAACTGCGGTAATATTAATTATACACTAAACCTAAATATACAGGCAACTCATGAATGTGCTAATATTAATTATACAAACAAAAAACTGATCTGATATTAATTGTAGAGAGTTATCAGTACTAGTACTAATAAGTGTGCTAGCTCTAATTAAACATACTAAAAACTATATTGATTTCCTTATTGTAAAGAGTTATCTGTACTAATAATTGTGCTACCACTAATAACACATACTACAAACTATAGTGATAGAACTATAGTGATACAAATTGTACAGACTAATAACTGTACTATTACTAGAATACAGACTAATAATTGTGTTATCACTAACTATACAAACATATAGATGTACTAATACTAATTATACATTATTCAAACTTGGTCTACTACTAATTATACATTACTAATAATTGTACTAATAGTAATTATTCAGTATTAGAAGTGTACTTATACCAACTATATAGACTAATAATTGTGTTCAGGCTAATTATACATACTAAAATTTGTTAAGACCGATTAGACAAACTAATAACTGTTCTAATACCAATTATACAAACACTAATTATATAGAGTAATAATTGTGTTAATACCAATTATACAGACTAATAACAATACTAATACTCATTATACATTACTAATAACTGTAGTAACTCAAATTATACAGACAAATTGTACTAATACCAATAACATAGACTAAAAGCTGTACCAATACTAATTATACACACTAAAAACTGTTCGAATACTTTTTACTAAAACTTTCTTAATACTTATTTTATACTAAAAACTGAACAAATGCTTGTTATACATTACTTATAATTGTCATAATACTTATTATACATTACTAATTACTTTACTTACATTAATTAAACTGACTAATATAGATGTACTAAAGGTGAATATACAGACTAATAACTGTAATAATGATAATTTTACATGTCAAAAACTGTACAAATACTAAACATACATACATACAAAAACTGTACTAATTCTAATTTTACAGAATAATAATTATACCAATACTAATTATGACAAAAACCTGTGCTAATACTCAACAAACATATTCATAACTATACTGATCATACAAATTATCTACATATTGATAACTGTACTAATATTAATTATACATCAAAATGTGACGACAAAAGCAGTGTCCCTCATCTTGTAGGGCTTCTTTCTCACGTCACTATTGTGACTATACTCTCCCTCTCCCTCTCTCCCCCTCTCCCTCTCTTCCTCTCTCACTGTGACGTTGTGATTGATGACGTGGAGTTAGGAGAGATGGAGGGACATAATATATTTTATCTTTTATTTTTGTTGGATATTATTGATATTAGAGTATTATTACAGAGATTTTAGCATGTACATTTTCGGCTGTGGGCGAGCAGTTATGTCACCGGGTACAAATAAGTACAACATAAGTACAACATGTACATGTACAAATAAGTACAACATTTGTGCAACTCCGAAGACTGTTAGACGCCATTTTGACGCCAATCCACATTAACTTGGGGCAATCGACATCCAACATCCAGCATCGAAGATCAAATATTTATATTTGCGTGTCAAATTTCCTACATTATAATCATAATCTCCTCATAATTTATGTTTATCATACAAAAACAATATGCATTTCCGAATGCGACATCTTCCAGATGTACATAAACTAAAAATATCAACAAAGGGAAACACAAATAAAAAAAGTGTCTTTTTGGAAAAAAAATTGTTGAGCTTTTATGGAAAAAATTTCACTATCAAAATGATAGTATGCTTTTTGAAATGAACTAAAATGTGATGCGGATTGTTCTGTCATTGCTCCCTTTTTTTTGACAATCCCACTTGAGGTTGATGCCTTGGGCCTGCTTGGATTGAAGTTGAATATTTCGGTAAAGTTTTAAAACGACAATCGAAGAAAAGCGAAAGTTTCGACCTCCAAAGTGGCCATTTTCTGTCTCTAAAAAGTGGTTTGCATCGCGATGATCATCCAGACTTATCAGTGCATATTTGTCTGTTTGGACTAAAAGTTTGATTTTAAAAGAGAAAATACCAACAGCAGGAATGGGTAATCACAGCGGGAAAAAACCAAATTTCTCCCACTTTTGGCTTTGAAGTTGGGAATTGGATAACTTGTCGGGAGAATGTCAATTATAGGGTGGACGATGGTCGGGTTTGGTACGTCGTAAGAATGGTCGCTCCAATTTTACCACCATTTATCTATTTTAATAAAAAAAAAATATTTGATTTTCTGAAAAATGCTAAGCTGTTAAATTACTTATGCAGAGGAATTTGCGCGCCTCTGAAAAAACGAGAGAATGTGATCCAATCGGAAAAAGCAAAAAAAAAAAAAAACTCATTTACATTCCAGTCTCTGCTCCCAAAACAGTTTTAGAATTTCCTATATTGGTTTTGGAATCTCTTATTTCAAATTAGTTCAATTATTCTACAGAATTTCTATCTTTTCGGTTCAACCTTTTCTAATTTTCGTAAGGATGTAATTTTGATGACTACGCAGAAATGATAACGGAGTAAAATAGTGTTTGTTTTGCGTGTCTTGAAATACTTTGCAGAAAACATGATCTAAAATTTAACGGACAAACTGAAAATTTGAGGTTACATGGCTGATGTTTGTACGGGCTACGAGTTTACTGCTAAAATGGGAGAAACTCCGGAGAAAAGTAAAGCTGAAGAATAGAAAAAGTCTAAAAAGAGAAAGAGTTGCTTCCTTTCAAAAATTGGAATAGTGTGCATTGTCATTCAATGTCAAAGTCAGGCCGTGCTGAACTACATCAAAGTATTCGATGAAAACCTTTCAGCTTCCGTACTTCGAATTTCCATTCTGATTCGAACCGTTAACTAGAGTGGTGAAAGTACACGTGACTGAGTGTCACGATATATGAACCTTTCATAGAGTATGACCATCGCAGTCCGTACACCCGACAGCCTGGAGGCATGGAAAACCGTCACTGTGACAAAACTACGTCATCCGACACTCGCAACCGTACAGTTATACAATACGCCGTACAGATGTACGGAGGAAAAACTCCCCCCAGGGCACCTTTCATTGTCCTCCAGAGAGCAGGTTCGCTTGGCGGAGAGCCCCTTCAGGAATCGATTCGATTTCGATTCACCAGGCAGGCGATTCTGTAGGAGATTAACAAACCCTAAACAAAAAAAGCGAAATTAAAAAAAAAATAGTCGGTCCTCTGTAAGCAGCTGTCGGGTATAAACGAAAATATAAATAAAAGAAATTGGCACACTAATTTTTTGGGACGCTGAAAGTGAAAGGAAACGATGATTCGTGTTAGGTGTCCGCTTGGTCCTTTGCTGTTTTTTTTTTTTTCGGGCGCCCGAGGGTTTTTTTTTTCGGCGTGTTCTAAGTTCCTCAGGAGTTATTTTAGGTCTGTACAAACGCTTGCGTGGCAGTACGGTTTGATTCGTAAGGCGTCGTACATATCATGTCCGCAAAGCGTTTACTTTTCGTACGGACAAGTGGCTCATATCACGACACGCTACACTGCGCATCGTTATTAGTGTCAATGACACTAATTTGGGTTCTTAAAATTTTGATTTTTTTTCCTCAAATAGGATACATGATTTTAATTTTTCCTTGACGTTAATTAAGGTACCGTACAAAATAGCGTAAAGGACGAATTACAATAATATCTAAATAGTGTGGTGTACGGTCGATGTCAGACCGTACATAAATGTACCTTTTCAATTGAAAATTTTACAAAAAATGAGTTAAATCAGACCGCGCACGCATAGGATCGTGCGCTAAAAAAACGGGATTGTTCTGACACGTAAATTAGTCTTACATGTACGGATATTTAAATTTCACGACGGCGTACGATTTTCAATATTTTGTACGGATAAATATATTAATGTATATAATCGTACAACGAATATTCCATTTTTGCTGTTCCCAAATTAAACGCCGAAATTAGAATACACCTTTTTTTAAAAGAAAAAAAAAATCTTAATTAGCGTCAATGACGGTATATTTACATCCACACTATTTAAACTTTGACACTAATAACGATGCGCGGTGTAGTTGACGTAGGCTATCGTCACGTGCCAGTTCACGGCGGACAAAAAAAAGTACCGTTTTCATACCATACCGTCTTCCCGGTATGACTGGAAAAGTGCACGATCCGCTATGACTGGACCATAACTGCCAGCTGGCGCATCCAAACGACGATCGACACGTGTCCTCGGAAAATAAATAATTAACGCGGCAAAAGGACCTTTGACGCGGAAAAGTAGACGGTGTACCTTTTTACGGTGTACTGTACTTTTGGTGTTTGTACGTCAAGTTGAATTTGTCCTCTACTGTAAGGAAATTTCGCCGGAAAGTCCTAAAACCCATTAGTTCGTATTTTTGAGCAGTGCATACTGTATTCTATTTTTCGAACGACAACGCACTTTTTTTTGTGTATTTAGCTTCAAAGAAACTGAAAAAGTAACCCTAGAAAAAACCTAAGCTTGAAAAACACTCCAAAAAAAGAAAGAAAAAAAAGTCCCTCGCAAAAAAAAAAAAAAACCCTAAAAAAAAGACTCGAAAACCCTAGAAATTAACCCTAATCATAAACTCCTCCCAAAAAAAAAAGAAAAAAAAAAAAAAAAACTACCAAGCCGCAGTAAACTTCCCCAAAAAAATTAGCAAAAAAAAAGAAAATCTTAGACTCATTACAGTGTTACTAAGACAAAATTTAGGTGTTTTTTAGGGTTTAAAAAAAAATAAAAAATCATAGACTCAATATAGTGTTCCTTAGACAAAATTCTGGTGTTTTTTAGGGTTTCTGGGGTTTTTCAGGGGATTTTTAGGGGTTTTCCAGGAATTTTGGGGGCTTTTTGGTGTTTTTAGGGTTTTTTTTGTGTTATTTAGGGTTTTTTGGTTTTTTTAGGGGTTTTTTTTTTGGTGTTTTTTAGGGTTTTTTCGGCGGTTTTTAGGGTTTTTGGTGTACGGAAATGGACGAAACCGGGCAGAAAATAAACCAAAATGTCGGTTTTTGGAGGCGACTTTCCCGCCAAAAAAATAGTCTCGGAAACGCCGCCATGGCTGCCGCCTGCTGTCTCCTCGCCTCAAGAATGGTTTCACAGGACAGGGAACTGAGGGAACTAAAAGAATCTCACGCATTACAACAGGGGGAGAGGGAGAGGGAGAGAGAGAGAGAGGAGGAGGAGGATCGGATAAGATTATTGCGAGAAGAGGTGAAAAAAGAGGTCAAAAAATGGGTGGACAACGAGGAGAAAATGGTGAAATTGGGGAAGAAGGGGAAGAATGAGAAGGAGAGGGAGAGGGAGAAGGAGGGAATTCTGCGAAGGATAGACGATATTTTTGAGGCTCTGATAGAAAAAGAGAGTCGAGAAATCGACAGAAGAGGAGACGATATTTTGAAAGGTACGATAACCTCGGAAAATTCTATTTTATTTTGCTTTGATTTTTTTTTAAACAGGAAATTTAGTGCGAACTGGTAGTCTCTCTCTCTCTCTCTCTCTCTCTCTCTCTCTCTCTCTCTCTCTCTCTCTCTCTCTCTCTCCCTCCCTCCCTCCCTCCCTCCCTCGGAAAATACTATCATTTTAAAATCTGTGAAATATTGCAGTTTATTTATTTTTTGAAATATTAGTTTTGTTATTTTTTTTTTTTTTTTATGAAAACAATATTATAATTATATGCTTCACAACTCTACATTTCCGAAAATACTATTCAAATATTTTTCTTTAATCTGACAACTTCAGAATAAATAGTTTATTGCAAAATATTTTTTTAATCCACACTATTTTTGTATTTCCCCTTGAAGGACATTCTTTCATCTGTAAACTGTGTTTTTTTAGTTTTCCTTTGTCTTTATATATATAACCCAAAAAAAGGTGAGGGGATTTTTTTCTATGTATATAAAACCCTAAAAAACCCTTATAAACCCTAATTATTATAATTTATTTTTTTCAAGATTTTAGCTTTTTTTTTGTTTTTTTTTGTTTTCTTAAATTTAACCTTTTTTTTTTCTTTTTTAAATATATATTAATTACAACTTGTTATAGAATTCCTTCTCGGATAGAAACCAGTGGACCGAAGGTTGATAAAAGCGTTTATTGCTTAAATCTTTTGGAATTAAAACGTAACTGTAACATTTATATTTACCGTTTCTGTTTAAATTTTATTAAATATAAGTAAATTTCCTTTTAGACTAGTGTAAAAATTAATTAAAATCGTTTAAACCGCTTGAATTTTTTTCAGATCGAGTCTAAAGCAAACATTGTGTTTAAAATTGTGTTCAAAATTTTGTTAAAAATAAAATAAATAATAAATAAAATAGTTCGATAATGATAATAATCTCATATATGTATATCTTTTTTCTAATTTTCCAGGGGAGTCAAAAACCATTGAGGAAAATGGAGCTTCCAGAAGTAGATTTCTGGTCTAGAAAGTGTTTTTTTTTTTTTTTTTTTTTTTCAGTTTTTTAATTTTTCTGTTTTGTGATTTTTTTTTGTCTTTTTTTTCTGTTTTTTTCTTTTACATTTGTTGTCCATTTCGGGTTTTCAGTTTTTGAATATTTTTGACTTTTTGAATTCACGGGAAGGTTGGGAATAAGGAAAAATATTACAAATGCAAAAAAAAAAAATTGAAGGAACCCAAAAAAAAAAAACCAGTTTTGGATTTTTCACTCCTGCATCTTTCATTAAAAAAAAAAAAAAAAAATGGTTTTAAAATGTTGCGTTGGGTATCTTGCAAATATCAATGTTTTTTTAAAGTTTGTTTTTTTTGTTTTTATATGCATTTCAAGATGTTTGTTGGCACAACTTTCTTGCTCTCCCTCCCCCTCTCCGCAGCCCCCCTCTTACCGAAAATCAGAGCAACGCTTGTTTTCAAAACAAAATATTGTTTTTTATAAGAGTTATGCCTTCTCCAGGAAAAAAAAATGGGATTTTTTTTTTTTCGAGAGAGAGAACAGGAAATAAATAAATTAAAAATGAAAAAACCATTTTTTTTGTTTTTATATGCGTTTCAAGATGTTTGTTGGCACAACTTTCTTGCTCTCCCTCTCCCTCTCCGCGGCCCCCCTCTTACCGAAAATCAGAGCAACACTTATTTTCAAAACAAAATATTGATTTTTATAAGAGTTATGCCTTCTCCAGGAAAAAAAAATGGGAAAAAAAATATTTTTTTCGGGAGAGAACAGGAAATAAATAAATAAAAAATGAAAAAACCATTTATAGACGTATTCCTATACAAAAAAAATGTATAAAATCGTGAGAAAAATATAATCATGATTACTATGAGATTGAATTCCATGAAAACATCGGTTTTTTTTATTTTCTTTTATAATTACTTCTTTTTTAATTCTTCTTGTTTTTCGTTAACCGCAGCTTTTTTTTTTCTTTACATTTTGACGATTAACAGAGATATAAAAAAGAGAGAATTTTTTTTTTGAAGGATCCCTCAATGGCTAATATTTTTCCCCATTCTTTTCGTTTGATTTTTTTTTTTTTTTAATTTACTTTTTTTCATTTTGGTGGTTAAAAGTTCGCGAATAAAACAACCCTCAAAATATCCTAAAGGGTGATTTTTTCCTCAAAGGATTGAAACAAAAGCCAAAACCGGTTGAAGAATAAAGAACCTGTGAAAAAAAAAAAAAAAAAAAAGAATGGGACAAGGGCAGAAAGTGGTTATTAATTTTAACGTTTTTATTTTTTTTGTTTTTTTATTTTTTGTTTTTCCCATAATATTTTTCATCATATTTTTCATTTTTCGGTCAGAATAAAATTGGGACAAAGAGTCTGAACCTTAAGTGAATAAAGTTCCACATTAAAAAATATATAATATAATAATAATAATAAAATAAATAATATATAATATATATATATATATATATATATATATATATATATATATATATATCTAATAAAAACAATAATAATAATAATAATAATAATAATAAATAACATAAAAAAAGGGGATGCAGAAAGAGTGAGACTATTTTTCGTTGTTGTTTGCTTTTTTTTTTTTTTTTCGTTTTTATTTTTGAGATATGAGAGTGCTTACCGAAGAGAAACTAGCAAAAAAATGAAAATGAAAATAAAAATAGAAGTAAAGAGAACCGAAAAGCAGAAACCAGAAACTGAAAACCTAAATTTCGATTAGTTAGTTTTTTTTTTTTTAATTTCTATTAGTTTAGTGTATTTTCTTTAAGTTTCTCCCAGTTTAGTTTTTTAAAAAATTCTATTAGTTTAGTTTTTTTGCTTTTTCCCGTTTTTTTTACATTTTTTTCACCGAGCTCTTGTTGGAGCCACCATACTTTTCTCAAAACTGAAAGAGAAACTAAACGGAAATGGAAACTGTAAGCGTAACCGAAACTAAAATCGGACCTTTTTTTCAAATTCAAATCGAAATTCAAATCGACATTAAAACCAAAATTGAAGAAGAAACTAATATTGAAACTATTGTTATCCAAATGGAAATCGAAATAAACTTCGAAATTGAAATTGACGAAAATCGAAAGCAAAAGGAAAACCGAAAATTGGAATTGAAATCAAAACCAAAACGGGAACCAAAATTGATATTGAAATTAAAACCAAATACGATATCGGCATAGCAAAAGAAAAAAAGGAGAAACCAAACCAGAAATACAGTAAATTAAAAAAAGCGCGGGAAAAAGGACTAAAATTTTGACTTTATCGGTTTTCAACAATTTCAAACATGTTCAATCTTTTCAAGAATCACCTTTTATTTTTTTTTAACATTATCTTTCAAATTTTCAGCAATGTCAAACAGTTTTGAACATTTCTACCATTTTTGATATTTCCAATCTTTCCAATATTTTCAAACATTTCAAATCATTTCAACATTTTCAAAATTTTTAAACTTATCCGACATTTTTAACATTTCCATTCTCTCCAAATATTTTCAATATTTTCCAACAATTCCAACATTATCTTCAATAGTGCTAAATGTTTTCTAATGTAATCATTCACATGTTCTTAACATTCTTCAATGTTGTTAACGTTTTGCAATGCTGTTAATGTCCTTTAATGTTGTTAGTTGTAAATGTCCTTTAATGTTGTTAGTTGTGAATGTCCTTTAATGTTGTTAGTTGTGAATGTCCTTTAATGTTGTTATTTGTGAATGTCCTTTAATGTTGTTAACGTTTTTTCAGTGTCATTCTCCACCTGAACTTCTGTTAGAGCTACAACTTTGATGTTTTCGATGTGGTGGACGACTTTTGAGCGTGGTTAACGTTTTTCAGTGGTTTTAACGTTTTTCAATGTTGTTAACGTTTTCGATGTTCTTAAGGTTTTCCACTGTTTTAACATTTTCCAGGGTTGTAAAAGTCGTTTAGTGTTGTTAACGTTTTTCAGTGCTGTTAAAAAATTTCAATGCTGAATGCTTTGAAGTGTTATTGACATTTTCTATGTTGATAACGTTCGTTAACGTTTTTTCTATGGTGTTAAATGTTTTCAGTGTTGTTAATATTCAATGTTTTCAAAATTGTTCATTTTCAATGTTGTTAACGTTTTTAAACATTTTTCAATGTTGTTAACTTTTTTCAATGTTTTTTACTTTCTTCAACATTGTTGACGTTTTTCAATATTGTTGATGTTTTTCAACATTTTTCAATGTTCTTTACGTTTTTAAACGTCATGTTTTACCTGAGCTTCCGGTGGAGCTACCACTTTTTGTCCTGTAGTTTGCATCAATGTCGCAACTCCTCCACAAATGAGTCCCGAAAACCCGACCGCAAAGACCACATTGCTCTCTCTCCAACTCTCCCAAACACTCTCCAAAACTCCTCCTGCAAACCACAAAAAAATGAGATAAATGAAAAATTGAAAAACGAAAAATTAAAAATTTAGAAATACGAAAGAATAAAAAAAAATGGGAAAAAAACAAGAAATGAAAATAACATTTAAAAGTTGACTCGCTACAAGAACGGCCGCCTATCTCTCCCACCAAGTTTCCCAAACACTCCAAAACTTTCTCCAACCCAAAAAAAAAAAAAAAACCTGAAAAAAAGACAAAAAATAAGAAAACTATAATCATTTAAAAGTTAAAAACTTTAAGCTCCCTCTCCAACTTTCCCAAACACTTTCACGATACAGGGTGTAAGCTGCACTAAAAACAAAAGTGGCGGAATTACAGTAAGCAGGACAAAAAAGTACAGTCAACAAAAAAAGTAATAAAAAGAAGCACAAAGTGACAAAAGGTAAGTAAATACAAACTAAAACACTGTACCTTCTAACTAATATAAAAACAGAGGTGACATGACAGCTACAAAAGAAAGATCCGATATTTTCACAGCTAGAAATGTACTTTAACAAAATCAACCGCCATAAAAGAAAAAAAAAATTACATGCACACGTACAAAAAAAAACACAGCGAAAAAATCCAAAACAAATAACAGACCAAAAACCAAAACACAAAAGAGGCCAAAAAAGAACCAAATCCTCCTCCGGTTTAACAGACCGTTTAAACCTCACCGTTCGACATAATAAGTTGCGAATCGACCGCCATAAAAACAGTCGATAAAATTAAAGCGACTGTCATATTTGTCGTCGCTAACTGAACTACGGGAAATTTTTTCGCATGTGTCCCCAACCGAAAGGTTGTCAGAGCGTAAAAAAACGCAGCAGAAAGAACTCCAATATCGCCTAAGAAACCGAACGAAGGTTCAGAAGGGCAAATTTTCTCCCTGTTTTCCAAAAAAAAACACCCAAATTTCAGTGATGTTCCGTTTATTAATAGCTTCGGTTTCAGTTTCGGTTTCGGTTTGAGTTTCATCAGTTTTAAATTTAGTTTTAGTTTCAGTTTTAGTAACCATAGAAAAAAATCCAGAGGGAGCCAGAGAGAAAGCAAGAGAGAGAAAGAGAGAGAGAGAGAAAGAGAAAGAGCAAGGAGACCAGACACCACCCATATAAATATTCTAACACAATTTCACAATTTCTCTTCAACCTCCGACAATCAAAAAGCACTCAGGAAAATTCCATAAAAAGGCATTTGTTTCTCTTTCTTTGCATAATCAAAACCGAAAAAAAAAAACTTGTACAAAATCTTTCCATAGACAAAAGGAAACAAACACCCTCCTCCCCAAAAAAACAAGCAATTGGGAATATTAATGGGGAGTTACTTTATCGTACCACAATAAGGTACAAATACAAGTTTCTCGCCGGGTTCAGCTCAATACCAAACAATTCAGTGCGACAAAACCTACCTTTTTACATGAGACCTATAAAATTATAACTCGATATAGTTATAATTTAATATATGATAATATTAGTTTGGTGATGGAATTCATATCGTACAGTAACAACCCATCACAAGGAGATGAAGTTGTGGCATTTGTCGAAGCTTTAAAATCCATACTATCCGTACTATCTGTACTTTAAACTCCCATCATATAGAGCCTCGCCGTACCTACAAAAAGGCAATATAGGTAGGAATAGTACCAATTCTAATAATATGGTAATATGGGGACGGAAGAAGGGTTGGGGAGTGGAGGGTAGTAGTTGAATAGTACCCAATATGGTCCAATTAGATTCATCTAGACACTTGATAATTTAGTTAGAACAAACCACTTTTAGTGCGACTTTTACATTCAAATTCGGTACTACACCGCGAATCGTAATTAGAGTAATGAAAAAAATAGAGTACAAAAACTAAAAAAAAAAAATAGAGTAATGAACGCTAATTTATGTGATAGAGCTGTTTCAACTATGAAGTTTACTCTAATTTATTTAAGTACTCTAATTTGGCACGCTAATATCCTCTACTGTAAATAAGGTATTCGTACAGAATTTGGCAAAACGTACAGTTTATCGTCACTATGACGTTTGCACTACGCGGTTTGTTAAAACGCAGTTACATGATAACGGCCTGTTTAAATCATTATTTGTACTTTTTTACTTAATAAAGTACAATTTTGCACGGTATGAGGTCGTCCGTACTCCACACTATTTAAAACGAACCTATATTAGAATTAAAAACGCTAATTAAACTTTACCTTAAATAGAATAATGAAAAAATTAGAATCATTTACTCTATTTCATGTGATAGAGTCGAAATTTCGAGCTACCGAATTAGAGTAATTTACTCTAATTACGATTCGCGGTGTAGTTGACGCAAATTTAGGGACTTATCCATGCACGGAACACATATCTTATTTACGGGATTTTTTTGGATTGGAACATTGTTTAGAACGTAATCGGAGGGAAACAATTTTCTTGGTCGACAACAAATAATTAAAAGTAATAAATCAAAATATAAACAATAACAATAATAATAATGATAACAAAAGTAAATTCGTTTTTTGTCTCCAAGCACCATGACATTAACCATGATATGGGCGTGACGTGGTGTCACACATGAAATAAGGTAAGATTTGACGGGACAGATGATAGGGAAGATATTTTGTTAAGAATCTATTGCACTAAAATACAGTAATGGTACAATTTTGTCTTAGCGACCGCAATGACACATTACATTTTTCCGCTGTATGGTACTACGATATTGCCGTACTACAAAAAAAAAAAAAAACAAATTTTCTATCTTGTAAAGATGTGGTAAATGGAAGTGACTCGGTTATGCGGGTTGGTTAGTCGTGAGTCACTTTGTCGTACTTATTGTGCATAATTTTCAATAGTTCATATTTAGTGTGTATTATACGATAGTTTTTTCGTTCTATGCGATGTTGTACTTGTGATGACATTTTTTGTATGACACGATCGTGACACGATTTTCTGCATTTTTCAGATTGTTTGGTTAAAAATGACTGTATACGATATACGCTTTTGACCATGTATCATCCACATGGACGAATCAAAACGTGGTATTTTTTTATTCTTTTCTTTTTTGCTTATTTTTCCACACATACTAAATTGTGTACTGACGTTTTTTTGGGAAATTTGAGTGTGGAGTTGTACCACTAACTTCTACGCTAGTTTAAGTGACTAAAAACTCATTAGTTACCGGGTTTTTTGAACTATTGTCGTTTCTTACCATCATGATTATCATTAAATCCTTCAATTACAGAAATCCATGATTCAAGATACACTACGTGAAAATGCTTTTAATTTACCAGTTTCTTTCTTCTTACTCTTTTTTTTTGTTTTTATCTTTCTTATATAATAATGTAAAAATACATTGGATCATGTGCTTAACTACCCTTTTTCCTCCTGGCAGAGACTGGGTAAACCGAGAGTGTGGCTCAAAGAAGGGTGTCTATACCACTTATAAAGTGGAAAACTTAAGACTGTGGAAGTGGAAGAACCCTATAGGACGGCCATAGAGGCGAGGATAATAACTGATTGCCTCCATAGCAACGTCACGAGCAACTAGTTTTTGGTACCTTGTACTCTTTTTGTACTCCTTGTTATTTTGTACTTTCACTGTACTTTTAGTGTTGCTGTACTTTTGTACAACAATATTTCCGAGCAATTTGGAATTAGCCGGTAAGCAACTTTGCGACCAGTAAGACTAGAAATTAACGTTTTAATGCAGAATATGCCAACAACTTGTTAAATAAGCAATAAGCAATAAAGACTTAGGTTTAAAATGTTTTACATTAATATCGCGACTCTAGTGTTCAGACTCCCGCAAAACATAACATAGCAAACTAATTGAGCAACGTATGACTTGGTTTTCAATACCGGGCCACATGAAGCCAAACTATACCACACGACTCACGATTACAAATTACAATTCCGTACCCATATACATTGTTTTTTCCAACAATTACGAGCCCATACCGCAATACTTAAACTAAAATATTGTACAAATGCAATTGTATACCCAAACATTTAGCACTAAAACTTGTGGGTAATATGTAACCCAAAGAACCACGTACGGTGCAAAAGTACGGCAGTAAACACACGTCGTACATAATACAACAAGCCGCGTACTAGAAATACTAGTACAATTACAGCGCAAAAGTACAAAGTAGACTGTGTGTGGTAGGTACCGCGAAAGTACCACGTACCGTGTAGAAGTAACCACGTGTGGTGCAAAAGGAGAGGACTAAAACTTATGTGTGGTACATAACACAACGAACCATGTACCAAAAGGACAAGTAGTACAATTACGGCGAAAAAGTAGAGTACACCGTGTATCGCTATTAGAATTCAAGTTTTTTTCGTCACTTAAACATCTTTCCTCCGTGCACACTTGTCGGATTGTAAATTCGACGGTCGCAATTAAAAGGCAAATGACAAGGCAAGATTCGCACCTCTCGATCGGCCGTCTCCAATCAAAAAATGTACCAGTGTGCAAGGTGAAAAGACGTTTTCAGTCACGAAAAACACATTATCGCTAATAGCGATACATGGTGTAATTGTCATTGTACTTTTAAAAGTAAAGGCAACAAGTATATGTTCGAGATACGTGGACCATTTCTAGGAACGTAGGACAAAATGTAACCCTAAATAATCCCCGGAAAAAAAATGAAAAAAATGAAAAAACGCACAAATATAGCAAAAACGTAGAAATATACAAGAAACCGTAGAAACAAAGAAAAATTAGATATGGGTTGGTGATCTGAATAATAAATCACGGTAGAAGTTGAACGACTCACGTACAAATAGCGGAAACGTTCGCCACATCAGACGAAAAACTTGCCACGTCAGGCGGAAAATTCGCCACATCAATATCTAAGTTTGCCACATCAGCCGGAGTTGTCACGTCACAAAAATCAACCGCGTCATTGAGTGTCTTAGAAGTTTCCGGAAGAGTGGATATTCCGAGAATGATTATTCCACAAAGTGCCAAAATAGCGGCTGTCCAAGTGGTACCGGAGATTTCGTCTCCCGAAAAAGAGGCCATAAGAGGAACGAGAATACTTTTTACTTGCAATTCGAAGCCCCCTCGAGTGGCACTTGTGTATTCTAAACCCAAAGTCTGTCCCAAAAACCCCATTTAATGAAAAAGTCCTTTTGATAATCAGTGATCAATAAATGATCAAATCACCCCTAACTCGCAATAAATCCATAGTTATCTTACAAACAACTCACGATTAACTCACAATCAAGTCACGAATAACTCACGATTAACCGAGAAAGTAATCCAAATATAGCAAAGATTTAATTGAATTAATCAACGAATAATCCAAGTTTAACCCCTGGTAACGAGCAATAAACAGGCTCATCCACAATTAGCTCATGATTAGGTCAAATTTAGTCCACAATTAATAGAGTTTTAATTCTCAGTTAATTTAAAATTTAACGTTAAAAAAAATAAAAATCAACCAACTATTGATCCAGC
Source organism: Zygnema cylindricum (assembly GCA_037447655.1). Classification (NCBI taxonomy): domain Eukaryota; kingdom Viridiplantae; phylum Streptophyta; class Zygnematophyceae; order Zygnematales; family Zygnemataceae; genus Zygnema; species Zygnema cylindricum. The sequence continues at coordinate 25,785 of JBBHKE010001359.1, read as the reverse complement.
TTTAACCCACATTCAAACCGAAATACTCACAATAGCCCACAATTAGCCTCGACTAGAATTAGAAAAACCATAAAAAAAAATCAATGACAAATCGAAGTACATTACAAAAATGAAAAAGGAAACCTTACTATCCAAAATCTTGAAATGGTGGATGAAAAATTAATGCGGACATGGTGAAAAAATTAAAAGCCAAACACCATTTTTGACTAAACCACGAGACCTAGAAATGATTGCATTTTATACATTTATTTTCAGAAACCTTGGACATATTTTAGTAAAAATATTTATTCTCCACTTTCTATCCATTAGAACATGAAGAGAATGGTCATTTAAGGGTTCAGCCTAAACTTTTTAAACAACATCGATCAAAATAGTGTTTCAATGAAACATGTAATGATTTTTGTGACAATTTTACTTCAAAATAAAGATTTCCATTTGGGTCCATGAAAACAAAAACATGCAACCTTTCATTTTTTTAGGTCTATATCCATAAGTATGGAAAAATAGGGATTGCACGTATACAAATTGACGTCGTTAGTACAAATTAGACATGTAATAATAGAAATTGGCGTTGAAAACAAAAAAATTGACGTTGTACGTAAAAAAATTGACAGTGTAAGTGATATTGTAACTATACGAATTAACATTGTAAAGTATGAAAATTGACGGTGTACGTATAGAAATTGACTTTGCAAGTACAAAAATTGACATTGTTAGTATAAATCATACCTTGCAAGTATGAAAATTGACAAAACATGAAGCCATAACTTCCCATTTTCTAAAAACCTTCGAAAGCAAAACAAAAAACAAAAATACCAAACTGAACAAAACGCCTCCAGCTTATATACAAATATATATAATAAGTATCCCATCCCCCTTTCATACTTCTCCCTCACCTGACAAATTGCCCCCGAAAATGTCCACAAGCCAATCTCTCCTCCTGCCAGCCATACTGCTCGGTTTGTATACCATTTTTCTCTCTCTCCCTCCCACTTCCCACCGCCCTCCCCTTGTCCCTCTCCCTCTCTTTCTCCCTCTACTTTTGGCACACTTTTGTCAGTTTCTGCTTCCGACGGCCGTTGCCAGATCAACAAAGACAAGAAGAAAGCAACGGAAAGAACTGCAAAAAAAAAGAGGTTTTAATTTTTTTTAGGGCTAACAAAAAAGAGTCTTGGAGCTAAAAATTCTACACCTTTCTGTTACGACTATGCTACATTGAGGAAGCGGGAGAGGGAGAGGAATAGGGAGAGAGAGGGGGAGAAGGAGAGGGAGAGGGCGAGGGAGAGGGAGAGGGACAGAGAAGAAAAATATTTAGGGTTGGAAAGTCACATTTTCGAAGAAACACAATTATAATCGGTCGTGGCGGTCCCGGTTGAGAATAAATATATTTTACAATTACCCCATTTAAACCCCAAAGTATGGCCACTCCAAGGAGCAATATCCGTCCTAAATTTAAATTAACTACAGGTTTGTCTTTCACTTCCTCCTCCTTTTTTTCCAAAAACCCTAAATTCAAAAACCCTAAAATTTCAGGAACCTTGAAAAAATTAAACTCGTCAGAGTCCTTTGCCTTTTCTTCATGGAAGCAGCTGAGCTCAGTTCCGTTTCCGTAATCCGAATTATTTCCGATTTTTTTCGTTTTTTCCTCCTCTCGACAATCTTCGTGCTTTTGCTTTTCCTTTTCCTTGTCTTGCTTTTCAGTCTCTTCTTCTGCTTTTTTTTCTCCATCTATAGTTTTTCCAATGATTAAAAAGTCTCTGCGTTTCATTAATGACCCTCTTCTTTTGACATAGTTGTCAACGAAACGATAAAACCTAAAAAATCGACCACTGTTAGAACAAAAACGAGCGAATTTGGTCGTTTTCGGATAAAATAAAGATTTTTCAGAGAAAGTACAGAGAGGATAAACAAGGATGGGTCCAAAAGTGACATTATTTACTGCGGCCATCCTGAAAATCTGCTTATTCGATGCCTTTATTGAGTTATTTGCTAATGAAAATTGTAAATTAGGGTTTCTATTTCATGACTACAAAATTTCAGTACTTCCTGTGATACGGTGGAGAGGCTTTTTAGCTTCGTTTCGAATTTTAAATGAAACACGGCTTCGTCGGTATCATTGAAACTTTCACGCTTCCATGTGCGCAGTTCGGCAGTTCGTGTTTTGGAAGCATTCTACGGGGAATGAAAAACAGGAAATTGTGAATTAGGGTTTCTACTTCATACCTACAAAAATGCAGTACAGTACAGTACAGTACTGTACTTCTTGTGATACGGTGGACACTGGACAGGCTTTTTGGCTTCGTTTCAATTTTCAAATTGAGGTACGGCTTCGTCGGTATCATTGAAAATTTCACGCTTCCATGTGCGCAGTTCGACAGTTCGTGTTTTGGAAGCATTCTACGGGGAATGAAAAACAGAAAATTGTGAATTAGGGTTTCTACTTCATACCTACAAAAAGGCAGTACAGTACAATACAGTACAGTACTGTACTTCTTGTGATACGGTGGACACTGGACAGGCTTTTTGGCTTCGTTTCAATTTTCAAATTGAGGTACGGCTTCGTCGGTATCATTGAAAATTTCACGCTTCCATGTGCGCAGTTCGACAGTTCGTGTTTTGGAAGCATTCTACGGGGAATGAAAAACAGAAAATTGTGAATTAGGGTTTCTACTTCATACCTACAAAAATGCAGTACAATACAGTACAGTACTGTACTTCTTGTGATACGGTGGACACTGGACAGGCTTTTTGGCTTCGTTTCAATTTTCAAATTGAGGCACGGCTTCGTCGGTATCATTGAAACTTTCACGCTTCCATGTGCGCAGTTCGGCAGTTCATGTTTTGGAAGCATGCTTCAGGAAACGGTGACGTGGCGACATAAAGGACAGTCGATTGGAAGGGACAGGATTTAGTGCGCATCGGCGACGCACTTTTCCCAGTTTTTATTGCATCTGCTTAGGGCGGACCCACACGCTGATGAAAAATAAGTACATTTTTGTTCTGAAAGGTGCATTTATCCCAGCGGCAGACGTACAGTCCTGTAGTTCATCATTAGCGAATCAGTTAATGCCACGTAAATTTACTACGGGTTATAACCAATACGTCCACGTCAAAACAACGCATGCTTCTAAAGCTTGGTGACGTGGACGCCAGAGTGGATCAAACCAATCGCCTTCTCCTCCATAATTCCTGGAATAGTGGAAAATAACGCCGTGGATCGTCAGAATCGGCCTGAAAAAACTAATTTCCGTAGCGAGGTGTCTGACGGAAGAAAAAATTTGGCCGGATAGTACGGACGCTTAGGGCTTCTTTCCATGCCTTTTTTCATTTATATCCTAAATTATTAGCTCTTCTAACGATAATTTTGTCGCGACTTGGCTCCCCGAACTCCATTGTCGTTCTCGGATCTTGCTGGAGAAATTGAGAAATGGACGCGGGATGTCTCCATCGGGACATAGGGTGCTGACACGTGTCCTGACTCACAAACCGTCATTGAAAACGCATCCTTATCTCCAAAAGGCGGCGCAAACGAACAAAAGTCGAGCCCCCAAAAGATTCGCCCCCATCCATTATGTCACGCTGGCACCGTACGATATATTTTGGATCCAAGTAACATGGTCTGATATTCGGACCCGAAAACAGAAATTCCGAAACCTATATTGGATTAAAGAAAACTGAAAGCGTCACAACCATGGACATGCCCCTGCATTAACTGGTATCTAAGGGTACGTCCCCATGTGTTAAAGTATCTACTTTTCTCTGTCTTTTTGCCCTAAAATTCAGGGAACTTTGACAAAAACTTTAGCCGTACGATAACATCATGTTTACCAAAGTACAGTGAACGTCAATTCATACTTTGGATGTACAGCGTGTTTGTCGTCATGTGAACGCATTTTGGCGTTTTCCCCTTTTCGACTCCCGGGCAAGAGAATCCAGCCCAGAAAAAAACTTCATCCAAAATCACCTCGAGGGGGTGATTTTAGTTAATGTACCGCCCAAACAGCGAATGAAAAACGACCGACGCACGCGCCTTAATAATCACACGTTAATAAGTCGCGATTATATGATGATATGCCAAAATGAGCGACAGGAGCCTTTAAATACTAAAAAATCCTTAAAGGGCCTAAAAACGGTAAAATTACTTAAAGAAGTCTCAAATTGATATGTTATCCAATTTGAAGTACCGAGTTTAGTAATGTCGCACACCATTTGGTTGTCATTTATATGGTTGTTTTCTTTTTTTATATGAATTTGCATTTTCAATACACGTTATTGGTTGACATAATACAGGGCTCCAATCGGGAACTTAAGGCTTTAATGCCCTCTTGAGGAGCACAAATATCGAATATCGACTTAGGGTGACATTCCATCAGAAGTTTCTGTAATCGTACGGCTAACTCTACAGACCGGGTTGATAAAATCGAAGTTCCATCACGAAGAGTCTGTAAACCACGAGTTCTTAATTTACTAGCACCACTTAGCTACAACCCGATATTAAATATCTTTAAGATTTTTAGCACCGACAAAGTTTACATCAAATCTTCACTTGTGTACCTTGTACCTTCGTACGAAATCATCATACGATAAAAGGTTGTTATACTTTTTGCAGACGCCATGCTTCTACGCCAACGCATTTTTTAGGGTTCCTGTTTTTTAACATAATGAAAGTCTTTTGATAAAAATAGTGTGACAAACAAAAGGTTCTGAAAATAGAGTGACGAGGGAGAGTTACGAAATTACATTTTTATTTTCGGTTGTATTTTTAAAAGCGCGTGTCATGTGCAAATTTTGTCAATTTTCTTTGGTTTTCCATCATGACACGTAGCTTAATTGTCCAGCGTGTCATGATTTTTTTTTTTTGTATCTGCCAACCCACCTCTTTGAGGTACGTTGACAGTTATAGAGAAAAATGAAGCGAGCGCCTCTTGGATGAACATCCAGCGGTCAGTATTGCCTTCTAGACCTTCGGAAAATATTGGCAAGATTTTTTGTAATGTTGTTTTTCATATAAAAACAAAATAAGCGGTACGGTTTGGTACGGATAGTCGTGGATTTCTGTTAACTACCCCATTTTTTGTCTGATGGAACGTCACCCTTAAAATCACCATTTGACACTGGAGACGTGACATGTTGTAGTTCAATGGGCCGAAAATGATTTACTATTTTTTTGTTTGGAAGGGGGAACATACTAGCTCGTTGTTTTGGTATTGTTGGTCCCTCGACATTTTTTTCATTTGAGAATTCCGAACTATTGTTGACGCGAGTTATCGAATTAAATATGGAATGGAAAGAACTATGAATCTGAAGGTGGATCTTTTGTATTAAGGTGTGAACAAGTTCGACGCTGAGTTTGGTTGTACAGTATCGAGATCAAATCCTTAAGAAAAATAATATAAAAAGTTTCAACCTTGGTCCTCCAAGTTTATAATCTGACGGTGCGCCGTGATAATAATTATAAAAATCATCCATGGTTTGAAATGCTTAAAAAACAACAAAATATGTCCAATACCGAACCAATAAGGATTGATTACTGCACCGTTTTTGGATTTGACACTGTGAACACTACGGGCTTATCATTTGGCTGGCGGCCTTATGCCACGTCGAAAAGCTCATACCGTTTCCGTACGGTATTCTTAAAGACCCCTCTTCTTCTAGGGTTTGACTCATAGTTCAAATGTAGGTGAAAGTAGGCCTATACAATATTCCTATTGTGCGCAAAACATACAATATGGCCTTAAGACCCATATTGTATTGGTCGCAAAATGAAAATGAATAGTAACATGGTTGAGTTGCACATCGATCGATAGAAAATTATACGTCATGTCTAAATTTTGAAAAACATTCGGACAATTTTTTTTTTCAGTGAGTTTTGTAGTATTTTTTATTTAAACCGTCAGCAGTGAGATTCCGCATTTGTACGATGTCGCCACGTGTCATCTGGAGCGGTGAAGTCCGCAAATCGCCAAATTATCCTTGCGTGTAGCTGGCGCTAATCATGGCCGTCCGATTTATTTCGGCATTTCATACGGACCGTCGAAACAAATGTCCGTACTATTTGTTTCGTTCGGTACTTAAGTATAATTGTTTCTATGCCATATAAACCGTAATCCAATTAAATGGAAAACCCTACTTAATAATATTTTAATATCTACCAAACCTATAAGGTCCTAGCACTAGTCCTAAACTAAACGGATAAGACTACCGGCTACTGGTTAGTTGACGGACGGTAGGTACTACGATCAATTCCTGGGTCCGTCAAATACGTTTTTGGTAAATCTACCAAATCTACACCCTTTCTCTATAGAGAGCCTAGGCAGCCATGTCTCTAGCTCCTTGTCGAGCGTTCAGTGACTACAACAAGTGTGGGGGTTTGGAGAAGGGAGTTAGAGGCAGACTGTCTCTGCTCTTTTTCCTATACTAAAACAGACCTAGAAAATACTCAAATATCAACACTCCCTTTATTTTCTAGTCTATTTTCCTTTCAACTCCCACAAACAAATAAGCAAACATCCCCTCTTTTTTTTCTTTTTCTTTTTCTTTCTTCCTTTTCCTTTCATAAAACTTAAGAAAATACTCTCGTATTTAACACAATCCATTAGATGAATCGAAATAATAATTACATCACACATTTTATTTAACATCCCACTTTTCATAAATCGGAGCAAAGATTTTATCCACCTCATCACTTTTCCATCCATACACAAACCGATTTCACTCTTGCGATCAAAACAGCCAGCCCCATCTCCAATCTGCTACAAACATCCAGATGCTAACCCTTTTACAAGCACACTTTTATAAATGCCATCACTCCCTTTAGTGATATCAAACCCTTTCCCCCCAAAAATTGAACTTTCCTCACCCTCACTTTCTAAATTTATTCCCAATAAATATTTCTCCTCCCCTAAACCTTTCATTATATATTCTTTTTCTCCCTTATCCTTTAAAACCCTTTCTTGTTTCACTTCTCCCTTTTCCTCGGAGTCCGTTGAAGTCTCCATTTCCGACCAGTTTTCAGTTTCCAAAATATGTATGAAATTGTCCTCATTAATTTTATCTTTCCCGTTTTCACTTATGGATCCTAGATCTGACTTTCTCATTTCTAAGTCATACACTCTACACTCCTCGACATCCGCAAGTACATCTTCTCTCTTTACTTCCCTTATACCTCCAAAAGCACATTGTTGCCTTGGTGGAATTTATATGTACTTTTCTCTCTTCTCCATTCTACCGATGTGAAGAAGCTCCAAGATATCTTCATCCTCTTTCTCCTCTTCCCTTTCTTCCTCCTCATTCACACTCCAACTTCTAAGTTCTTCCAAACGAGGACACTCCTCTATATAGTGACCCGGTTCTCTACAAAAGAAGCAAACCCTTTTTTTCAAAGCTCCCCTTTCTTTTCCTCTCCCTCTCTTTCCACCAAAGTTTCGATAAGGTTTACGTTTGTCTTTCTTACTCTCATCATGCTTCCGCTCGTCACCGCCGTTTTTCTCATCACGCTTCCGCCAGTCACTACTAGCTGTAAATGCATTCACCCTGTCACTTCCCCTACAAGCTCCAAACTGCTTTCCCTCACAAGAATTATCCCCATGGTAATGCTCCAAGTCCATGAGGAGACATCCATTCTCTATATACGGTAAATGATGTCTTCGTACTCATCTGGGAGCTTCATCATTAGTGTATTAATCCTCCTCTCCTCAGATTCTACATATCCCGCACTAGCTAGCTCAACATATAACGCAACAATATCATTGCAAAACTCTATCATGCTACCGCCTTTATCAACATAGGCCTCTATTTCCTGTTTTACTAACCTGTGCCTCTGTATAGTCTCACTCTTATAAATCTGAATATCTGTTTCTCAGATTTGCAAACACTTGGTTAGATTTAAAAGAGTGATAGCTTTGGACTTAAACACATTTCTAAGTATGAGATGTTTTGCTATAGTGTTTTTATATTCCCAAATTTTTCTGTCATTTTCTTCAGTTTTTGGTTTTGTTATAATCCCCACAAGTGGAACTGTAGCCGAGAGCTTAGCTCCCCTCACCATCGGTGTCCCTTTATCCATCTCCCCTTTTTTCCCTTCTATGGTAATGATTTTTCCTTCACCTTCCGTTGCATCGTTACTGCGGTTAGTTCTCTCGAAAGCCCCAAATGATTCTCGATAGTGAGTTCCTCCAAAGCCCGGTGGCGGACACCTCCCTTGTCCCAAAACAATTCCCCACAAGTGCTTTTCGAAAAGCAATCCCTCCATCGTAAACTCCCAATAAGTGAAGTCTATTCCATCGAACATAGGCACCCTAGATGGTGGGCCCATAACCTGAAATCTATGGGCTCCTTTGCCACACAAAATTTGCATGTCCAAAGGAAGCTAATCTAGATAGTGCCGACTCCAAGTTTATATAAACCCAAATGACTGACCCCTTGACAGTCAGAACCCCAATATAGCTTTTCCATGGTGAAATAACACTTTTTGTGTGCTCAGTTCCACCACAAAATGCAAAGTTAGAATATGAGATTTGGACACATTAACCCACTTTGACTTTCCCTTAGAAATGCAGCCACCTAGGCAGGCAAAGATTCTGACTGAATACAGCCGCTTGTAGCTCACCTGAGTCCGCAGCAACAAGAATCACTGAAATTGGTCAACTGGGTTAATAGTTATGACTGGCCAAAGTGTGCCTTTTGTACAGATGCTCTCTGGGAGAGAGGTGGCTACCTACCTGAAATATTCTATGTCCCAAACCCCTCTCTAAACCCCTTAATACTGAGGTAGTGACCAATCATTTTACTGTATAGTACATAAAGGTACAAGGGCCGCTATACCTTTTGTACGGCCATCGTACGACATGACTAAAAAAATCAACACATGTCCTATCCGGATTCGCTCTTATAATCCTCGAAACTCCTGCTCCAAATCTTATCTCTCAACGTGGCGCCACGTCATGCCACGTCCGAAAAACGGTACCGTACAAGAAAGTACAGGTGCCAGAGTACTTTCTGTTTGAAGAGTGTACGATATTGCCATAATGTGACATTTGCCACATCTGGATTTGTTGTGTTCCGTTCCGGAGATTCCGCAACCTGTATGATGTCGCCACGTGTCATCCGGAGTAGTGACGTCTGCAAACCACCACATTATCCTTTCGAGTAGGCGGCGCTTATCACGGCTGTCCGATTTATTTCGGCATTTCATTCGAACCCTCGAAACAAATGTCCGTACTATTTGTTTCGTTCGGTACTTAAAAGTATAATTGTTTCTATGCCATATAAACCATAATCCAGTCAAATGGAAAACCCTACTTTACTATTTAAATATCTACCAAACCGATTATGTCCTGGCATTTGTTGTAAACTAAATGGATGATGTTACCGTCTACTCGCTACTTGACGGATAGTAGGTACCACAATCAATTCTTGGGTCCGTCACATACCTATTTGGTAAGTCTACCAAATCAACACCCTTTCTCTATAGAGAGCCTAGGCAGCCATGGCTCTAGCTCCTTGTCCAGCCTTCAGTGACTACAAGAAGTGTGGGGGCTTGGAGAAGGGAGTTAGAGGCATACTGCTTTGCTCTTTTTCCTCTACTAAAACAGACCTAAAAAATACTCAAATATCAACAAGATTCTTTATAAAGTTGTTTTTTTTATAAAAACAAAATTTGCGGTACGATTTGGTACGGAAAGTCACGGATATCTATAAACTACGCCACTTTTTGCTTGATGGAATATCACCCTAATATTAATTTGGGTCTTTGAAAAAAAAAATGTCGGTCGCAAACATGCTTACACTTATATAAGTACTTATAAAAAATCGGACAAATCTTACACAAATCGTATGTTTACACGGCCGAAACGTGGTTGTTGGACGAATATGTGCGAACGTGATATTTGACAACCCAATTTCATCCTCTTTTTAGAGCGCATATTCTCATTTGTCCATAGTTACTAAAACTCATTAATTATATTTTTTCACTGAAAAAGGTACGATTTTGTACGGCCTGACATTAACCGTACACCACACTATTTCAAAGACAACGTACTTTCGTTTTGTACAGTACTTTTAAAAAACCCCAAATGGCATAAACAAAATAACAAAAAAAGTTTTGGTATTTGAGAATTTGAAAAAAAAAAAGGTGGGATGGAATTATTACACATTACGCTAATAACGATTGGCGGTGTACTGTACAGTACACCGGGTATCGTTATTAGTGTTAGCAAAGTTTTCGCCTCTTAAAACAACTTTTCTCCTTGCACATTTGTCCGATTATTGTATGGAGAACGCTAATCGGAAGGTGAGAATCTCGCCTTTCAATCACAACCGTCAGATCTTTAATCAGACATGTATGTACAAAGAAAATATGTTTTAAGTGGCAAAAAAAACCATTAACACTAATAGCAATTCATGGTGTACTCTACCATACGACTGCGATCAAGTTGCCCTTTGGTAGATACCGTACAGTACATTTTTAAATTCTCCACACCACATTTTCCCCCACACCTAAAACATCCTATCCCACCCCTTTTACTAATAAAAACAGTAGGAAAATAAACCATAGTCTTCGCGAAAGAAAAGAAAACTATCTCCTTAAAAGACAAAATGTTCAAAATCTATCTCTACATAGGATAAGGAGGATGTGGTTCTGGTGATACACAATTGCCCCCTATCAACATTTTTGGATACTTACAAACGCATGAGGCTTGACAATTGATATTTTCACAAGTTAAAATATTGGAACATTTCACTAATGCACATGGATCCCACGGAGGGGGTAGAGATTTTGGTTTAGGTGGAGGCGGTGATTTTTTTGGTGGTGGGAGTGGTGGCGACATTTTTTTTGCGTACAAAAAGCACTCCGGCACCCGTACTTTCTTGTACGATAACATTTTTTAGACATGGCATGACCTGGCGCCACGTGGAGGGATAAGATTTGGAAGCAGGAATTCGTGGGATTATAAGAGCGAATCAGGATAGGACATGTGTTGACTTTTTTAGTCATGTCGTACGATGGCCGTACAAAAGGTACAGCGGCACCCGTACCTTTATGTCCAATACAGTAATATGCTTGGTCCGTACCTCAGTAATAGAGGGTTTAGAGAGGGGTTTAGGACTTAGAATATTTCAGGTAGGTAGCCACCACTCTCCCAGAGAGCATCTGTACAAAAGGCACACTTTGGCCAGCCATAACTATTAACTCAGTTGACCAATTTCAGTGATTCTTGTTGTTGCGAACTCACGGGAGTCTTGGCTACACAGGGGTGTTGTCGGTTAGAGTCTTTGCCAGCCTAGGTGGCTACATTTATAAGGGAAAGTCAAAGTGGGTGAATGTGTCCAAATCTCATATTCTAACATTGCATTCTGTGGTGGAACTAAGCACATAGAAAGTGTTATTTCACAAGGGAGAAGCTATATTGGGGTTCTGATTGTCAAGGGGTCAGTCATTTGGGTTTACATAAACTTGGAGTCGGCACTATCTAGATTAGCTTCCTTTAGACCTACGAATTCTTTGTGGCAACGGAGCCCCTAAAATTTCAAATCTTGCCCATACTCTCCGAAGGTCTCTGAGGTTATACTGGCCGTCGGATGTTCATCTTTGAGGAGTTTGCTTCATTTTTCTTTGTAACTGTCGACCCACCTCGAGGAGGCGGGTTGGCACATACAAAAAAATAAATTTTGTAACATGCTGGACGATTAAGCTACGTGTCTTGATAGAAAACTAACGAAAATCTTTAGATTTGCACATGACACACGCTTTCCAAAATACAACCGAAATAAAAACGAAAAATGGTAACATTCCTTCGTCACGCTATTTTTGGTAACTTTTGTTCGTCACACTACTTCTCTCAAAGGACTTTCGTTATTTTCGAAAACAGAAACCCTGAAAAATGAGCTGGAGTACAGACTAGCGTATGCTAAAAGTATAAAAGTTATGTCGTATGATGATATGTACGCAGGTATATACATGGTATGCAAAAGAAGAATCGAAGTTAAGTTTCTCGGTGCTTAAAATCCTAAAGATATTCAATATCGGATGGTAGCTTGCGTGGCGCTAGTCAATTTGGAACACATGGCTTACAAACTCTACATGATGGAACATCGACTCAAGGTAACATTCCATTAGGCGGTCCCAAAAAATGTACGGACTAGTCTATTGACAACGTTTACTGAAAGTCCGCTACATTATGTTGGGCCAGTAACACACCTTCTTGAATTATGGTTGGCGCCACATAGGTTAGAGTCACGATTCTAAAAATCTTAAAGAAATCTACAAACTGAATATCTGTACGATCGGAGGTGGTTAATGATTAGTACATAAAGTTTTCGGCCAGATTTTAATTTTGAAAATGGAAATCAATATTTCGAAACAAAATTGGAAAAGGACGAGGCAAACTTTGAAGGTCGCGACAAACTTTGAATGTTGGTGGATGTCAGACGGAGCGTGCGAGGATATTTTCAACCTGACCTGCATTGAGCGTGGCAGGCGGCACATGGCTTTTACGACGTGCACGCCTGTGATCGCTTGTTCAAAGTATATTTTTTGTTGCTTTTTCACGTGTACCAATGGTAATGAATGGCAATCATCCAATGGGCTCCAACTATGATGTGCGCGATTGCTTCGCGGGTCTCAAAAAGTGAATCATCCAGCGGTCAATAATTACGCTTACATCATTGGAGCTTCCCGACAACCTTCCAGTAACAATGTTTCGTCTGATTTTTTTTTTATGGTACGGCTTTGTACGACTATGTACGAAAACGTACGGTGTCTGGTAATGAACCTAACTTTTCGTCTAACGGAATGTTACCCTAATCGTACGGCCAACTCTACAGACCGGGTCGATTGATAGCCTATTCCCACCGGAGCATTTCCGATTCCGATGATTTTCCGATTTCTGATAAAATATGAAACTTTTAAAATCCTTTGTACGTGCAAAAATTTCTTTCACATAAACACCTAAATCCGAAAATGTACGAACAAAACCAAAATCCAAAAGTACCTTATGAAGACGAGTGTACCATGTCCTTGGAGCTTGCTTAAGTCCATAGAGCGACTTCTTCAACTTCCACACATGTCCAGGTTTGCCCGAAACTCCTTCTGGAATCTTCATATAAACTTTTTCTTTCAATTCTCCATTTAGAAAAGCAGTTTCCACATCCATTTGGTGGATATGCTTTCTTTTAGCAGCAGCAATCGCAATAATCATCCTTAAACTATCAAACTTAACTACAGGTGCATATGTTTTTGTATAATCTATACCTTATTTCTGCTGAAAACCTTTACCAACTAATCTTGCCTTATATTTGATAATTTCACCTGATGCACCCGTCTTAGTCTTAAATACCCATTTACAATCAATAGCTTTCTTTCCCTCAGGTAAAACTACTTCTTCAAATGTTCCATTATCAATAATACACTTAAGTTCTTTCTCAAAAGCTGGTTTCCACTTTTCATTCCAATCACTAGATGCAACAGCTTCTGAATAGGACTTAGGATCCCCATTCAGAGGCTCACTCAGTAATTGCTATAAAAGAAACTCATTTAATCTAGCATCTGAAATAAAATTGACCGACTTATCCTTAGCATTCATGTGAAGAGTTAATCTCTCAAGAGCCTTTCCTTTGTTCGCTTGATTACTTCTCCTAACAACAATATCTTCTTCAACATCATCATCTCTTTCACCCTTCTCACTAACAGATGGCAAACTACATTCACTTCTTTGTCTGCTAAGGGATCTTTCACTAGACTTAGAACTTTGACTTCCATTCTCACTTATCAAGCTTTCAGAATCAAATTGGGAAGATTCAGATTTCTTAACAACTTCAATAGATTTCTTCTTTTTCAATGGAATTTCTTCATCCTCCTCTTCGTCACTTTCATCATCAATTTTGAACTCCTCCAAATTGCTCTCTTCCTCAAAATCCAAACTTTCTTCTTAATCTTTTGTAAACTCCATTGCTTTCGCCAAATCTTCGTGAAACTCCACATTCCTCGATTCGACAATTGTTCGAGTAGCCGGATTAAAGATTTTGTATTGACTTGAATTTTGACTATACCCAACAAAGATACCCGTCCATGATCTGGGACTGAATTTTCCGGCTCGATATCTTTTCTCGATGTAGACAGTGGCTCGGCATCCCCAAATCCTCAAATGTCGAACAGATGGAATCCTGCCACTCCACAATTCTTCAGGCGTCTTATCTCCAGAAACTGAAGTTAGTCTTCTGTTACAAATGTAATTTGCTGTAAGAACAGCTTCTCCCCAAAACCTCACACTATGTTTAGTGCTATGCAACATAGCTCTAACCATCTCTTGAAGTGTCCTATTCTTCCTCTCTGCAACTCCATTAGACTCAGGTGAATAGGCAGCCGTAAATTGCTGCTTTATCCCTCTTTTTTGACAAAAACTTTTAAAAGCAACAAATTCTCCTCCATTATCTGATCTTACTGCTTTTAACTTTCTATCCATTTCCCTCTCAGCCATTACAACAAATTCCCGAAACTTAAGTAACGCTTCTGACTTATGTTTCAACAAATATACCCAACTCTTTCGACTATAATCATCCACAATTACAAAGATATACTTATGTCCTCCTAGACTTACTGGTTTGACGTCTCCACATAAGTCCACATAAACAAGCTCAAGGGGAGCACTAGCTCTATACTTCACATCTTTCACAGGATGAGATTTTCTAATCTGTTTTCCTTTGCTACAACCATTACAACCTTGAACTTTCTCTCCGGAAACACACTCTAATCCTCTTACTGCTCCACTTTTCATCATATTCTTTATATTAGACTCTGAAGTATGACAAAGTCTATGATGCCATAAACTTAGATCTCCTCTTTCAGAACTTACAACATTAACTGAAATTACTGATTTCTGATTCTCCTGTGGTCTAATCCATTTTAACTTACTTTGCATACAATCAGTTACATAACCTTCTCCAAATTGATTCCCTTCTCTATATTGGAAAATTATTCTTCCATTTTCAAATGAGATTACTCTACCACCATTCCTTTGTATCTGTGGAACACTAACAAGGTTTACAACTCCATCAGGAAAATACAAAATATTGTTCAAATTCACTTTTCTTACAACAACTTGACCATTCATATTCTTAACAGGTAAATCTAATCTGACAGTTCCCACCGTATCTATTGGAACAACATGTCCACTAGCAACCGTAATAGTCTTAGGAACTGTAAGCTTTCTCAAATCTGTAAACAAACTTAAATCACTGCAAACATGATGAGTTGCACCTGAATCAACTATCCAATCTTTATAACTTTGACTCCCACATACGGAATTCGCAGAATTGATAGCAACATTTCCATTTTCTTTCATTATCATAGAAAAGTTTAGAGACTTATCGCCTTGATCGTCATGAAAATCTGAATAGTGGGTTTGATGTCCTCCTCCACGTGATTGTCCGAATCTTCCACGACCTCGTCCTCGATGTCCACCTCGATCTCTTCCTCTTTCCGAGTAGTAAGATGATCCTCCTCCATTTCGTTGAAAACACTGAGCACTAACATGTCCCCATTTCCGACAAATATTGCATTGCTTTTCCCTATCCGGACAGTTAGTAGCCATATGTCCTTCCTTATTACACTTATAACAAATAACATGATTTACATCACCTTGATCGCTATAACCTTTTCCAAATCCTGAATACTGAAAATTGTTTCTACCCCCTCTTAATCTAAACCTTCCTCTACCTCCACGACCACGTACAGAATATACCTCAGACGTGTCAGTGAGGTTTACATTACTATTTCCAAATCCTCTACTATCTTTCTCTTTACTCTTCTCTGCTCCTTTTAGAAGGTTAATAGCAAAATCAAAAGTGGGTTTCTCTGTAGATCTTATAACTTCTACTGTAACATCAAACTTAGATGGTAATCCATTCAGAAACACAAATACTTTTTCATCTTCAGGGGGAAACTTTCCTGCGCTATTCAACTGCTCTATCAAAACATTAAATCTTTTTAGAGCATCATCAATCGACTCATTACTTTTCATCCTAAACTGAATAAAGTCCTGAAATACATAATTAGACTTAGTTGCAAATCCCTTCTCATACAAATTTTGTAGATGGGTCCAACAAGCATGAGCCGTATCATGAGTTAACATATGTTCATGAACTGAACTACTACTACTCTGAAGTAATGCAGTCATAGCTGCCATATCTTTAGTATCCCACTTTTTCCTTCCTTTTTATCTAATGGTCTTTTCTCTTCTCCCGTAAGTATTTTCCACAATTTCTTTGGAGTAAAAGTTCCCTGAATATATCTCTTCCATACAGGATAATTATTTCCATTAAGCATGATAGTCTTAGACGACACCTTATAATCTGACTCTTCATCTGAACTCGACTCATCATCATCATCATAAAATGGTACTTTCATTTTACCCTTTTTACTCTTCTTAGAACTCTCATCATCTGAATTGCCCCCAAAAGTAGGAGTTTTACCGAAAGATTGTCCTTCTCTTTTTGCTTTTAGAAATTCGTAAAATTCCTCCATAGTCGTTGGATCAAACTGAATTGTGAGACTCTCCTTCGCCATTGATAACTTCTCCGATTCTCCAACTCCAAAAGTGACTTCAGTGTCTTCTCTCTTTGCGGAGTATTCCTCCACCATAACTCATAAATTCTTAATCAATTCTTTACGTCAATTTAAATAAACACTGCTCTGATACCAATTGATAGGAATAAGAGTCAATCGGAATGCGCTCACAAATACTTAAATGTCTCAATGCGGAAGCGATATTAAAATGAACTCAAACCTTACAACACATCAAAAGCGCATAATCCAAGATAGAGAGAAATTATATACTCAATAACATAAACTCATATTAACTCAATTCTTAAACATTACACTTCTCTTAATTCATTCCTCCTTAATTGACTCTTGATTGATTCCTAATTGTTATTCAATCTAACTCACACAATGGCTTTATAACTTAGCCGTAGAAACAATCTAGAATATTAACTCTAGAAGTGTCTAAATGTACTTAGACGTAAATGTGGTACGAAACAAAAAGAAACTACTAGAAACCAAACTGACAATGTTGTACGACAAACATAACTGACGCGAAACGAAACTACTAGACGTACGTCGCGCGAAACGAAACTTCTCGACGTAGGTACTAGAACTTAAACGAAACAAAAATAAATCCAATCTAATCGTGTACGTGTGAAAAGTACACGCACGAAATAATACATCAAACGAAACAAAACCGAATTCGCAAACCGACGCACGGAGTACAAAAAATGAAACCAAACTAAATACGCGAAGTGACGCGAGACCAAAACTAGACCACACTAAAAACGAACAAGCATCACGTAAACCTAGATTCAATAATTGTAAATCGTAACACTGTACATTTACGTTCATTTTTCTAAACGCAAGTTTTCAACTTAATATATTTAAAAAATAAATGGATCCAGTTGCGTGTGTAATATATTTTGGAAATATTCACAAGACAACATTCATCACACACTTTTAATGTCAAAATTTATGAAATGGAAACGAAATTAAAGGGTGGAAGAAATCAAGATAAAAAATGGGATTAAGCAATGTAGCCCAAAACTTTTTAAAAAAAGAGATATGCCTTGAGGTTTAAATGCCACTGGATCAAAAAAAATACTTCGTTACATATTCTATCCACACTAATCTCGGAAACCTCCTAAAGGGATAAACTGATAACCTGAAAGATACTGAAGAGTTCAGTTTTTCCTTTGAGAAGGAACGTCTAAATTCAATCTTGGTCTGGAATTCGAAAAACAGTTTGACTTTTGTAATCATTGCATCAGTCATCTATGTCTCTTTCTCATGCTTAAATAATAAATCATTCATTCTGTCTCTCTCTCTCATGCTTACATCATCCATTCTGTCTATCTCTTGCTTAATGCTTATTATTTGCTTCTTCTTCTTCATTATCTTCTTCGCCATCTCCTTTCTCTTCTCGTCTCTTTTCTTTTTTCCTCCCTCCTCTTTTCTCATATCTCTCCCTCCCTTGCCCCTTCCCTTTAAAAATCTACCCTGCCTCTGCGGAAAAAAGATAACTTTTTAACTATTATTTACTCTAACCGACGAAAGTTTTGAAAAAACAGAACCAATCCTTCCAAATTATGAAAAGAAAATTGAGAACAATGCAAAATACTCACGATTTTTATCATTTTTTTGCAATGTTTAAAAAACCTTAAACGACAACAGAACTCTCTACACACAAGAAGAACTAAACAAAATTTTATCAAAATATTCATAAAAATAATAAGTTTGAGTTTTTTTTTTTTTGCGTCTACCTTCCACGGCACGTGCTGCTTCGACCGGCGTTCAATAAATGTGCCACGTGGCAAACAAGACAGCGGGTAGCAAGAAAAGGGACACTTGTCGAGCCATTTTCAAAAAATCTCAGAGGGATAATCCGTAATCGGTGAGGAAGAAGCCGAGAAAGAACCAAATGTAGCTTTGTCGTTTTCCTCCAACTCTAGTGAACCACTCAAATCTAAAATAGACGACGGCCAATATAGTCGAACTAAAATCTACGGATAACGCCTACCTTAAGCTATCGGGCTATCGGCCTTGTGCTATATAACTCTATACCTTGACGTCCGTACATAGATAGTCGACCATCGCGTACGGCTTTTGTAGTTGACCGCAGTGGACCTTTGTTGACCCGTCAACATGACCAACTTTATTGGGCAAAGACCACACGTGCAACGAACGGCTGCAAGTTTTCGTTTTTGTCGGAGTGTGAAAGTCGCATGGAACTGTAGAAGTGGTCCGTTTGTAACACTTGGCATCAGGAAATCATAACATAAATGAATAAAATGAATATTTGCCGTCTACTGCGTTTGTATGATTAAGTTGGATATTGTGTGCACACACATGAGTTCTATATGTATATGATCTTATTTTCATTAATATCAACAATTACGTTTTGTTTTTTCGAGATTGAAAAAGTTTTAGTCAATGTTTTTGGTTTATATAAAAAACAATTTAACACAAACCTAATATAGTTTCACTATTATGGTCGATAAAAAATGTAGCCGTTGTAGTCGTCAAACTTAATAGGCGTGAAACATTTTAAGATAGAAAAATTATAATGTCGATCGTGTGAGTAAAATTTGTTCCATTCTTCGTTTTGTGATAATATAAAAGAAAATGAAAACAACGACTAATTATTCTCATCCTTTATTTGTTTTATTTATATAAATGCCTTTTATCGAATATTTAATCAGATGACCAATGCATTTATTTTTATAATTGTGCTATTTTACATTTAAATGATATATTATACTATAGTAATACATTAATATTGCACAATTGTAACAATATATCTACTCGAGCAGCATTAACAGCTTATTGCCGATGGGAACGAAAAATAGACTAATTAAAATAGTCTTATGGCCGTTAGGGACCAAACCGACCAGCATCACATCGAGGGATTAACTACATCTTGAATTGCTATTAGGGTTAATAATTTTTCCGCCACTCAAAACATCTTTTCTGCCTAATACTTGTCCGATTTTCAATTTTAGACCGCCAATCGGAAGTCGAGAATCTTACCTTTCCATCGCAGTCGTTAGATCTACAATCGGACAAGTGTGTACGGATAAAAGATGTTTTAAGAGACGAAAACAACATTAACACCAATACCGATTCACGGTGTACTCTATTACGAGCAGCAGCATATCGATGAGATCGACGATATGGACGTACTGGAAACCTAGCGTCAATGGGAACCAACGTTTGGTTCTTTAAGGGTACTTTCGCATGTGCTAAAGTTACAATTTTTTTTTGTCTTTTTCCTCCATACCTTGGAAAAAAACGAGAAAATCAGCAGCCGTACCAAAAAATAGAAATTACCACCTTACAAGTTGCCCTACCTTGAAACTTTATACGTATAGTAGTTTGTTGTTTAGCGCGATAAAATTTATCGTCTAGCGCATTTCGACCCACTTTCGCGTCCTTTTGACACATGTTCAAACTTTACATCAAATCACCTCGCGAGTTGATTTGAAATAAAGTCCAATAAGGTGAGCGAATAGGCAGAAGATGTCGCACGTGTCTGAAGTTTTTTATAGTTTTTGTGCGCGGAGTACCAAAAAAAAAACACACTAAACGATTCCACCTTGTGCTTACTGTTTTCCGTGCGCTGATTTCCGTACAGGGTGTCGTCTCTCTCGGAAACACGTGTCTTCACACATACGGCGTATAATAAACATTGGCCACCTGTCGGCAAGTGAGATGACGAAAAACGAAACCGCATTTCGACAGCGAAAGGTATTTTAGAGTTTCGACACGTCGACAATGTGGCGTACGGACATTACGAAGTCACAAAAATTGTACAGCGTGCGGAGAGACGCCTCAAATCGAAGCCGAGTGGAAGTTTCGCCTCATTTTGTGTACCACTTCATCTGTCACAATGTTTCGTAAACGTTTACATAAATCACTTTTTTAAGTGACTTGTTATTTGCGTTTACATCTGAATGCTCTGAAATTTGTACGGAGAATCTTCGCTAAAAAACAAAGTAACATAACTAAGGGTGTGTTCCCATGTGTTCAAGTAAGGGTTTTTTTTCTTTCGTTTTCACATAAAATTGGATTTCCAACGAGAAAATATTACGCCGTACGAAAAATGGGCAAAAACACAAGTGCATTTTGCGTCATTTTGGAACTTGGAAGGTACGGCAATTTGGTGTTATCTTCATCGCGACCCACTTCCAGCTCATCTTCACACTTGTAATGGAATCAAATCGCGATCTGATTTTAACCAAAACAACACCCTATCGACGAATAGAAAGCAAGTATTGCACGCGTGAAACGTCTTCGAAATTTTTTGAACGAGAGAGAGTACACGCTATTTTTTTACACGCTCATCACGCGCATGTACGTACAACAATGACAAGCATGTATGGAAAAAATTTCGTTGGGGTCTCGGACCTCCACTTTTATTCATGGGTCATTTGCAAAAATTTACAACGTTCTCGTCTCTCCCTATCTTTTTCATTCGACCGCTCCTCTTTCTCTCATCTCTAAATGAAATGCAGCAATAATAGTCTCAAATGAACAAATATATTTTTTTCCTTTTTTTTTTTTTTCTAAATTTGGTCTAATATTGATGGCATATCGAATGATAAATGGTAAGAAAAAGAAATCGGGAAGCCATGGCCGAAAGTTTATGTGTTGATGACGTCACAAAGTAGCAAGACTTCGCAATGTCACAAGACCATATACATCTAAAATGTCACAAAAAACTCGACGTCTACAACCGTCGCCGTTTTTGTAGGCGTCACTAATTTTAGGAAGTTTCGTAGTCGTCTACATTTTGTTTCTTAGGGTGTGTCCCCATGCGCATAAGGGTTTTTTTCTGTTGTTTTGTCGTAAAACTTAGCGTCGTACTGCTTAAGTTGCAACCGTACGAAGGAATCGCAAATTTGTAGAGTACAATTTGCGTCATCCTTAAACTTAGGATGTACGAAAATTTGTCGTCTTGTGCTTTTCGACCCACTTCTACGACAAAAAACGTCATCTTCAGACCTTTGTTTAAAACACATGCGCTTTCGATTGACAAATAAGTACATTTTTTCGAACGTGCCTTAAATTTCTGAGAAAATTCCTACGATTTCCAAGGACAAAGAAAAGTGCATAGTTCGCTATGTTCGTCCGTTTGCGTTATAACAAGACAAAAAGAAGTACACAGTTTGTTTGATTTTGTCCGTTTTCGTCCTGTTCGGGTTTTTTATTTGCAGGGTTCTTCAAATTCCGATGCCATTTCAGCTCGAGCGAACAGGCGACGCGAAGGGCAAAGCGCATCTTCTTCAACCTTGAAATTGCCAGGCTGGAATGCGGTACGTCTACAATGTCACGGTAAGACATGCGACGTCAAAAAGTAGTTCCAAAAAATAACGTGCGACCACAGATTGTAGACGTTGACAACCGTCACAAGTATTGTCGACGTATACAATCGTCACAAACGTAAGTTGCGATTTCGTCCTTACAGACATAGGGACACTTAAAAATCGGGTTCGGCGGATCCGTGCTAAAATACAAAGTAAGTTCGCTAAATTACAAGTACATGGGGACATACCCTTACTATCGTAGGCTGTCGCATATTTTGTAGACGTCTACACTTGTCACATATTTGAAGTAATGAAGGCGCAAGTATTGATTGACATAGGGTACGTCCCCATGTAATCGGTACTTTGATAAAGTATTTTGGACTGTAGTGAAGATTCGCCTTACTACTTTGAAGAGCGTCCCAATGTGCAAAAATGAAATCGGAACTTTGACATGTGACGGTTGTAGACGTAGGTACAAGTTGTGACGATTGAAGGCGACTAGGAAACTTCCGACGATTAGTGACGCGAACAAAAACAGCGACAGTTGTAGACGCTGAGATTTTTGTGAAATTGCAAATGTTTAGGGTTTGGTTACATTGTGACGTCACACTCACTTGTGACAACGTCGACGTCACGGATTCAAGAACTTTCCGCCATGGTTTCCCGATTTCACTTTTTCTACTTTTCTCACAAGATTTGCCATTAAATAAAAATCTAAAAAAATTCAAAAAACATATATTTTTAAAGATCTTTCATTTTATACCAATATTGTCGTGTCTCATTTAAAAAAGTGTGAGATACAAGCGATAATATGAGAGGGAGAGAGGAGAGGCGAAAAATTATGCAAAGGACCCATGAATGCAAGTGGAAGTCCGAGACCCCTGCAATTTTTTTCCGTACATAGCGCGTGACGGGTACGGAGAAAATAGTGAGGACTCTCCCTCATCCAAAAAGTTCACAAATAGTGTGGCGCGTGAGTGGTTCGTTTTTCATTCGCTGTCTGGGCGGTACTTCAACTAAAATCAACCCCTCGAGGTGATTTTAGATGAAGTTTTTTTTTGGGCTGGATTTTCTTGCTCGGGGGTCGAAAAAGGGAAAACGCCAAAATGCGTTCACATAACGACAATACGCAGTACATCCAATGTATGAATTGACGTTAACTTTACTTTGGTAAAAATGATTTTTTCGTACGGCTAAAGTTTTTTTCAAAGTTCCCGTACCCATAGGAACACTTTGTGAAGTACACCGTAAAATCTGCGCTAAAATCCAAAGTAACGTTTCAAAGTTTTGGTTACATGGGAACACGCCCTAAGGGCGTGTTCCCATGTGTTCAAGTAAGGGTTTTTTTCTGTCGTTTTCACAGAAAATGGGACTTCCAACGAGAAAATATTACGCCGTACGAAAAATGGGCAAAAACACAAGTACATTTTGCGTCATCTTGGAACTTGGAATGTACGGCAATTTGGCGTTATTATCATCGCGACCCACTTCCAGCTCATCTTCACACTTGCACTGGAATCAAATCGCGATCTGATTTTAGTCAAAATACTACCCTATTGACGAATAGAAAGCCTGGATTGCACGCGTCAAACGTTTTCAATTTTTTTTTTGCGGTTGGGAGAGTACACGAAAAAAAAGGTGTTTGTCCGTTTGCTTATGTTGTCCACTGTCATTTTTTAGACGTAGGCGATTGATTATGTCGTTCACGTGTGGGCGTCAACAAATGACAGTCGGCGTCGACAATTGTCCCAGTATGTCAAGAGCTCTTTGCGGTGTACAAATGTCCGCAGTTTGTTCCGAGATCGTTGGCGTCTACAAATGTCAGCAGTTTGGGCTTCGCAAGTATTGGCGACGTGTACAACTGCCACATATTCAAAATAATGAACGCGCAAGTAACGATTCACATAAGCACACTTTGAAAAGTACACCGTAAAATCAGCGCTAAATTCCAAAATAACGTTTCAAAATATCGGTTACATGGGAACACGCCCTAAGTTCCCTAATTTAGATTATTTTAGGGAGCCAACGTGCTTTTGTTTTTTTTTATTGTTTTTGTCCTATACTGCGCTTTGATATCGCCCGCCGCGAAATCGCCTATTTATCCGGCTGCGCATTCCCGTGAGACTCCGTACACCACCAGCTAAGACAGGTTTACCCGACCCGGTGGCATCCTCACGACCGACCTCCGCCCTGGTATCCGTGGGATACCCCTCGGCCGGATTTACTCTCCTCGTGCGACGTGACGCCCCTCCGCGAATCTCCTCTTGTCGATCAATAATGGCCGTCGATTCTCCTCGCGAAGCTCCATGCCGTCAATGGATTTGTCGTGGACGATTGCGCCAAGGTATTCGCCGGATTAGTGGGAACAGAGGTTGGGCATAGGCCGTACAGCGCTCGACTGCATTAATGACGAAGGAGGAAATGTGTTTGTCGTAAGTGGAATTTCCGAATTTGTTCCTGTGGTAAGCGCCATTTGGTCGGCCGTACATTACTGGTCAGCCGTACATGGCTGGTCTGCCGTACATTATTGGTGGTTCGTATATGATTTCACTCCGGGAGTGATTTGGTCAAGACTGGTCGTCGGCGAGAGACCATATAAAATACAGCCGAGGATGTGACAGCTGGCTGATCTGTCGTAATGATTTGGGTCTTCGGGATGGTCGCAGAATCCGCGGTCGAAGATTTTTAGAGTCTGTCAAAATTTGTAAAAACGATGTCGTGTGACTCTGCCAAGTGTGGAAGAAGAAGACAAAAGGGGCGGGGTCATTCTCAAACGAACCTAACGGGGCGCAGAAACATGTGTATGGAACTTATGCTCCTTTCACACGTGGTAAGACAATTGAATCATAGGTGTTCAAATCGCATATTACGCACGAACGAACGCGCGAACTACGTACGGTTCGCATCTAACCATTTTCGAAAAATGATAAAATGCGTACCCTACTATATATCCGTACATTATCGTACATTTTTGTACTTTTTCCGTACATTTAGTACAGCTGCCCGTCTGTTTTACGTAAGTATGGATCGTACAGTATCCGTATATGTCCGTACTTTTGACGAAATTTAAGAATAGTATGACAGTAACGAATACTACGTACAAATAGTAAAAAAGAAAAAATCCGTACGAATTGAACATCTATGATTTGATGGAGTGGCGTAGCCGTATGTGTTGTCGGCGTTGTGGGGGATTGCCACCCTGTAGGAAACAACTACTTCAAGGGACAAACCTCGCGAGATGTGTAAAACTACACCATGAAAAGCTTTTAGTGTTAATAGTTTTTTCGCCACTTAAAACATATTTTCTCCGTGCACACTTGTCGGATTATGGATCTGAAGGTTGCGATTGAAAGCTAAGATTCTCACCTTCCAATTGGCGGTCTCCGTATGAAAATAGGACTAGTATGTACAGAGAAAAGAGGCTTTACATGGAGTAAAAATTACTAACACTAATGGCGATGCATGGTGTAATGACCTCCCTCGCCAAGGGAGACGTCACCACTTGCCGACCTACAGAGACGTCTTTCGTGCTTCGCTGACCCCTCAGGATCAACTATACCATTGATCCGGACAACACACATTCCCACTACCTCGAGCATAGGGACAAGATGAATGTCAAGACTTTTATGGCCGGCGGATGCATGCAATGTTTGTGAAAGGAACCCCTTTGAGTTTAGGAAAGGTTGGCTAGAATGGTCACGAATTAGTCAGGACTAGCCTAGACAATTAGAAAAGTTACCAAAACATGCTCGTCTGGCGGAACGCGCATCCCGCCAAGGATTTTAAAGTTAGACCATAGGATCATGAGGTTTAGTTTCTTGGCCGTGGGTAGTGCAAGTCCTTGGAAGCCATCTAATTGGTTGGTTTCCATAAGGCACATGTAAGAGATAAGACGCCCATGAACTAGCGTTGAGTAGAAAGTGAGAGTGGTAGGCA
>JBBHKE010001358.1:0-43430 GCA_037447655.1 Zygnema cylindricum | reverse complement strand
CCCTGTATCTCTCGCTCGCAATATTGAAATAATGTTTAAAGCAAATAATGTTTGGTAAATGCTCGCTCTTCGCTGTCATAGATGTCCCTTGACTCTCTCCTCTCCTTCTTCGACCGACCATTTGTGGGATGACAGCTGGCATCAAGTTTAGTGAACTGGTTCACTTTCTTTTGCATCACACGAACCTTTTCGAATTGTCTGGAAACGTCCCTTTCTATGGTGGCACTTTTCTACTGGTTTTCGTTTTTTTTAAACAAGAAAGCACCGAAAAGCACAGAACCTGGAATCCGGCCCTATACAGAGAAGGCAAAACTGATGACATTTTTTTTTGGGCAGCCGATGACTGAGAGACAGCTGGCACTATGGATTGCTGGTTTGACATGTGTAATTCGGCCTACAAGTGCAATTCTTTGGATTTATATGGGACTTTGGGAGCTCTTTTTGGGAAAAGATAGATGGCGGTTTTTGGGCCGGGAAATTTTTCCAGTCGGGTAAGTTTTGAAATTCAACTACGTGAGGAATTTGACAAATACGTAGATTGACAATGACTGAGAGAATAAAGGCAAAAGAAAAGGAACTGTATCAGGTGTGTGTATGTACTTTTTAGTTTTCCATTTATTTGCTTGGTGATAGATGTGTGTGCTGTAACTTACCCAGTTTATTAGTATCACTAGGATCATCTCCAATCCTTGAATTCCCCTCAACTCACTTCCCTTTCGTAGGTTGTCTTGTCTCCTCTTGTCGACACTTGTCGATCGAATAATGGCCGGTCATTGGATTATTGTACCGTTGAACTTCCTTTCTTTCAACGTGGGCAAATCAGGAGCCAGCATTTATGGGACCCACCCTCCCCATTGGTACTTTTCCCAGGGATTTCCTGCCATGCTTGCGACTTTCGTCCCATTGGTCGGTCTTGGAATCTGGTGGGCCCCACCAAAAAAGCGCCAGCTGGCAGGCCTGATCCTGTGGACAATTGTACTATACAGCTGTCTTGGACATAAGGAGTTCAGGTGAAAGCAACAGATGTCAACCAAGGTTACGTCAAGATGGAGGATTCTCTTCTTAAAAAAAAATGATCATATCCTGCTGAAAGAAAACTGGATCTGATTGATCTGACCGAGGATTCGATCTGTTCGTCGGGCTGGGCCCTTTGTAAATCATGAACCTGCTTAATTCAATAACCTGTCTAATTCAATACCAAACCCTCGCTCCCAAGTGTATTGTTTTATAGGTTCTACTGTACATGTAAACAGTTCAGCTGAATTCAACAGTTAAAGTTTTTGAACTGATTGGTGTTGTCGGTCGTTGTTATTGCTAGTACATTAGTCTGCCCTGAAAATCATCCTCCTATTTTTTATAATTTTTGGATTTTCTGTTTGGAATGTGCTGTTTAACAGGTAATTATTTAGCCTTCTGATTGTTATATTGGAATTAAAATTTCGAGAGTTTTGCAGTGAGTAAACCTATTTTGAAAGTGGATTTTCTGTAGCAATTAGCACTCCTCTACGGTCACTATGGTTATGAATGAATGACTCACAGATGCATTTATAGTTTGGTCATTTTTTGTCATTTTCTTTTGGCAATATTTTTTTTTTATCGGTTTATGCTTTGGACAGATTTGTATTGCCTGTCCTGCCATTGGCTCTCGCATACAGTGGCTATGCACTGACAATTCTGGAGCAACATCTGGCAAATAGACAAAAAAATGTCAGTGACATGGCAGATAAGACAAAAAAACTGAGACCGGGTCGATGGGCAGCAACGTTTAAATGCCTTTTAGCTTTTCTGGCGATTACACAAATCGGACCTGCTCTTTACTTTTCACTTATTCATCAAGTATGTGTTTTTCTCTTAAGATGTACTCTTTATTGTCAATCAATTGTGGATATAAAACAAAGACTCCCTTTCTCTTCCTCTCCCTCTGTTTTTACCTCTCTCTCTCACGTTCTGACCAGGCATTCTTTTATGAAGACATCTTATCTTAAGGTTTCCCTTCTCTCTCGTGTTTGTCACTTTACTTTGTGTTCCTTTCAACCCGTGTTTACTTTTCTCTCCTGTTCTCCCTCTATCATTTCTTTCTCATTCCTGCCAGTTTCCCTCCCAGTGCGACCTGCTTTTGTCCCATCCTCCCTCTCTCCCTCCCTCTCTTCCTCCCTCTCTTCCTCCCTCCCTCCCGTTCGTGCCAGGAACCTCACACTTGTATTAGTGTATGCATGCATTTCTATATCCATTTGAGTATGCATTGGTATGTATATTGGAACAAATATCTGATTTTATGCATTTCTATATCCATTTGAGTATTTGTATATACATCCGAATGGATACCTGATATATGTATGTATATTGGAATGGATATCTGATATTGTCTGTATATTGGAACGGATATCTGATTTTATTTTATGTTTTTTTTGTTGGTTGTCCATCTTTCTAACCTCCTAGACTTGAAGTCGAATGCAGGAAATGTGTGTTTGAAATTCTTAATAAATTGACAATGAAATAAGCAAGGGGAATGCATAAATGAATTGCACTCCATTTGGGATAATGATACCAACATTATTGTGGATTATTGTCAGTTGTTGTGTTATCACAACTGTCATTTATATAATTGTTAATTATTTGCTCACATAAACCACACAAATTCTCGTAGAGATTTAATGGAAATCCACACTAATATTGTTGAAGTGTCCAATGGAACAATACACAAAAAACATACACTAATATCAGAGTACAGTATAACGGAACAAATGGAAATTTGCATGGAACAGCGTGGAGCCGTATCGGTAATGTCAGGTTTGGAAACGGAGGCGGCTCGGGGGAGGCTCGGGGAGGCACTCTTTCTTATGCCTTGCCATTCGACTCCCCTCTATTCCCATGTCCACCGTCACGTCACACTCACCATTCTCGACTGCTCTCCAAGGTCAGGTCATATAACAGTGTTGAACTCTAAGTTGCTTTGGATCGTAGGTCGTTCTTGGATGTTAATTCTTCTGTATTTTTTTTGAAGCTTTTGTTTCTTGATTTTTTTCATTTGATGATGCGGAGACGTTTTGGTTTTGGTTTTGTACTTCTCTACAGCCACGGGCACCGTCACGTCACTGACTTGATAACAGCTTTTGACTGAAATTCGTTTAGAATCTTGAAGGTAGTTGTTTTAGTTCCAGATATAGTTAAGATTTTTGTTTTTGCGGTAAGTAGATGGTATACCTACTAATGAATTGGCCGATTGACAAATTGCTTGTTGTCTTAGCATGAACAAATGAGAAGAAACAGTAGTTAATGTTGTTAATGCTGTTAATGTTTGTTAATGTTGTTAGTTGTTGTTAATGTTTGTTGATGTTGTTACATGTTGTTGTTAGTGTTGTTAATGTTGTTAATGCTTGCGAATGTTGTTAATGTTTCTTTCAACGTTGTTACTCAAAGGAATGAAATGTTGGACTTGTGCAGTTGGGAACAAGGTCATGTGACCCAATCCGATGAGTTTTTACGCTCTCCTGAAGATTTTACGAGAAACAGATTCCGTTCTGTCGTACATAGCGGTGGAGTTTTGCCCACCCATCTCGTGATGTTTGATGTGGAAGAAAGGAAATTGCGACCAGTATTGCAGGAATATCATTATGAAAAGGTGAATTCGAGCTGTCGTATTGACGTTCTAAAAGTACAGACCGAACTTTATAGATAATGTTGGGCATTTTTCATCTACATTGAAAACATTGAAAGACACAGTTTGAATAAAGTCTACAGCAGCCATCATAGTTCATTGTAAAAGTCTTTTTTCCCTTTTTATCACACCCTGGTATTAAATAGTGTAGGTCATAGTATTTTCCAGCAAAAATATGTGCACTATCTCTGTCCGTAAGTCTTATTTCACAATTATTCTCACTATGATCTGGTAAGTATTAATAATATTAATGGAAATTTGAGTCGTCATTTGGTTCAAGTTCTTGTAAATTTTGAAGCTCTTCGAGCACTTTTGAACTCATAGTGATTCTTTTTTATCTTTCCAGCCTTTCTTTCCTTGAGGAAAACAAAAAAAAAAAAAAAACTTTATTTATCGGTTGCTTCCTTCCATGCCCATTCCAATAGAGTTGTTTGGATTTAAAGTTGTTTTAACGAAGTATCGAAGCTTTTTTAATACTTTCTCGAGTCACAGGGTATATGCTCTTTTTAATCTTTGCAGATATCTGTATATCTTTACAAAATATAAAAAACACAGAAGTGAACATTTTCTTATTGGTTCTCTTTTTATGGATGCAGTTATCCCAATATTTTCACGCCCACTTTCCAGTTGACCGGGAACTTCAAGCATATGTAGTTTTATACGTGAGAAAACCTGATTCTATGGAGAGTTAAAGAGGGAGGAGGATTTACCGAAGATCCTAACTGTAAGCATTAATGAAACCCTAAGTTTTAACCGTTAAGTATTTACAGCCTTTTGGAGTTTTTTGAAGATGATTATCTTTTTCGGTTTTGTTAAGACCATGTCAGTGATAACAACTATTTTTATTAAAGCTCTTATTATACAATTTTTGTCTACCAGGCTATATTTACTATTAGAGAGATGAATCTTATTCATTTTTTTTGTACCTTTTTTAACATTTATCACCTTTTTTTTTCATTTATTTACCTTTTTTTCGTATATATATCGACAAACCAATGTATTGACTGCCGTTTTTGTAGTCGTTATTAGATTTTCCCTCTTTTGATGGATAAAAGCTTTCACATATTTTCACATATCACATGTTATCCGGGATTTTTCCTTCCTCAATTTCCTTCATTGATATATCCGTTTCTTTTTCCACATTTAATATTGTCCACTAATCATCAAATAATGGTCAGTTGGTGAAAAACATATTATGGTATGTATAATATGTCAATAATATATATATATATATATATATATATATATATATATATATATATATATATATATATATATATATATATATATATATATATATATATATATATATTATATATATATACACTTACACACATAAAATATGTTTTCAACCAATTAAAAAATGGCAGATGTCCTTGGACAATATGTGTAAAACCTCTCCAAAAACTCCTTATTTATTAGTTTTTTGTTAAACAAAATCAAATTACAAGAAACGTCTACAAAACCTTGTAACTATTTTACAAATTGTATGTGACAAATCTGTGAGAATTAAAACGTCTTTGTCAAAGGAAATAAATAATTTTCAAAGAAAAACCTCTAGGGTTAGGTTTTCTACTTGATAATAAGTTCTAGCATGTGTCTTGTGATATTAGACAAACCTTGGGAAAATACTCGGAAAAATAGAGCCTTGGAAAATGTATTAAGTTCAAAAAGGAAAGTTAAGTGACCGTGTTTATAAGAAATAGCGTAGAAATTGTGTTTAAAAATAAACAAATAAGGGCGCCAATGCAAAAACTGAAAACCTACATGCGGAAGGAAGCAAACAAAAATGATAGGCAAAGCAAAAGCAACTAACAGAAAAAAGAGACAGGTAAAACAAAGACACTCGAAGAAGCAACTCAAGACCACCCAAGGAAAAATCCAACAGTGCGAAAACCAAAATGGCCTAACCAAACTCCAACATAACTAAAAGTCTACGAAAAGCAACCTCGTAAGTCTCCGAAGCCCGGGGGAGCACAAGGAGGGAGTTTCGAGACACGTCGACAATCCACAACTGCTATAGACGCCCGAAAGAGGATAGAAGCATGCACCCGTTGTAAAGCCACAGATAAACGTTGACGATAAAAAGAAGTAAGGACCAAAGCAAGAGGCTCCCAGGTCCTCGGCGCTCGAGCGAGTGTCGATCACAAGCACGGAGAATCTCGTTCAAAGCAACACGCAAACAACCAAATGGTTCGACCGCCATTGAAATAAAGTCACCCATGTCATTCTAGTGGGTATAATCAAGCTTCTTCTTCTTATCCGCGTCTCGGGCGGCGAGCCACTAGACTGATGAACCGTATCCGGGGTAGGGTTCGCGAAAACAACGTCATGAAATATGCTATGTGCACCATCGAGTAGTACAATATCAATCTGACGTGAAAGAATAATATGGGAAACCTCTAGACGAAAAGAAAATTTCAAGTTAGAAACGATAGTCGCATTGATGTCACGAATAGTGGCGTGCGCGTGAATGAAGTCGCCCTCGTGGGAGCAACGGAGCAAATGGATGCCGACAGGTTTAAGAACACTGTCACACGAGCAAACAAGAAAGCAAAGAAAAGGTGGATGAGGGTGGCCAAGCCGAAACCTGAGGGCCGTGGTGAATTGAACATTCGTGAAACGAAGGGTGGATAAAATAGGTGTAGCCAATAGCCAAGCTCCAGAACCAAGTCCACCACACGAGAGAAAGCGTGCATGCGAAGAATCGGAAGGAAGCGCCTCAAGAAGCTGGGTTTTAATGGCGGCGACACCTGATCAGAAATGGATTCCTGGACACGCACAACAGATGTCATAACAGGGTCGACTTCATTAAAAAAGCGCGATGGTAATCCATCTGAGTCCATGGGAGCAAAATGAAGCGGCAATGCTGAAACTGAAAAACTACGTGGAGGGAAGCAAACAAAATTGATAAGCAAGGCAAAAGCAACGAACACACAAAAAAAAGGACAAGTAAAAGGGTGGAAAGAACCGGCACATCCACGACAACAGCAGGGAGGAAGAGAACATGACGCATTCAAAATGAACCGTGGAAAGTAGTGGAGTTAGAAAGCCACCAAAAGAAGTGAAAAATGTGAAAACTTATCTAGTTGCCTTAACAGTGCCGTGTGAAACTCAGAGAAGTGGTGGACTACTGATATTGTCTCAATGTATTTTTTTGCTATCCTTTCACACAAATAATGGGTACCTTTGTTACTAATGCATTTTTTTCACACTACACGGTCCCTAGAAGGAGTCGCACGATTACCAACGGTGTAGATCTGACTAAAAAGGAGAGAGACGATTCTTAATGAGGTGTCAAAAACGTTTCAAGACTTGTTAAACTTTTCTTACATCTCCAACTTTTTCTTTTCTTTACTTACATTCTTACTTTTCTTCAGGATCTCCACATGTTCCTTTCGGAGAAATATGTTTGTTCATCTTTTTGTTCCATGGTCCAAATGTGTGAAAACGACCGGAAACGCTATATGTGGTTAACCTGTACTATACCTGTTATTCAGCATAATACGAAAATCACGAATAGCTTTTCACAATTGCCTACATAATGCCAAATAATACTTTAATAATGCTTTTAGAGTAGGGAAGTGGAGGCCATTTGTTTTCCACTTCCTTAATTAGTGTTGTTAAAACTACTATGATGTTTGCCCACAACCAAATTAGTGTTACTAACAATAATAACGATGGGCAATGCAGTTCTCACATTGTATTTAACAGCCATAATACAAAACTTTATAAATTGTATATGAAATTGAATTTCAAAAAAAAAAATCAAACCAGAGGACCAAAGGAACCACACAAAATCATAATCAAACATTGTAGATCACTAAACATTTTTTTTGAATTAGTCCAAAAAAAGTCGAAAAAAAAGTAAAAAAAAAGTCCAAAAAAAGAAAAGACGATCTTTCCTGAAAAGAAAGGGCACCAGAAAGAAAAGGAGGTATTAAAAAATTTTAAAAATTGCTTTTTTTCCTTCTTGCGTCAAATATAGGGTTCAGTACATCAACACTGCCTTTTGCTAATAATCATAAACCCTAAAAGGTGGAGGGAAAGCTCCCAAAACTACAACATTCACAAATGGTTGGCAAAGTACTTCTATCAAATAGCTGTCTAGACAAAGCTTCAAGCATTTTTTACGTAAAGTGCACTTCTTTGCTCTTTTTTGTGCACTTTTTACTCTTTTTTGTGCTCTTTTTTATGCACTTTTTTGCACTTTCTCTGCCTGCCTTTTAATGCTTACCATTTCTGCATCTAAATTGAAAGTAAATATAGATTAAGAGGGAAGCTACAACATGCAAGACAACGAAAAGGAATAGTTTCCGTTTTTCCGTTTCCATTTTTTCCGTTCCTCCGTATTTTTCTATCTTTTCTCCTTTCCCCTCATTCTAAACCATCAACTAGTAATGGGAGAACACAAATTATAAGCTCTATCTTTCTAAGAATTTGGTCGTTCGTCTATGACATCAAATTTCTGATACCGACAATTTTTGTTTTCTAAAATACTACCTCGTAAGCATCGTCACATATTGGACATACAAAATTTTAACAATATAAACATTGCCCTAATTTTTTCCTTAATGTAATCTTTTCCCGAATAGTATCATCTTTCCAGTAGTCTTCTTTCTGGGACTCGACTTTCCACTTTTCCTACACGAGAAGGTGGCCATACGACATATGTCACACGACCTTCTAAAAGAGCAAGGGGAACCTGCCACATACATAGCCGATTGAAAAGGTTTCAAGAACTGAAGCACCCACTGTTGTTTACCATAATTAGTGTTTTTTCCCTAATTAGTGTGTATTCGGATAAAAGTTTTGTGCTCGTGCTGCCTAAGGTCAATCCACAATAATCCACAATATTTTTGTGTGTGGGATCTCCAAAGCTGGCACCATAAAAATGACTCTTTGGTGCCATAACAAATCCACTAGATTTTTCCTCAACAAAACTGTCAAACCCACATTTTGTGAATTCATATTTATTTATTCATTTATGCATTTCTTTATTTAGTTTTTTCATGTTTTTCTCAACAATTTCGCTGTAGTAAAATGGATGTCTTAAGTGCCAACATAAGCACGGTAAGATGTGACACTTGTAGACATAATGCAACAATGAATGTGCGGAAATCGATGCAAATGTCCCTATAATTTCAAAAATAGACTGATTTTCCAAAGGTTGTTGTGATCCGGACTATGTAAATTAACTAACGGTTACAAAATTGTATGCAGTCTAGTCACACATAACCATGCAAGATACCTATAAATGGCTGTCCAAAGATGCACATAATATAGTATGGATGTTCAAAAAAAATGTGTGAATTGCCGATGTCCTATTCTTGTACATGATAATACAACAATGTGGTCCACAATAATCTTCACACTTCGAATTACTAATAAAAAACAACGCCAGGCTATCTTCACAGCCATTTTTTTTAAAACTTTGACCAATACTCGAAAAACCAACATGGGGACAATCAAATAGTCAAGTATTTAAGAAAAATGAGAGGCCCAAAATAGTGTGGATTCAGCTTTTGGCATTAATAATTTTGTCGGTTGATACTAGTCAAACTAAACAGTCGTGTGAACATTATCCCAAATTTGTTGACTTAAAAGAGTGATACATGTAGAAATTGAGAAAGAAGTGTACATCTTAGTCATCAAAAAACCAAAACCTTTCGAGACTAAAGTTGTCTACACTAATAATGGACCATTAAATTTTTAAAGTTTATTAGGGTTCTTTAAGGTTTCTTAGGGCTATTTCCGATTTCTCCGGGATTTTGGGGTTTTTCAAGGCTTTATAGGGTTTCCTACAGCTATTTGGGCTCTTTAGGGATTAAACAGGAAAATTAGGGTTTCGGAAGCAAACTTACAGGACCAAAGTTCTTGGAATCACAACTGAGATGTTCATTATCTCCCTCCACCCAGCAGTGGCCACGTGGCACCAAAATAATGTCTCCTGGAATACTGATCCAATCTCCGGGCAGTCCAATCAAACGCTTTACGAGACAAACTTTTGGCTCCTCGGGAGACCTGCACCAGACAGCCTCCTTTCTGAAAGTCAGAAAAAGTCAAACTTCAAAATTCACTTTCCTCCACTTTCTCATCATTCATCAAAATTATCGGCTTTATTCTCTGTCGTGCGAGTGAGAAAAATGTTCAGCAGACAAATTTGCACATTCAGACTTTAAACACAAAGTCGATTTTCTTAAAATGATAATATTTTTTAATTTGCAATGGCAATTTCTTTACCTTAAAATGACAATTTTTACCTTAAACTGACAATTTTTCACCCTAAAATGACAATTTCCTACCTTGAAAAAAACAATTTCCTACCTTAAAATGTTTCTACCTTACAATGACAATTTTTTACCTTAAAATGACAACATCCCCTCGGTTAAATCTGTAATATCTGACACTCAATTTATCCAGCAAACTGCAGGCAGAGAGAGAGAGAGAGAGAGAGAGAGAGAGAGAGAAAGAGAGAAAGAGAGAGAAAGAGAGAAAGAGAGAGAGAGAGAGAGAAAGAGAGAGAGAGAGAGAGAGAGAGAGAGTAAACGTCAAGTTTTTACCGTAAAATAACGACATCTCCTCTGTTGAATTTGTAATGTCTCACACTCAGTTTGTCCAGCAAAACGCAGTCAGAGAGAGAGAAGCCTTCAGGATTTAGTGTGGGTTGCATGGAACGCCCTTCGACGCCACACATACTCCCCACGCAGTCGGTGAATGTCAGCGCGACAGGTGTCACTATGAGAGACTTCTTTGCCACTTGCCACAGCCATGAGGCAAAAGTCATTCGCCCAGTTTTTTAGATTTTTTTTAGGTTTTAAGATTTTTAGGTTTTATGATTTTTAGGTTTTAGGAATTTTAGGTTTTAAGATTTTTAGGTTTTAAGATTTTTAGGTTTTAAGATTTTTAGGTTTTAAGATTTTTAGGTTTTAAGATTTTTAGGTTTTAGGATTTTTAGGTTTTAAGATTTTTAGGTTTTTAGGTTTTAAGATTTACAGGTTTTAAGATTTATAGGTTTTAAGATTTTTAGGTTCTAGGTTTACAGTTTTTTAAGGTTATTAGTTTTTTCAAAGGTTTTAGGGTGTAGGCCGATGACGGAGTTCAGGGTTTGAGGTTTTTCCCCGGGAGAGGGAGAGGGAGAGGGAGAGGGAGAGGGACAGTGACAAAGTTTGGGAGAGTTGAAAAATTCACATGTTACTGGAGAAAACGAAAGGAACGAAATTTTGCTGTCAATGTAAGAATGTTGAATCGTAGATAGTGTGGCTCGATTTCGTCGCGCGTGACGACGCGCATTTATTTCATTTAATTTCAATTGATATTTTTACGCCAGTTCGTTTTATTACAGTGTACAAAGTTTATTTCGTTCCGTGCGTTATAACTTTTCCGTACAAGACTTATAGTACTTTAGTTTAAATTGGCTTCGTTTCATTTTGCGTGTAAGTTCAATGTAACGCTTAGGGTACGTCCCCATGTAATCGGTACTTTGATAAAGTATTTTGGACTATAGTGAAGATTCGCCGTACTACTTTGAAGAGCGTCCCAATGTGCGAAAATGAAATCGGAACTTTGACATGTGACGGTTGTAGACGTAGGTACAACTTGTGACGATTGAAGGCGACTGCGAAACTTCCGACGATTGGTGACGCCAACAAAAATAGCGACAGTGGTAGACGTCTAGATTTTTATGAAATTGCAAATGTTTAGGGTTTGGTGACGTTGTGACGTCACGCTCACTTGTGACAACGTCGACGTCACGGATTCAAGAACTTTCCGCCATGGTTTCTCGATTTCGCTTTTTCTACTTTTCTCACTCGATTTGCCATTAAATAAAAACCTAAAAAATTTCAAAAAATATATTTTTTGAAGATCTTTCATTTTATACCAATATTGTCGTATCTCATTCTAAAAAGTGTGAGATACAAGCTATAGTGTGAGAGGGAGAGAGGAGAGGCGCCGACGGCGAAAAATTATGCAAAGGACCCATGAATGCAAGTGGAAGTCCGAGACCCCTGCAAATTTTTTTCCGTACATAGCGCGTGACGTGCGCGGAGAAAAATAGCGAGGACTCTCCCTCGTCCAAAAAATTTACAAATCGTGTGGCGCGTGCGTGGTACGCTTTTCATTCGCTATTTGGGCGGTACTTGAACTAAAATCACCCCCTCGAGGTGATTTTGGATGAAGTTTTTTTTTGGGCTGGATTCTCTTGCCCGGGGGTCGAAAAGGGGAAAACGCCAAAATGCGTTCACATAACGACAAACAGGTCGTACATCCAAAGTATGAATTGACGTTCACTTTACTTTGGTAAAAATGAATTTCTCGTACGGCTAAAGTTTTTTTCAAAGTTCCCTGAATTTTAGGGCAAAAAGACAGAGAAAAGTATGTACTTTAATACATGGGGACGTACCCTTAGGGTGAAGTTCCATCATACGTTTCTGTAATTGTACGGCCAACTCTACCGACCGGGTCGACTGAGTCGAAGTTCCATCACGTAGAGTTTGTAAGCCAAGAGTTCTAAATTGACTGACGCCAGGCAAGCTACGATCCGATATTTTTTAGCACCGACAAACTTAACTTCAAATCTTGACTTGCGTGCCATGTACCTGTGTACGACATAACCATACGACAAAACTTTTATACATTTTGCAGACGACGCTGTCTCATTTTTTAGGGTTTCAGTTTTCGAACATAACGAAAGTCCTTTGAGAGAAAGTGTGACGAACAAAAGTTACCGAAAATAGCGTGACGAGGGAATGTTACGAAATTTCGTTTTTAGTTTCGATTATATTTTGGAAACCCCGTGTCATGTGGAAATATTCAGATATTTCGTTGGTTTTGTATCATGACACGTAGCCTAATTGTCCACCGTGTCACAATTTTTTTTTTTCTGCGTATGCCAACCCACCTCGTTGAGGTGGGTTGAGTCTAACAGAGAAAATTGAAGCGATCTCATCGCAGATGAACATCCGACGGCCAGTATTACCTCCAGGACCTCCGGAGAGTATTGGCAAGATTCTCTGTAATGTTGGTTTTCGTATAAAAACAAAATAGGCGGTACGATCTGGTACGGAGAGTCGCGGATTTCAGTTAGAAACGCCACTTTTTGCTTGGTGGAACTTCACCCTTAGACGACTAAATTTCAATTTTGCGGCTAATTGCCCACACAGTGGAGCTCAGGTAACGACAAAAAGTGACTGTCTGCAACCATTTTATTTACATGTGGTTGCCGCAGTTTTGTTACCGTAAACGTTCCCCGGCCGTGTGAACTTATAATTTTATTATGACGGCCGACGTTCTCAACCGCGGCAAAATTTTAAGCGGTTGAAACAATATTTTGAAAGTCAAAGTTGTCCAACCGATTGAACGTCAAAATTTTACTCAACGGTACTTTATTTTTACCATTATGTACTTCAAACGTACAATTTTTGACAAAGTGACGTAAGTGACTATGCGCAAGCAAAACAGTCGCTGTCATGATAAATTCCCTTTAATAATTATCAAATTTTGTTATGAGACCTTTCACAATAACTTTTTCATGCAGCCGATCGGTCTAAACTTGAACAAGAATGAAACAAAAACCACGACAATCCTTCTCCGTACAGTACACCGCGAATCGTAATTAGAGTAAATTACTCTAATTCGGTCGCTCGAAATTTCGACTCTATCACATGAAATAGAGTAAATGATTATAATTTTTTCATTATTCTATTTAAGGTAAAGTTTAATTAGGGTTTTTAATTCTAATATAGGTTCGTTTTAAATAGTGTGGAGTACGGACGACCTCCAACCGTGCAAAATTGTACTTTATTAAATAAAAAAATACAAATAATGATTTAATACAGGCCGTTATCATGTAACTGTGTTTTAACAAACAGCGTAGTGCAAACGTCACAGTGACGATAAACTGTACGTTTTGCCAAATTCTGTACGAATACCTTATTTACAGTAGAGGATATTAGCGTGCCAAATTAGAGTACTTAAATAAATTAGAGTAAACTTCATAGTTGAAACAACTCTATCACATAAATTAGCGTTCATTACTCTTTTTTTTGTTTTTGTACTCTAATCTTTTCATTACTATAATTACGATTCGCGGTGTACTGTATCTTATAGTACAGTACCGCATTGTATCTTATCTTACCGTACAGCTCATGTTAAATCCGAATCATGTTTTTTATTTTTATTTTTCTTCTCACAACTTATATGTCACATAAACTGTCCAAAAATAGTTTGTGAAAGGTCTTGGCTTCAACAGTTTCCGACTGGAAATAGTTTCGAGTCTTGAAGGACAATTTTTTGTTGGATATTTATTTACTTGTTCTAGCTCTAAACATTTTTTTTTCGGCATTCCATTTTCAATATTTCTGGAGAGGAGATACACCGTTTATCGTTATTAGCATCAATGTTTTTTTCGCCACTTAAAACATATTTTCTCCGTACACATTTGTCCTATTTTTGATTGGAGATCGCCAATTGAACGGTGAGAATCTTGTTTTTCAATCGGAACCGTCAGATTACTAATCTGACAAGTGTGTACGGAGAAAGGATGTTTGAAGTGGCAAAAAGAACATCAACATTAAAAGCGATACACGGTGTAGTTTTCTTTTTGGTATTTAATCACCTTGCAAAAGGGAGAAAAGTTTCGACTTCTAAACGAATGAGTTTATTTTTAACATGTGTATTGTTTAACGCAAGGAAATGGATAAAATGCCTAATTTTGGGGTTATGCCCTTGGAGGGGGGGGTGGAAGGGGGAGGGGAAGGGAGATGAAGAGGTAGAGGGGGGGAGGAGGAGGAGAAAGAGGAAGGGGGGGGGGGGGGGGAAAAAGGGGGGGGGGGGGAAAGGGAGGATCGGTGCTATTGGGATTTTTCTATGTTTTTGTTTTCAGCTTGTTCACTCTATTTTGACCACTCCCACGTCTCTAATTTCACCTCCTATGTTTGTTGTTCTCCTCTACTTCAACAAACTTGTCATTTGATCAAATTCAATGAATTTTTAAGCTCTCACGGAAATTTTGAGAAGTCGATTCCGTTCCGTCATGCGTCATACGTAACAGTGGAAAAATTTAATCGTTTAATAGCTCGAATTGTTGCAATGAAACTCTGAATCCAAGTTATCAAAACAATGATATAAAATAAAAATAAAATATATATGTAATAAACTAGTTTTGGCATTTCTCATGTACATTGAATTAAATTGTTAAAAATCGACTACGGCCATCATAGTAATGCTCTAAACATAAAAAATAGAAAATAAATGGATAAATTTTGACATTCTTTATATGAATTAGTTTTCGAAACAGAAAGTCTTCACAGTATTAATTGTAATAAGTTCAGACGAACGAAATGCTTCACCCTTTTTAACAATTCTCTGTTTAGTGTTGATCGAATCCGACGACAAGATTCATTTTTTTTTTGCTATATTAGTTTGTATGATTGAACAATTTTTACGATACAGTATATGATTACATATAATACGGATGAAGTATGATAATGGAAAGGACATTCGAGTTCAAGATTGTCATTTATTTATTTAAGGAAGCACAACGTGAATCACTATTAATGTTAATAACATTAATTCGGTGTTCGTATTTTTTGGGAGATGAACATAAAATAAGATTTGGAATACCAAATGTTTTTATCTTAACGGTAATTTGGTAAGGAGTTCCATGTCCGTCAAACATACCTAAATTATAATAAATAACACTGATATAACCCACGCTATAAATTCGTAATAATTTCCTAACACCAATAACGTTATTCAAATCTCCTCAAACACCGTTTGAACTCATAATCCATTCAATGTACGTACAAGCTACAAAATCTACTTTAATAAATAATTTTGCACACATTTTATACGACAGTTACTATAACACACTAAAAGCTATAACTTTGACCCACCTATGAATCTATTTGGTTGTTTCTCAACTCTTAATATGCTTTTAAACCAACGCATGCGACGGTTTTGATTCTACTAACATAGTTTAGTCACATTAGAACCAACATTAATAATAGACTAAAAAGCTTTTTCTTGAAATAATATCCATATTCATCATCCCGTTTATATTTAACGTTTTCCTCCGTAATCGTTCTTCTTCCTCCCTAATCTTCTTCTTCTAGTTCCCCAACCCCTTCTTTAAGATCTCTATTATTGATAACCGAATAACGACAATCGGCCGTCAACAAGTCGGAAGTCAAATAGTCGTCGGCGACGCCGTCCAGAAATCCGTTCCCACTATCTCCGTCGGCTGCAACGGAACGGTGAGTTTTAGCGGCGATCTCCTGAAACTCCGTGGCGATTTCCCCGCGATCTTCGCGGTACGTTTGGCCCAAAATGCCATGTGCTACCGATGTCAACTGCAAAGTACAGTACAGTACGAACCAATCAAATTTAATAAATCGTCGAAAAGTGCGACTTAGGCGATACGAAATCGGCATACAAGTCACGTCACGAGACGATTCACAACGGTAAACCGGAATTCAGGGAGATGCACTAAAACACAAATTTGACTAATTTTTTTTGAAGAAACGACAAATAGGCTGACTTGGATAAACAGGCGTGAATTGATTCATAAATTGGGTATCTCTTATTAAAATAAAAAGTGCGATCGCATTTTATTGTTTATAAGTAAGAAATTAGAAATACAATATGTACTTCTGTACAAAACATGTTTAGACTTTAGATCCAACTTTCTGACCCAACTGTTCCTTCAGAGATACGCTTTGTACGGACAAGACATCAGAATCCTGTACGGTTGACTCAAAGCCTTCACCAGTGCAGTACACCGTGTATCGCTATTAGGGTTAATAAAATTTTCGCCACTTAAAACATATTTTCTCCGTACATACTTGTCAGATTTCCAATTTGAGACCGTCAATCGGAAGCTGAGAATGGTACCATTCAATCGCAACCGTCAGATTCACAATCCGACAAGTGTGTACGGATAAAAGATGTTTAAAGAGACGAAAAAAATATAAACACTACACCGTGAATCGCTATTAGCGTGTTGGTCGCTAATTGAGGTACCCTGTTTTTTTGGGCAAATTCTCAAATAGAATTAGACATTCTAAATGATCCTACACGTTATTTGAGGTGTTCCATAAAATAGGATTCATGACTCTAATATAGTGCAATCGTAAATAGTGTGGTATACGGACTGTCAGAGCTGTACTTTTTGGTAATTTTTTAAGTAGAAAAGTACAGAAAAGATATTCACGCTGTCCCGTAATCGCGCTAACATGTAATCGCGTAAATATTTACGGCATTCGCGGATGAAAAAAAAATGAGACGGCGTACGATTTGAACAATTTCGTACATGCACATATTGTAGTGTGGAGATATTCTGCACCGAAATTATTTACAAAGCAGTTTGCAAATTAGAGTGTACGAAAAATTAGAATAAAAATTATTTCCAAGAAAAACGACATTCCCAATTAGCGTAAATAACGCTAATTGTTTCATTACGCTATCTATTTCATTACGCTAATAGCGATTCACGGTGTACCGGTAGGTATCTTGTCAGTGGTGAACTTACGGCGCATTTCGCACCGTGAACCGCGGGTTCACACGGTTCACCACACCCGGGAAACTTGTAAGATACCTAGACTGGACGTGTTATTTTTCGTCGTTAAAATGATACTTTAACTAAAATCACCTCGCGTGGTGATTCCGATTTAATATTTTGGATGTGCTGGAAACACGTGCAAGTGGGTCGAAAAGAGAAAAACGCCAAAGTGAATATAAAAGCGCAAAAAACTGTAGTACAACAAGACGACAAAGTATCAAAACGAAGTTCATTGTGCTGTGATTTCTACAATTTTGTCGTCCGGCATAAGATTTTCTCGTCGCGGATTGAATTTTTGGAGGAAAAACACTGCACAGAAAAGCCCGATACTTCAACACATGGACACACACCCTAACACCCGATTTCACTTTCGCACATAGGAGCGCCTTGCAAAGCAGTACGGAGAATCATCAGTGAAATACAAAGTACAGTACCACTTCAAAGGATTGGGAACATGAGCACATCCCTTATGTTTGAAAGTCGGCTGCATGACGTGTCGATACTGGAAAAGACGACAAATTGAAGTATAGATTAGATTACGCGATGACGCGAATTGTTGTCAGTCTCCTCACTTTGTACGGCCAAAAATTTCTCGGTACAGCAATCAATTTTTGAGGAAAACCGCAAAAAAAAATCTTAGGCGCATGGGCCCATACCCTGACACTTCTCCTACTTCTGCCTCCGTACGCACGCACTAAATACACGGTTTCGTACACGGTACAAACGGCGAAAATAGCAATAGGAAAAAACTAAAATAGGCGAAAACTGCTCCCACCTGAGCACGTTTTAATTGGACATCAATAGGTTTGTTGTATTGTCGTACTTTTTTTTAGTACA
Source organism: Zygnema cylindricum (assembly GCA_037447655.1). NCBI lineage: Eukaryota > Viridiplantae > Streptophyta > Zygnematophyceae > Zygnematales > Zygnemataceae > Zygnema > Zygnema cylindricum. Next base: position 25,374 of record JBBHKE010001358.1, on the reverse strand, counting down.
AATAGGTTATAATGATTCCAATTACTGGTTGTCTTTATTGCGCAGTTACAGATTTGTTGAGAAGGAGCACCCACGTCACTAAAAATCCGCCGCAGGCCCGCAGCACCGCATGGCTATTTCTTTCCTTTCTTTGAGCACGTTAAAGTTTGGTGCCGTACCGTACTCTCGCAAGCTGCATTTTTGTTTCTGTGCGATGCATTATAGGACAAAGATACGAATCACCCAGCTTGGCATGGTCTGTACACAATAGTACGTTAGATTCGGTTAAATGTACGGTATAAGACGATAAAGATTTCCTCAACCGTCATTTTGAATAGTCTCTGTTTTTCAAGCGGCGTCGTTGTGTTTCTAGGAAGTTGTCCTTTTTGGGTAGAACCGTAGAAGCAAAGACCGCAACCCTTTTGTAGCGTTCACACTACGGTAGAGTTCACATCAGCGTTCACATCATCACTCACATTGCTTGCAAAACTGCAATTTTACATCTTTGTTCGTCTTTGGGCACTCCCGTTTTTGTGACTCTTTTGTGTGGACGCGACTCTTCTTCACGTGGGAAGTCCACCGTATCCACTCACTCGGGATTCTTTTGACCGTCACGGACCGTGATGGCACGAAATGCTGCGTCCGCCGCCCTACCCTAGTATCCGTTCACACATAATGGTCCATTGTCGTTTGCCAGCAACCAAAGATACATATTCTTGTTGCCTTGGAGCCGTTGACAAGTTAAGTACAGGCCTGCAGAAGAGTTATGAACCGTCGATTACGCATCTAATGCGTGTGTAACGTGTCAACGTCGACTGTACACGTCATTCTGGTCCCCCGGGTCCACCCTGTGAACAGTTCGCAAATACAAGACATTGCCGACGGGAAATGTCACGTCACATACTGGTAACATGCTGTGCATAACTAATTACAGTTGTGTTCAACGCACATGTGTAGCATTCGTGACGTTCCCTTTAGAGTGGTCTTCACGGAAGTATTTATAATTGCTAAAGCCCTGGAATTTTCTAGATTATTGGAATTGGTAGGTGGCTTTCCAGATAAGGTTGGCGGCTGTCAAGGGAAGTTGTGGTTGTAGTCTGTTCCCTCAAGAAATTAGAGAGCATTTTCATTTTTTCTCACAACATGATGCTAGCAGAGAGGGTAAGTACTACTAGTCCGACTCGTCTTCTTTGACTGATCATCTTTCTTAAAAGTTGAAGCATATTTTCTCTTCGTGTTGAAACATTTTACCGGACGCAGTAGGGCTGCTCTTAAAGATGTTATTCTGGTAGAGCTTTTCTGTTGCTGATCTTGCTATTCTGATCAGCTTTTACTGTCTCTGCGAATGTGAGCTTGATTATTTTGTGTATGTTCTTGACAATCTTCTTTTACTTTCGGCCTTGTTGTTAACGCTTCTCTCTGTTCTCACAGGCGCAATCGGCTCTTAGAAATATGAAGGTGACGAGTGATGAAGAAATTATTGTAGACAGGATGATTGCTGCAAGTCAACGAAAGGGCGAAGTGGCCCTTCCGTCGTTTGGTCGAGATTTGGTTCCTTATTTTGTTCCAGGAACTGAGGCGTGGAATGAAAATGACGTAAATGTTAACACAGACGTCGATTCGTTTAGAAGGTTAGTGGGGATTTGAACTAACTTTTCTGTTATTGTGTATTTCATTTCGAAGGATTTTTTCTTTCCTTAATTTCATAGCATGATGAGACAGCTAGATCTATTCTTCCGATGTTCTATTTCGACTGAAGTAGATTTTTTCTCTTTTCAGGAAAGGTGCAAGTCTTTTGGACATCCCTGTACCTACCTTCCGAGAGGCTAACGGGAAAGGTGTGAAGACGGTAGTCATGCCAGTCAATGGCAAGAGAGAGAAGAAATCGCGAAGCAGATCTAGGAATACATACAAGGAAGACACAGGCATTGTAGGCATGCAGGCCTCTCTGAAACCTCTGAAACCTCTGAAGGTGAGGTTTTTACTTATTAAATTATCATTGTAGTTTTGTCATCTTCATATCACGGCCTGTATTTGAACTTTCAACTTAACTTCTGTATCGTTCTCTTGAACTGTAGGTTGGTCATGGTGATAAAACCTCTTCCTCCCCCTCTCCAACTTCGCCTTTTGGTTTCTCCACATCAGCATCTACAAGCTCATCAGAAAGTGATTTACCTGATCGAGAAGCAAGACAGGATGTCTCTGGAAATAATGGCCAAAGGCCACTTATAGATTCCTTGTCTTCGTCTGCACCCGGGGCCTGGAGCTTCTCAGCAACTGTAACTGCCGAACGTGCTACAGGATCACAAAAGGCTTCTGGCTTCGTATATATTACGCCTCCAAGTAGTCCTGAATTTCGACGTTTTAATTGTACCAACTCAGCACTCTTATGCTCTTCCATCAACGAGAAGTGGGCAGGGCCTGCATATGCAAATTCGCCCCCTCCTAGTTGTCTGCCACTTCCAACTTTTGCTTGCAAGAAAATAACGGGGTCTTCTGCATCAGGGATATCAAGGCCTTCAAAGTCTGTCGAGACTGCTGGATGTTCCCTAACTGTACAATCGGCCCCTGCTTCACCTGAACCTAATGTAGAACAATTTACCGTATTGTCTGTTGATGCAATTATCGGCAAAAAAGATCGAGCAAGGCAGTTAGGTATCTCTAGTGCTGTAGGGTTATCTCGTAGGATGTTGGATATGGATGTAGAGGTCTCAAGTAGCGGCCGGTACAGCGGTAATGAAGTAAGTGAAGCTACGAACAGTTTGAAAAAGATTCTTCAAATCATGTAGATTGTCGTTCAATGTAACCTTGTGAAAAAGCTTGCCATTTTTCCACCTCGTTTGTTCCCATTTTCGTTGAAGCAATTCATTCACCTTAAACGTATAGAAGTTGTAGGGAATTTTAGGTTAGGTCTAGCCTGCTCTAAGTGCCTTCGTTGTAGGTATGTGACCAGAGAAGCTACCTCTTTTTTGAATGGTAAGCTTTTCGTTTGGGCAAACGGCTCGTGGTCCATTCTACGCTGGGTTTGAAGGGTTGTCTGGTTTATATCCCGCTTTTGGGTTTGTATATAGGTTTGGATTATTACGCTGTTCACTAATTTTGTGGCTTGCTTGGAACTACGTTTCATGTTTCGGGTGATCTCGTAGCAAGTTGCATAAATAGTATATTGAAGTTTTTTCATTGTTTCTTATCAAGATCTTTTGATCTGTCAACGTTTTCTAGATGTTGACGGCATCTACTCATACCGACGGGTATGATCCGAACCTGTATTGTGGGCAATTGATACCGTGTGGTAAAAGTGAAGGGGATATATTTGGAGGTGATTTGTTTCACAAGGTGTATACGAACAGACGAGATGGGCAATCCCCGCTGGAAATAACCTGCAGTTTGCAAATTGTTATCTTAGCACTCTCTAGACTCATTTTGGTTCTATTGTGATTTACTGAGTACTACTGGTAACAGTTATTGAAAGTCAGCAAGAAATGTCCGATAGGACATTGCAATTCATGCGCTTAGTCTCGATGTTGTTCAAGTTTGGTTTCTTGGGTTATCTTCTAGAGGCAGGGAAGTGGGAAGTAAATGTAGGGGGGAGGGAAAAGTATACTTAGGGAAAGTGGTAAGTGGAAAGTATCTGTTAGGGAAGGTTGGAAGTATTTTTTTGAAGAGGTGGGAAAGTATTTTTGAGTAAGTGGAAGCTCTTTTGATAAATTGGGAAAAATCTGTAATGGGGAGAGGAAATTTGTATTGCCTGGACCTTGGGTGTCTAAGGAGTTCCAACACTTTTGTTGGCAATGATTCAATTTGTTTCAGTATATTCTGAGGTTTCCGTTTATTATTTTTTCAATCATATGGTGTGGTGATTCTGAATGTTGTAGTTTTGACATGTATCCAGTGAGAATACCTCAGATGTGATTGCTTCTCTTAATCGTGTTGGTGACGCCTTTCTATTATGATATGGTGTTGGTGATGTTTGATTATGGATCTGTGACAGTTAGATATTGTATGTGAATGTTGAAAAGGGTTCTTGTTGAACTGCTATCCCGACTTGTAAATTTGTCTCAAGCAGGCATTGATCTAGTCGAAGATGTGGTGTTGATCTACTTGTTTTCTCTTGTTACCTATACCTTATCCACTGGTGCTTCTAAAAGCGTAAGTGTTGCTGGTTGTATGAAGTGTATGTCAGTAATTTGATATTTACGGTGTATATGGTTTATGTTCCTTCCACGTACACAAGATCTTACTATGTTTGCTGATTTATACCAACTCCAAAATCTTTTGAAATGTTTTTTCATATAGGTTCTTCGATGTCTGGATATAAACTGAAAAACTGGATGTTGGAATAATCTACAGGAAGTCTGTTCTGCTAAACATATGTCCAGCACTGTTTTGAAACTTAAATCTTTTTGACATTTCAGCCTTGTGAACTAATACTGGACTATTAAGAGTGTCTTCTTTAAAATGACACTTTCATTATCACGATGTGTCAGAGAATACAAAGTCTGTACTTGTGCCATAATATGTGTCGGCCTTCTTTACTGCCAGATTATTGTATTGATTCCAATTCTCTAAAATCTTTTTGAATTAAAGCTTTAAGCCTGCTAGGCAACTATCACTGAAATATAAAATACTTGAGAGAGAAAAAATCACTAGTAATTAATATGATATTTGTAATAGGTATCATGCTGCATTCACATTAGAAATGGATGATGAATGAGATGAGGAAATGAATGTCCTTTTTGTTTTATTTGGACGTGAATCGCCCTTGACATCATCTCACGTCAACTAAACCGTCGCGATATGATTCATGCTGCCGTACGATTAAGGGCCGAATGACACAAATCCGTCCGTAACAAGCAATCGTTTTTGACCTGTACAATATCATATAATTTTTCCAAGGTGACCGCTCGAGACCCCAAAACAAAAAGGGACGCTTAAAAAAAAAAAAAAACCTCACCTGAAACGAAAAGTGGCGACATAAACAAGCAACTGTTTGAACCATTACTTTACTTCCTTATTTTTCTTTTCGATTTTTCGCCTTATTTCAACCTTAAAAAAATTAAACATATCTTACTTTTACCATTTTTTCCCCATTCTTTCACCACCTTATTCTAAAAATTTTACTTACCTTTCTTTAACTTCAATTTTTTCCCTTCCTTCGCCTTCTTTTCACCTTAAAATTAAACTTACCATTGTTTTACTTTCTTTTCCTTTCCTTTCCTTCACCTCCTTTTCATCTTTAAAATTATACTCATAACTCGAAAACAACAAAAAAAAAGAACCATTATCAGGTAATGATATCCAAGCAACCCTCCCTCCCTCCCTCCCCCCCTCCCTCTTTCCCTCCCTCCCTCCTTCCCAATCTGCCCTACCTCCCTCCCAATCTGCCCTCCCTCCCTGCGTTGCACCGTTGGGCTGTTTTTTGAGCGTCACGATTCAAAACTGGAAAATTATCCGGCCAGAAAAAAAACTTTTTGCCTGCCCGAAAAATGTTTCACTCTACACCTTGTATCGGTATTAGTATTGATGTTTTTTTCGCCACTTAAAACATCTTTTCTCCGTACACATTTGTCCAACTGTGGATCTGACGGTTGCGATTGAAAGATAAGATTCTCAGCTTCCGATTGGCGGTCTCAAATTGGAAATCCGACAAGTGTGTACGGAGAAAAGATGTTTTAAGTGGCGAAAAATTTATTAACACTAATAGCGATACACGGTGTACCGTACACCGCGAATCGTTATTAGCGTTGTGTATGCTAATTCCGTCCCGCTTTTTTTTATTTTTATTCTCAAATAGAATTATCCACACTATTTAAAAAAAAACCTAATTCCTAATTAGAATAGACGATTTCTTCGAAAATTTTCAAATTCCCAATTAGCGTAAACCTCGCTAATTATTCGTATACGCTAAAAAAACTTACACACTAATAACGATTGGCGGTGTACTGTAGTATTGACGTGGCATTGTACGGAAGTTGACTTACGTTGACCCAGTCTATCCCCAACTGAAAGTGGACGAACGGATTGTCCGGCAGTTGCAGTTTAGGATTTGCCGCTCGTAGCCGGACGTCCATATCTAATAAACCGTCTATTTTCACCGACAAAAAATCACTTTGATATTCTCCTTCCGTTTCTGAAGGTCGCTTGACCAATGAGAGACCTCCAGCGAGGCTCATTTCCTCGCCCTCCTGCCAAACAGTGAGAGTAACTTGGGTTTTGATACCGTTAAGAAGGAGTTTTTATGAATTGTAAGCAGTCACTAGTTTTAAAGGATTTTTTGGGTTTTTTAAGGATTTTTTGGGTTTTTAAGGTTTTTTTGGGTTTTTAAGGATTTTTTGGGTTTTAAGGATATTTTGGGTTTTTAAGGTTTTTTCTGGGTTTTTAAGGATTTTTTGGGTTTTAAGGATTTTTTGGGTTTTTAAGGTTTTTTTTAGTCGGATCTGGCTAAAGTGACATGGAATTATCTGAAACCGCCAACTTCCCAAAAAAAACCATGTAACGTTAAGCATAATGTTAAAAACATATTATAAGAAAAAAATCTTCTCAGTATAACATATCCGATAGCATTTTTTAAGCATCATTTTTGTTCTCAGTGGCATTCCTAGAATGCGAGGCTACTTAAACCTTTGATATTAAAATATATTCAAACATAAAATATGCCCCTCAAATTAAATGCAAAGCTTTTCGTATAATCTTAAGTAATATCAAATGGACAGCTAAACATGTTGAAATCACAACTTCAATATTTTTTTCTGTTCAAGTGAAACAAATATGAAAGACCCTTCCAAGTTATGATTTTTTCCAGTACAATCTTATGGAAGTACAATCCGTACACTGAGTAAGTCTATGCAATCATTGCCGATCTCTTCGATTCAATATCGATTTTGACCATTAGAAGTTCAAGCCATAAATGGCAAGAAATTTAGACAAAGAGTCACAACAATCTTGTCACAAATAAAATAAGAATGAATAAAAAATAAACAAAAAAAAAAAGTAACATCACTTGAAAATTACCTTCAATCGCCTTAACTCCACCCCACTTGCCTCGACATATTGTAAATAACTCGCCTCCTTGGAAGTCGCCTTCCCTTAATTGGCCGCGAGTCGTAAGGTATATTTTTTCCCTCCTGATTCCCAAATTAACCCAACTTCTTGGATCCATGTGCGAACCGCTTTTCCGTTCCGTAACAACGTGGCACTTTCCGTACGGTTGTCCAAGAACCCTTCCAACTTCATGTTGAGGTGAATTCTTCGATTTGTCAATATACAAAAACTTCTATTTGGAGATCCACTGAAGTCAAAATGCGTTCCATGCGCACCGACAAAATGGGGGTCACCTTTTACGGATGTTTGACATGGAATGCCTTCTTGGCACGGTTTGGGTTTTGGCGGTTTTTGACACTTGCTTCCGACGCGACTGAGTTGGTTTCCACGATTGTTGCATCTAGGTCCTTTGTTTTTCTCCAAATACAAAATACAAGATCGTAACCTGCGTGGGTAAAAAATAGAGAAAGAAACTTGTTTTTTTTTAAGGGGAAGCAGCTCGTGGAGATGAAGAAAGAAACCGACAAAAGGAAAAACTGATGAAACGGAAAGGAGGAAGATTGATGATTACAGTCGAATGTTCAATGTCAATCCTCCGGCAGACTATCAGAAAGGTATTTTTCATCAAATGTCAAACTATTATTTTGGGACTAAAACATAAAAGCTATATAATTTCTTGAGTGCACATTGTTTTTTTTCTAATAACTACACTGCCAATTGCTATCAGAGCTAATTATATCAATTTGGTGCTACTTTTTTTGGCCGAAAATCATAAACGTAAGGTGAGTGGACTACAATCCGCCACGTCTCACTACACTAAACTAGCATTATACATTCTAATTTCGCGTTTACACATAATGATTCCTTCATAGTTTCTCATGCCTAATGTTAAAACATTTCCCGCTCAATTCAAAAAATATCATCAAAAGTCTCCAAACTCAAATTTGTTTCCTCCAATGTTCATCAAATCCCATGAAGTTTAGCCCCAATGCCGGTTTTTTTTTAATAGATTGTTCGAATTCATGTGTCATGTCCAATATTCTTCAATTTTATATTGACATTTGCTTATTTTGTCAATATCATGCCCAATTTTCACTTTTTCATATTTACTTCCCAACGAATTTTCCATATTCACTCACATCTCCAACAAAAAAGAAACTTCGAAAAAAACTGTAGAGTAAACTTTGGAATAAGCTTTAAAATAAACTTTGAAATAAGTTTGTTTGTATGTTTTCCATTGCTCAATTTTATTCTTTCTAGTAACGCCACATTGTTTGTCCTTAATTTAAAATTCTCCATGCTCAATTTTCAAATTTTCGCTCCCAATCTTTAGAATTCTTGAACTGAAATATCTCATACTCAATACTCAATACTTTTGCCCATTTGCTAATTTCACTCGTCACATTTTCTTCATCCTACCTCAATTTTGTAATACATTTGTTAATTTCACTGGTCAAATTTGCCATATCCCTCTCAATTTTGTTTTTCTCTTGCCAAAGTGCCCATCCAAAACCTATGCTCAACACTTCATTACTAGAGATTTTATACCCACTTTTCCCATTGCCAAGAAAAGCAAGATTTTGTCCTTTTGCATTCTCGACAACAAAGCATTGGCGACAAAAACTGACTTCAATTTTTGTCCGTTCCACCGACCTACTCCCCCCGTCCTTTTCCAAGTATTATATAAACTTCCCGGAGGGAGAATCCAGGTTCCCAAGGTGCCACCTTCCTTGCAACTTCCCGTCAAGCAACCATAACTTTTTTTGTAATTTTTACAACTTCGGGCATAAATGGGGTAAATGTGAGAGGAGAAAGAGCATACAAAGGCTATTAGAATCAAGACACATGTCATTTAAACAAGTATAAGACGTGGCGAAGAATTTTTTTAAAGGGTGAGAGGGAGGAGGATGGGAGTGGGAAAAAGGTCGAAGAGAGAGGGAGGGGAAAGAGAGCGGGAGAGAAAAGTGGCGCGGAGGGAAAATGGACTGTCATTATCAAAAATGAAATTGTACGGTCTTGAATGAGGAAATTGATTCGCCGTAACTGCATCTGTACGGAGATGTTGTGATCGTATATGGTACAAATCTTAGATTGTGTTTCCGTCCACTGTACGGAAGAAGGCAGGAAAACATTTGGAGTCCTGGACAGCTGGAATCTTGTAACGTCACATAGTCTTGCTTTAGTACTATTTAGCAATAGATTTTACTATTAAGTACGGCAGTACGGCAAGTAATTTTTGGAGATTTTGGAGGTGACTGCGGACACGAAAGTATCCAATACGGATACGAATCTAAAAATCATATCGTCTACGATACGCAAAAAGTACAGTACACCGCGAATCGCTATTAGTGTTAACATTATTTCTGCCACTTAATACATTTTTTTCCCGTACACACTTGTCAGATTATGAATCGGACGGTGGCGATTGAAAGGTGAGATTCTCAGCTTCCGATTGATGGTCTCAAAATGAAAATTGGACAAGTGTGTACGGAGAAAAAATGTTTGAAGCGGCGAAAAAATTATTAACCCTAATAGCGATACACGGTGTACTGTACTTCACCGCGAATCGTTATTAGTGTTAAACTTTTTTACGCCACTTAGGGTAACCTTCCATCAGGCGAAAAGTGGGGTTGTTTACTGGAGAAAGTACTCTTCCGTACAAGGTCGTACTGTTTTTTTCTGTTTTTTTACCAAAGATGTTTACTAAAAATTCGTTAAGATTCTCCAAACTTTTTGGCGAAAGCTCCCACCGTCCGATTTTGAATTCTCGACGCAAACGCCCTTTCTATCCAGTACCTGCCGAGTCTCCTCCGACTATCCTCAGGAGGACACTTAGCGCTTACTGGACGCTTGTATTGGTCCACTTGTAAAATCAGAGTCGATCCACAACAGACGTGAAGCTATAAACTTACATGTGGCAAATGGCGTGTAGCGTTTGACATCAAAGTCAGCCTGTTCGACGACAAAATCTTGGTTGTAGGACATCATGTCACGCCTCTTTCATAAATGTGGACAATCAAGTAGGTACAGCGATAATCCATTCACGTACAAAATGGTACATTCTTCGACATTTGTACAAACTTTAATTTTGCAACGGTTTTCGTGGCCTTTGGTACGACGACAACCCTAAGAACGTTCAGATTGTACATTAGCGTGACGTTACTAAGATATTTTAATCGGCGTCTATCCGTACACATACGCAGTTGCGATTTTGTCCTTTTCGAAATGATGATTATTCCCGAGCGGCTCAACAGGACCCTACGTGGTACCAATCGCAATCTAACAAGTCAACAATTTTAGCTTCAGTGGCCAACATGAAGGAAGGTGTTACAAATTTTACTACCGGTAAACGTGACCGTACTATTACTGGGAACGCCTGATGGAAGGTTACCCTTAAACATCTTTTCCGCGCACACTTGTCGGATAGTCATTCGGATAACGCCAATAGAAAGGTGAGAATCTTGCCTTCTAATAGCAACCGTCGGATTGACAATCCGACAAGCGGAAAAAACGTCACCATTAATAACGATTAGCGGTGTAGCTGGAGATGGCCGCAAGCGGCCACAAATTGACGGCTACATGATTTCCGCCTAATTTCATTCATTAGACGTCACCTTTTTTGAGTTAGCCGTTTAGTTTACCTCCAAATTTTTGACGATTTTAAGTGGCCCATACTTTTCCAGGAGCGTTTGCCTCTTACGCAAGTCGCCGATATTTTTGACTTACTCTCCTCAAAACTTGAACGTGATTGGGCATTCCTCCCCAAGAAGGGGAAGATTGCGAGAAAATCTTCTCGCATCCACAATATAAGACATCCTCAAAAAAAACGAAAACGGACGGCCCAATATACTTCTCAAAATTGCCCGGCAAATCTTTGAGCCTTTCATTGTCGGTCGGACGGCCAACTCAAACGCCGTCAATACTTTACCGGCAAGAAAAGAAATGACGGGACTACCCCCCCGACAGCCGACCCATTCGCCGTGACAGAAAATCATAGATGTCTCATGCGCATAAAACGCACGCATGAAACGCCAAAAAAATAACGAATATGCGCATGAAACAAAGTTCAACAATTTTAAAATGCGTTGACCGACTTTGACTCCATACTAAAAATTAAAGTTAAAAAATAGTAAAACATGTAATTGATAACGAAAAATACGATGACAACTTAATCAAAATTTCAAAAGTTCCAAACGAAAACCAGCGACGACGCTGTCTCTTCGCTGGACGCTGAACCGGCAACCAGCGATCAGACTGTCACGTCGCCAGCGACCAGACTGCCTCGGCGCTGGACTCGTCGCGAGCGCTGAGGCAGGGCCGGCGCCCTGTCAGCGCGCGCGCCGGCGTCTTCCCGGCCCCCTGTCGGCGCCAAGTCAGCGCCGACGCCCTCCATGCGCCATGCCAGCGCTATTACAACATGCCAACATTCACAAATTTACAATTGAAGCAAAACAAAACCATTTTTAAATATCAAAATTGAATAATGGTAAAATCACAATTGAAAAAAAAGCTGTATGTCAACACTTAATAATGATAAATTCAGAATTGAAGCAAAAAATAACCATTTTTGTATTTCAATTTGAATAATGAGAAAATCATAATGAAAAAAAAAAAATCCATCATATCCCTTTAGAGCCTTAACATGCTCCCACTCTGCTCCTCGAGACCTAGACATGGCTGCCTGTGAAGAGGTTTGTGGAAGCTTCAAGTGTGGCTTCAATCGAGCCTTCAATGGCGGATTCAATGGCGGCTTCGTTGTAATGATGAACCGTACAAATTTCTTTCAAACTTCGCGCGCGAAAATGAAACGTCACTATTTTAAATTTCCGTACGCTGTATCCGTACCGTTCAAATTTCTTTCAAACTTCGCGCGCGAAAATGAAACGTCAATTTTAGAAATTTCCGTACGTTGTATCCGTACCTTACCTCAAACTTCTCGCGCGGAAATTAAACGTCACTTTTAGAAATTTCCGTACGTTGTACCCGTACCGTACAAATTTCTTTCAAACTTCGCGCGCGGAAATGAAACGTCAATTTTATAAATTTCCGTACGCTGTATCCGTACCGTACAAATTTCTTTCAAACTTCGCGCGCGAAAATGAAAAGTCACTTTTAGAAATTTACGTACGTTGTACCCGTGCCGTACATTTTTTTTTCAAACTTCGCGCGCGGAAATGAAGCGTCACTTTTATAAATTTCCGTACGTTGTATCCGTACCGTACAAATTTCTTTCAAACTTTGCGTGCGGAAACAAAAAGTCTCTTTTTGAAATTTTCGTACATTTTCCGTACACTTTTTTACGAAAAGTATGCACATTTAACGAAAGATTCAAAATCTAAAAAAATAACGAAATTTCGTAAAAATGTCAAAATCCGTACGAATGAGACATCTATGCAGAAAATCCTATTTATCTCAAAAAAGATACGCACTTGGAATATCGTGTCCCAATAATATTTGCCCGTATCCGCACAATTGCCTTCATTTTTTTAATAGCGAAGTGCGCATGGACACGTATGGTAATCCACGTGTGATGATTGGTAGTGAATAAATGCCTTTGTGGATCAGATTTTGCGGATAAATGTCGACTGTACTTCTCACATGAGGATGGCATGTCGGGAATCAAATTTTGGATACGGAAACCGGACTGTTCGCAATAAATAAGGATCCGTTTCGAATATGTAATTTAATTTGTCGGCTAGGGTTAGTATAATAATCGCGGTACAGGTACTAAGTACGAACTGTACCAGAAGCTGTCGGATTTAATGCAAAACAAATGTGCCAGCTGTGATAATAGTCATCCCAGGTATGTACATCATGCTGGGTCAACTCTATTTAGGGTAAGTAATAATAGAAAATGAAGAAGATTTCATAATAAAACCGCGATGGTTAATCCATTTACGTTTCAAAGGAACGTAGTTTAGTGTGCTATAAGCTTTAGTTCAATGTTTGGCAAGTGTCAAAAAGTGTTCTCGCGGAGGACACTATCCACACACTGGATGTGCATAGTTGGTACACTTCGAAATAAAAAAATTATGATCAACAGTGGACGAGCAATGAGAACCTTACAAGTGGCAAAGGCCATGTGCCTTCGGACAGAGTGGGTTCATATCTACTCTATTGGTCTTCATGTAAAGGAATTTGCGTTTAAAACATAATGGCGCAATTCGTACGATGATAAAATACACAGATAAAGATCTTATAATTAAATAGTTGTAGACATCACTTAAATTCCGTCCGTCGGTACAAACAAGAAGTTTATTTTTTTTGCTTTTAATATCTTTGATTTTTCTCGGCTACTAAACAAGAACCAATGTTGTACCACTAACAATAAAACACATAACGGATAGGTGACCGGTGACACAATTTGATGGATAAGCGATCAAAATATTATTGCCAGAAAACTTGTTAGTATGATTACTTGCAACGCTTGATGGGTGACAACCCTTATTGTGTTAGTACAATCATGGTAAGAACCGACGTGAACAAATATTAGCAAACTCCCTTTTGGCCAAAGAAGAAAAAAAAGATTGTATAGTTCGAACCTCATCTGAACTTTATGTTTTCTACGTACAACATATAACCTTCAAAAAAGGCTTAAAATTAAGGTAAAAATGTCAAACTACTCTTCAAACATTTAATTACTTTAACGGTGTTAATCTCAAACTCAACACTGGAAATGGTGTCAATGAATTAGGAAATAATAGTAATTCATTATTAGTGATGGTTGTGATACAGTACGTCGTGAATCAGTATTAACGTAAAAATCTCTAACTCGTCGCCCTCAATTTTTTACCCTCGAACCTAAAAAAAAAAAAACTATATTTTTGTTTTGGTTTATATAAGTATTGTCAAAATAACCTTAAATACTGTAATTTGAACCGTGTTTAACTAGTGTTATATACAAAATGTGTTGTTCTGTACTAAAATTGCTCATAATTTTGCAAAAGCATACAAAACAAATGTAAGGATGATATTAATCAAATAATAATTGACATAGAGGTACGCAAATTAGGTAAAGAAGGTTTTGCTTCGACACGAGAAATCGAGCGTGTCGCCGCGGAAAAGTGCACTCAAATTTTATTCGAAATCATGAAGCGAGGGAAAATCGTGAGAATTTGTTTTCATATGTTCAAGCTTTGAGTATGTGAACGCAAACCATCGCGGCTACAATATGGGAACATGCATCCAATTAGTGTTAGGTGTATAAATTAGAGTTCGTTTTTGTCGGCGGTAGGCCCTTGAACCCAAAATAGGGTTAATAACACTAGCTTTTCTTTACCCTTAGCTCTAATAGCGATTCACAGAGTGTGTATGGACAAAAATATTGTTTGATATAGACTGATTGATAATTGATGTCCATGGTTGAACTTTGTAAACTTAATAATAATAACTTATATTTGTTGCCCGCGCATGGAAACACTATTTTATCCCTTTCCGTGGCTAGACTTCGCATGGAACTTCGTAATTTTTACACAAATTGACAGTACACCGCGAATTGCTATTAGTGTAAAAAAATTATGAGTGTGAAAGAACAAACAGTGTTGTTTACTCTATTTTGGGTTTAAAGGCCTAACACCAACAAAACAATAACGCTGATTTATACATCTAACACTAATTTGGATACACATTCCTATAGTGTAATGTAGCCTCTAATGGTTGCGTTCACATTGTCTACGTTTGAACATGTACGAACAGGTTCGCGTGATTTTCTATTGTCTTTTTGAGGGCACTTTTGTATGGTAACGCGGTTCACTTTCCTGTCTGGACGCCGTTATCCAACATTTTCTTGTGTACTTTTGTACTAGAAAACAAGCAGTTTTATTACGGACTAACACATTTTGTACACTACAATATTTAAAATTTGCGTAGATTAGGCTGTGTCCCTATGTGCCAAACTAAGGGTATTTTGCGGTCGTTTTCCTCAGAAGCTTAGTGTTGTACCTCTTAAGTACCAACCGTACAAAGCAATCGAAAAAAGTAGAAGTTCATTTTGGGTCATCGTCGAACTTAGAATGTACTAAATGTTGTCGTCTTGATTTTTACACGGCCACATTAAGAAACGTCATCTTCAAACTTGTTTAAAACACATCCTCCATGTGTTTTAAATAAATGTATCACCTCTAAACATATAGGAACTCGTTTTTGCAAGTGTCGTTATTTTTCAAATTTTTCAAATGATGTTTGTTCAAACTGTGTACAAGGAAAAGTACACAATTTGTTTCCTTTTGTTCGTTTGTGTTTGGTACGGAGGGGTCTGAAGATTACGATGCCATTTTAGATCGACCGGAAAAAGACACAAAGGCTGCATTCACACTAGAAATGGATGATGAATGAGATGAGGAAATGAATGTCATTTTTTTTGTTTGTACGTGAATCGCCTTTGACGCCACCTCATGTCAACGAAAACGTCGCGATGTGATTCATGTTGCCGTACGATTACTCGCCAATGACTCAAATTCGTCCGTACCATTCATTCATTCATCCGGGATACGACTTCATGTTTTTTCGAAGTTGAATTTTTGCATTCCGAAAAGGTTTTCCGAAAAAGAAGAGGACTTACCACAGTTGTCAAGTTTTGACGCACTTCACCGTATGTTTTGTCCGTCGCTACGCTCCAAATCGTATATTTTGTCCGTCACTACGCTCCAAAAAGGTTGACGCCGAGCGGTCGACCTGTTTGGCGCCCTCTTTTTTTTTGCGGAATGAATGGTACAGGATCATTCGTTTCCTCATCTCATTCATCATCTATTTCTAGTGTGAATGCAACATTTGGCAAAGCGCGTCTTCTTCAACCATGAAACGACGCAGGCTGGAAGGCGATACGTCTAACAATGTCACGGAAAGACATGCGACGTCATAAGTAGTTACAAAAAATAACGTGAGTCATCACAAATTGTAGACGTTGACAGCCGTCACGTGCATTGTCGACGGAAACAATCGTCACACCCTTGATTAACAATTTCGTTGTTTACACATTGGGACACCTAAAAACTGTGCAGGGAGAATCTGCGCTAAAAGACAAAGTAAAGTCGTTAAATCGCAATTACATGGAGACGTACCCTTAGAGTCATTGACGCTAATTAAACCGTACCGCGTTAATGCGAAATGGAGCTATCAATTCTATTTTAGGTTTACGTCTCAAAATTTGGCGGCGCCGAATTTGTGTTAATTATACTAATGTTAATTCACGTTGTAGCTACAAATCGGGCAGAGCTGAATTGATTGTTTGTGGACTTTCGGACGTCTGGCGGTCACGTTGTCGGGAATGATAGCGACAAAAATTTCATTCGAAGCTGGTAGGCTGGTTGCTTCACACTTTTGTCTGTACGGCTAGAAAGTACGCCGCCCATCGCGGCAGCAGTAGAGTTCAACTTTAACTCTTTAGGAAAGATTTCCGTCGGAACATATTTTAGTGCAACGCCGTACATGTTAGCTTTTAGTACGGCGTAACATGAACGCTTATCTTTGCCGACGAGTCGCTTCACTTTTAGCGTCCGTACATCGTTGCACATCCGTACATGTTCCTCATGGATTTCCCCTAACAAGAATCAGCCATGCTAAATCATATCGTTGACGTGGCTCATTTATGACCACTGAAGTCGTAGGTATTACTGACTATTTTGGATCAGGGTTTAGAACACTCACTCGATTTAGAGTGACAAACTCTAATAGCTATGGGAAGTACACCGTGTATCGCTATTAGGGTTAATAATTTTCGCCATTTAAAACATCTTTTCTCCGTACACACTTGTCGGATTTCCAATTTGAGACCGCCAATCTGAAGCTGTAAACCTTACCTTTCAATTGCAACCGTTAGATCCACAATCCGCCATGTATGTACGGAGAAAAGATGTATTCAGTGCCAAAAAAAGCACCAACACTAATAGCGATTCGCGGTGTAATTTACTAATTTTGCTGACGTCGACGTTGATGTCGTCAGCAATCGAAGGTATAGGATTTGACGCTAAGGACACGATCCAAAGAAATTAGCTAGGATGACGTCATAATTTCTGTTTAACCATTTCTTAGCTTGCAAACTTGCACGTCGACGTTGAGCTTTTGAGGGTCTGATAGCAAAGTCGCTAGGCGACAAATATCAAACCACTCGTAAGCTTTGTCGTTTTTTAAATTGAATCGATAATCGAATTCTATTGGTCACGTTTTTGTCATTGAGGAAAAGTGCTCGCGATTCCGGTTAACTTTTCGTCTTTTTGCGCTAACTAATGACAGTTTTTGTCGCACTTTATTCAAATATGCAAGGGGGAAAATTTCGTGCGAGCCCAACTTTCTCCGATCCAAAGTACGAGTTCTGAAATTTCTGTTTTCAGGACCTTCCGTGTTTCTCGGATCCAGGTCGACCGCCGTACACGCCAGCCTGGCATGACGGATGCAAAGCGTTAAATTTAGGAAGAATATATTTTGTCGGGCGATTTTTTTCGTGCGAACGTGGCGACGCACACCAATTAGAGTTAAGGACATGACGAGATTATGTGACTCGTTGACGACACGTGGCAGCATTTATTCCTCGAAGGAAGTTCATTTCCATATTTCTTCGACCCTGGTGTAGCCCCAGAGTCGCACCAAAAGTCAAAAAAAGACAAAAATTGAGTACGGAGGAGCACGTCACGATAAAACGGTCGTAAGAGGCGCTAAAAAACAAAAGTGTTTTTTCGTCGATCTAGGAAATAAAATAACATGCTTACCAGATTTAAATATTATATAATTCGGTCTCAACAATGGCAGATTTTGGCCAGACCTCCAGAGCCGGAAAAGTCAAAGAATGTCTTCAGTGACAATCATTGGTCTTTTCAAAATGTGGATAAAACGACAAAATCCAGCGGGCACCCATCCTGTCGTGAAAGGACAAACGACCAATGCCTGCCTAGGACAGCTGGACGAGCTGGAAACTGTTTACTAATTTGGAGTCTTGCGATTTCAGCTTTATCTGAGAAACGCTTTTATTAATGCTAACCGACAGCTCGACCGTACGTCCAATTCAGTGTATCATTCGTACAAGTATTGATCCTCCCGGATAAGTGGATGTACGGCCGAAAGTAAATGAAGTATGCGGCAATCTCCGTTACCCCGTTAGTCCTAATCACTCCAAATCAGGTAAGCTGTTAGTGGATCCGAAATCATGAACTAGGGTTTGATAAAATTATTGAGATATGTGGCCTAGAGCTATCGAACTAAATAACAAACTGTATTTCCAAAATGCAATTAAGTGCGATAATATAGTAATATTTCAATATTTCATCGATAATAGCGACGGGCCATTGTACTTTATGTTTCTATTGGGGGATTCAAACTTTATAGTACGATTCCTATAGCGACAGTGAACAGTGTACGGTGTCAGGGCAAATCGTACGGACGTTTTTATCGAGAATAAAATTCGATACTGCATCTACCGTACGACTCGGATTTTCGATGCGATTCCGTACAACATTCTTCTTCATACCCCGTATTTTACCAAAAGCTATGTTCTAAGAGGGCGGCAGCCCGTGTATCGAGAACCGTAAATTTCACTCGTGCGAGATATTCACACGTGTGAAGACAGCTACGCTTTTACAGCGACAGCCAATCGACAGCGAAGCCGAGACGGCGCCTTTTTGTCGGAGACGGTTTCTTTCGCGGAAATCCGGGTCCCCCTCCTGGGGTCCGTTGACTGTAAATATCGGCATTTAGGCAAAATATCGCCATCGAGGATAAATATCGCCACTGTGACGAAGAGCCCTCCGCGAAGCAAAAGTCGCGAGCATTTTCCTTCGCAAAGCAGAACTTTCGACCAATGAAATTAAGTTGCTTGAACCACAATTGCAAAGAGAAGCTTACGGCTCTTCGTTATAATGGCGATTTTTACCCTTGAGAAACGCTACAGTACATTACTGTACTGTACAGTACTGTTCTGTACCTTTTTTCCCGTCGAAAATACATTTTTTCCAATACAATTGTACATTTGCGATTTTCCTTACTTTCAGGTGTACCGTCCTTTTCGCCTTACCAGCTAACTTTCGCACTTGTGGTCGGGTCGCACTGTTTTTAAATTTAAACCAGTTCCCTTTGTACGGAAAAATACGTCAAGTCACACTGAACCATAGTTCAAAAGTAGGTGAAAGTAGGCCCATACAATATGCCTATTGTATGCAAAACATACAATATGACCTAAAGACCCATATTGTATTCCGACCAAATTGGACCAATTAAAACATTCGGACCAAAAAAATTATTCACACCGTCAGATTCGGCCGATCGGACGGTCGCTGATCAAATTAGTGATCTAAGAAGATCACATGAAAAGCCCGTAACGCAACTTACGCTAAAGGCGCCGACCAAAGGCCTACTAAAAAACGCCTACTTTTGAACTATGCACTGAACTTGCCCTCACTTGTGCACACATGCACATTCCCATTGGCAGCTGGCGAGAGTACAGCGAGGCACGTTCTCATGTAGTCGATGCATCATCGCTATGTTGTCGTCATCGTTACTTTGTCTATTTGTGCGCATTAAATGATCCAGCAAGAGGCCCCACTGCACAACCTCGTGACGTCTTTATGCAGACCGACCCGTGGGCAATACACGACAAATACTGACGCATAGCCGACGCCAGGTTTATCGTGTGAACCGTTCGAGGAAGAATCGACGCTTCAGATTGCCTAAATCTGCTGTTGACGTCTGCAACCTCGACAAATTAAAAACAAACTAAAATGGTTTTTCTGTCGTTAGAGTACGGCAGGGCGCCACGTATTGACTTTCTGGTCTTTTGTTCATTATTTCGACCACGCGAATGTCAACGTGGGACATCATGACTGCCGTCGCGGAATTCGAGAAAAGGGATGTCCTCGCGCGCTTTCTCAATCCTTTGCTTTACGACACGTGTCTGTCAACACGTTTGAATTCCACAGTACGCTCGTTCCTGGATGACACGCGTCAAGCTACTAACTGTCTTAAAGTGGTTGTTCATACGTGTACCACTGCCAGTGACCTCCCCTTTTTTTTCCTTCCCGTTCGCACTTCCCCAATTTTCTTGTTTTTTTCAACTTCGATAAGACCGCCGCCACTGTGCTCCTATAGGCTGTATTATGCGTCCGTTTAAATATTATTCGTTAAAATATTTTGCAATTTTGCTGCCCGAAAAAAAATAAAATTAAGAAGGTGAAATATTCCTCGTGACAGCGACTACACCGTGAATCGCTATTAGCGTACATGACGCTAATTGGGGTACCCCTTTTTTTGGGGCAAATTCTCAAATAGAATAAAGTACGCTAAATGTTTCTGAACGTTATTTGAGGTACCCCGCTCAATACGGTTCAAAACTGTAATTTAGTGTCCTTTTAAATAGTGTGGTGTACGGACTGTCAGATATGTACTATTCCGCACCTTTTTAAATTTAAAAGTACAGAAAATATAATAATATATAATTGCGTAAATATTTTCCGGCATACGCATATGTCAAAAAAACGCGACGGCGTACGATTTGAACAATTTCGTACATCTACATGTTTTAGTGTGGACATATTATGTGCCGAAATTTTTACAAAGCAGTTTACAAATTAGAGTACATGATAAATTAGTATCATGGTGTACCCGAAAAAACACAATTTACCGTAAAGTACGCTAATTGTTTCATTACGCTATATTTTTTATTACGCTAATAGCGATTCACGGTGTACTGTACCGTAGACTTTTTCCGTGCGAACATAGCGTACAGAAAGCTCCAGGACTCATTTCATTGGCTATGATGACGTCATTATTTTGTCATCTTCCCGGCAGTTTCTACATTTTGCGTCGTCACAAGTGGTCTCCGCTTTCTTTTCAATTTTTTTTTTTTTTTCTTGTTTCGACGATCGCCGTCGATCAAATCTCCATCGTCGAGTCTCATCCGTACGATTCCCGGCGCCGTCGCAATACAAGGTCAGCTTTTCACAAACGTTTTCGATTGGCGCGTTCGTACTAGAAAACGACAAATTTGCTGCTTTACTCAAAAAACTTGCGTCGTGACCTGTCACGTCACGAGGTCGAACAATCCTTTTTGTCGTTTATAGCTTGCAGCGTTCTCCGTAGAGAAGGGAAAGAGGAAAAAAAAAAAAAAAAAAAAAAAGGAAAGGAAAAAGAAAAGTAAATTTGTAATTTAAGAGAAAGAGAGAAAAAAAAAGGAAAAAAAAAGGGAAGGAAAAAGAGAAAGTAAATTTAAGGAGGGAGAGAGAGAGAGAGGGAGTGTGTGAGAGAGAGAGAGGGAGAGGGAGAGCAAGAGCAAGAGAGAGCAAGAGAGGGAGAGAAAAAAGAAAAAAGAAAAAAAGAAAAAATCGGGAGACCAGGGAAGCTGTGACTCCTGCTTTTGTCACGCGTTTTGTCGTTTAGTAGTTGCCACGTGGCACTCCGGGAGTGGCTCTCCGAAATTCAAAGTTTTTTGAGGAAGAAAGAGAGAGGAAGAGAGAGAGAGGGAAAGCGAGAGAGGAAGAGAGAGGGAAAGAGAGAGAGAGAAAGAGAGAGAGGAAGAGAGAGGAGGAGAGAGGGAAAGAGAGAGGAAGAGAGAGAGAGGGAAGAGAGAGTGAGGAAAAGAGAGAGGGAAAGAGAGAGAGGAAGAAAGAGAGAGGGAAAGAGAGAGAGAAGGGAAGAGAGAGGGAAAGAGCGAGAGGAAGAGAGAGTGAGGAAGAGAGAGAGGGAAAGAGAGAAGGGAAGAGAGAGAGGGAAAGCGAGAGAGGAAGAGAGAGGGAAAGAGAGAGAGAGGGAAAGAGAGAGAGGGAAAGAGAGAGAGGAAGAGAGAGAGAGTGAAGGAGAGAGAGGGAAAGAGAGAGAAGGGAAGAGAGAGAGGGAAAGGAGAGAGAGGGAAAGAGCGAGAGGAGGAGAGAGGGAAAGAGAGAGAGGGAAAAGGGAGAGAGGGAAGGAGTTTGTGAGAGAAAAGGAGTTCTATGGAACATCAAAAACTGCTCAGTTAGAATAAAATAACGGAAGGATTTCGACTGTAAACTGGAACGGAACGGAATGACAATGCGAAGAAAAAACCGTTTTAACGGAAAGGAATTATAACCGTACGGAGAAATGTATTTAATCTTATTATTAACTAATTTTAGCAATTGGGTGATTAACAAAAATGGGCTTTTTTACAATTTTTTTTTTTTTTTTTTTTTTTTTTAAATAAATAACTATTTTAACTAAAAAAATTCTTAAGCAATTGGGTGTTAATGGGGTTGAAAAAAAAATGCGAGAGGCAGGGGGAGAGGGAGGGGCAGGGGCACAGGGAGGGGGACGGGGATAGGAAGATGAGAGAAAGGGAAGGGGAAAGGGAGAGGGGGAGGGAGAGGGAAAGGCGGAAGGACAGGGATGGGAAGAAGAGAGGGAGGGGGAGAGGAGGAGGAGAGGGAGGGGGAGTGGGAAAGAGGGGCGGAAAGTGTCAGGAAACTTTGACCCAATTCCATGTTTTATTATCAAGGGAGAGGAAGAAAGTGTGAAAGAGAGGTGAGTGGGAGAGGGAGAGGGGGAGAGAGAGGGAGAGGGAGAGAGGGAGAACCTGAGTAAACTTTGACCCAATTTCATGTTTTATAATCAAAACCAAAAGCAAAAAGTTATGGAATTAGATTTTCAAAATGGAAAAAAAAACAAAGATAAATAGTTATTGGTCGTTCGGGGAAAAATATTATTGAAAAAAAGCAAAACTTGGGTTTCCTTTAGTTGGATAAATCCAAAAGTTTAAGGATTATTTTTGCACATGCTGACGTCAGCAATTAGATTTAAGTGTGGGGTCTTGTCAAACGGAATCATTTTTTGTTTTTTTCAGGGTTTAAACTGTTTTCCCCGCAAGAAGGAGAGGGAGAGGGAGGAGAAGAGGGAGAGGGAGGTGAAGAGGAAGAGGGAGGGGACGAGGGAGAGGGAGAGGAAGGGGGAGGGGGAAGGAGACATTTGATAAAACTCCTGAAATAGTGTGGATAACATATTCTCATTTATTTTATTGTATTGGGGGTTCAGGGCAGTTTTTGATTCCGATTCGGTTCGTTTCGGTTCAATGGATGGCCCATTTTCTTTTGGATTTCGGTTTGGATTCCTTAAAAATTTGTTAAAACTTTATTAAAACGTAGTGGAAACTTTGTTAAAACATCGTTAAAACATCTTGAAAACTTTGATAAAACGTTGTTAAAACTTCAGTAAATCTTCGGTAAAACTTCGGATCCAAGAAACCAATCTGATCCAATCTCGAAAACTCAAATTTAAAAAGTACTTCCTTTCTTAGTTTTCAATCCCCAAGCTTTCATTTTTTTACTGTAGCGTCAACTTCTTGTATGGAAACCTTCTCTAATCTTTAATTGATATAAGCTTCAACTTACTCACTTTTTATCACTTTTTCGACCACTTTCTTATTTTCTTCAATCTTTTTTTTGTCGATCGCAATTTGACACAAAATTTGAGTTGTTCTGAATATAAAAAGATCAAGATTTGTTCACAATTAAGATTAGTTTAAAGTCAACTAGAGATTAAACTCAAAAATAGTTGAAAAGCAATAATTGCGGGAATCGTTAATAATGGGGAATTGTTAAAAATTGAGATTAGTTGAAATTCAAGAATAGTCCAAAAGTAAGAATCATTTAAAAATTGCAAATCGTTAAAAATTTTGAATTGTCGAATGTTAAGAACCGTTAAAAATCGAAAAATCGCTATAAATCGAGGAATCTTGAAAAATCTCGGAATCGCTAACAATCGAGAATTGTTAAGAACCGAGAGAAAGTAAAGAAGCGAAGAATCGTTAAGAGTCAATGAATTGTTAAAAGTCGAAGAATCACTAAAATCGAGGTATTGTTAAGATTTGAAGAAACTTCAAAAATCAAGGAATCGTTAAAAGTGGGGAATTTTTAAAAATCGAGGAATCTTTAAAAGTCGAAGAAACTTTGAAGGTTGAGGAATGGTAGGAGGAGATATGGGTCCTCCAAAGGGAGGGGGAGAAGGAGCGGTTGGAGGATCCGACGGTGGAGATCAATTTCCGGCCGGAATGAGAGTTTTGGTGGTGGACGACGATCCTCTCTGTCTCATGATTTTAGAGAGAATGTTGAAGCGGTGCTCCTATGCGGGTAGGCTCTCTCTCTATCTCTCCCTCTGTTTCTCTCGCTCTCTCTCTCTCTCTCTTTTCCCCCCTCTCTCTTCCCCCTCTTCTCTCTTCCCCATTCTCTCTTTCTCCCTCTTCCTCTATCTTCGCCCCTCTCTCTTTCCCCCCCTCTCTTCGTCCCTCTCTCTTTGCCCCTCTCTCTTCCTCCCCCCTCTCTCTTTCCCCCCTTCTCTCTTCCTTTCTTCTCTCTCCCTTTCTTCTCTCTCCCTCTTTCCACTTTCTCTCTCCTTCTCTTCCTCGCTTTATATTTTTCTCTCCTCCCTCCTTTCTGGCCCTCTATTCCCCTCTTGTACCTCCCCCTTGTTTTCTCCTTGTCATTCTATTTCTCTCTCTCCCTCTCTCTCTCTCTTTGCCCCGTTTCCCTCTTTATTTTTATCTCTCTTATGTTTTCTGTGCACTATCTCCAACTTTCTCTCATAAACTTATTTTTTCGTCAGTCCCCTTCCCTCCTCCCCTCTCTCTCTTTGTATAGAGGTGAGAGGAGATGATAGGAAGGCAGTGAGGGAGAGAGGGGGGAAGACATGAGGGGGGAGGGGAAAGAAAAACAGAGAGAGGGGAGGGAAAGCAGAGAGAAAGAGGGAGGGGGGGTTGCGAGAGGGAGAGGAAAAAAAAGAAATAAATGGATCGCCTTAACCACTCCTTTTAAAAGACATTTGGTGCAGTTTTGCTCCCTCTTCTCTCTCTCTCTCTCTCTCTCTCGCTCTCTCTCTCTCTCTCTCGCTCTCTCTCTCTCTCTCTCTCGCTCTCTCGCGCGCGCTCTCGCTCTCTCTCTCTCTTTTGTCACGTGGACAGAGCAAGTCTTCACAACTTCACTTAACTTTTCAGCCCAACTGAACTGCTGAAAAAATGTACTGTATTATACTTTTTTATATGTACTTATGCTGCCACACATTCATGATGCTTAGTCGTCGCCGTATTTAATGGAAATCTTATTGACCGTCCGATTCTATTCTAAAGCGTGTTGAAATGTTTCTTTCTGTACTTTACTGTAATTTACTGGTGTAACGGGTGACACGAATATACGCATAACTTCAATAGTTTCAAACGCCACAAGAACTTGGTCCTGAACCCTAATTAACCTCCACAAATCTCTGACTGTTTTAGTTACTACCGTAAATCGTAATTAGCGTTAATGTTTTTTTCGTCTCTTAAAACTTTCTTTCTCCGTATACACTTGTCGGATTGTGGATCTGACGGTTGCGATTTAAAGGTATGATTATCAATTTTCAATTGGCAGTCTTCATTTGAAAATCGGACAAGTG